>JACMZG010001908.1:23088995-23160729 GCA_018340805.1 Microvelia longipes | reverse complement strand
TCAGTTGAATTGCGCCTGGATTTTTAAATTTCTGACCTGTTAGGGCAACAAATAATTCTTATGTTCACACTAGAGATCACCTCTGGGATATTGGATTTTCCAAACTCGCTGTTTAAATTACTTATTTCCATTTATTGCAGAGCACTCCGTAATATGCTTGTTAAACAAGTTATTATGCGCACACTGGTTGCCTTCGTAAAAAATTTCACATTCCTGCACGGCGAAATACTATTCGGGTTGTGGTTGATATTCCGTCGTTTTGGTTATTGTTTGAAGTTGTGTCTCGCTAATGAGCGCTCTTATTGCTAGTATCAGTTACATAATCCAAGCTCTCATCACGCATATATGTTGTGCTGTTAAGAAACAATCCTCTCTAAAAAAAGATAAAAGTTTGGAAAACATTCAAAACAACCCCGAAACAGAATATCAAGGTGAATTCTGTTCATGCGAAAAAAAGTTTGTGAAACCTTAAATTATTGGATCGATGCATAAATATCACAGATTTTGAAAGAGGAGAGAATATGTAAAGGAGTATAGAAACTCTAGTAAATATTTTATGTACGAGCGAAGTTGTCAAGCCTAAAGAGGTATCTCACAAACCAGGAGTGAATGACTTCAAAGTTTAATAGTGAACCCTAGATGTGTAAATAATTTCAAATACTAAATTTGTAATCCCGAGAACAAATATTAGCGGACTATCTACGTTATATTAAACAAACAACCTATTTCATTATATTCTTTTGTTAATCTGATGAGAATCATGAATTTTTTTGTGAACTTTATGAGGTAAGGATTACATTTAGCAAATAGTAATAATTCGAACAATTATCACACTGACTGCCTAAATAGTACATATAACATAGAAGTCTACAAGCATTCTTTGCGATGAATCTCCACCACTGTATATGTATTAATATATAATTGAACATCTTCTTCTAAACAATTAACTTTTGGTCTTCATAATTTATATTAATGAGTTATAATTTTTTTTTTAAACAAATCATTTAACTCCAATTGGGTTGAAATATGCACTTGACACACTAAAATTTCCTAATATGAATTGCTAGGACAGCTGCCCTAATAGATCCTTACATATTATATATAAGAGAGTAACTAGTGTAAGATGTAGAGTGTCAATTTAGCTGTTAGACTACATTCTTAAAAAGCTTAAGGAGACGGATAATGAATAGTATGTGATTAATTTAGTATCTTTTTTTCATCTTAATGAAATGCCACACAGGAGATAGAATGAGTTAAACTATATACTCTTCTAATAGTAATAAAATCTATATATAAATCTTTTATACAAACGTATTTCATTATAATATAAAAAGCTCACGAATAGGGATGAAAATAGCCTTGTGAGTGTGCTTCTCTTTACGTATGGAAGGAGGATGAAACCACTTTCAGTTTGAACACGCACATAAAAATGTTTAATTTTATAATAATTTATATCAGAATTCTTGACAGAAGGCCTTCACTTGTCACACCGTTCGCTCCGTGGAAGTCTACAACTACAACCTAGAAACTGGGTCAGTAAGGAAGTATTACATTATTTTAATTATTCTGTAATTGTAATTTGAACAGCATTATCACTATTAAAAGCAAATAGTCAACTTTGTCAAACAAATAATCTAGGAGAGGAATAAGTTAGATTAATATGTTGATATATGCATGTATTTTTATTCAGTAAGCCAATGTTAGCAAACATGATAAATTGGTCTGTCATAATGAGTAAATCTAACACTAATATTGTCAGATTTTTACGTTATTCCCAAATATACGTAATTTTCGGATGAAATTCTGCTTAATATCAGTGTTTATATTCTGAACTGTAATATATATAATTTACATTATTTCTGTATTTTCTCTAGTAAAAAATGAAAAGAGAGCAATTGAGTTACGATTAGAAAAAATTGTCTTAGAGTAAATTGGAACCAAGAAGTATACTTGAGGCATACGTGATTTAGGTATAAGTCAATCTTGTATTCTACAATTCTTTCATCCCGGTCCAAGTCATATTATTTTATTTCTAGTAGTGGGTCGTATGAATACTTCGTCCAGGGCGTATCAGTTAATACCACGAGTACATCAACTCTAGTTACAATGTGGGGAAGAATACTATTCACTGAGTTATAACGCTCCTTGCAGTGAAACAAAAAATCGTCTTTATTTGTATTTAGGTTCATCGAGCATTATTTAGATCTTATAGGATAGATACTTACTGGAAAATATTCGTATTTTTTCTTTTTTTAGACCCACGAAAAAGTATTAAGTTTCATGGAGTAAAGGAAGTGAGTAGTGCAGTTTATAAATGCGTATAATTTGTATCATCATAATTACAGACAACTGAGTGCTTATACAATACTATTAAACAGACAATAAATGTTTAAATTTATATTTTCAACTACGTATAAATCTCTGATTCTCAATGAACACCTAGATTAATATATTATTTTTTGAGAGTTATATTTATACTAACGTAATGTAGCAATAGGGAAAGCTGAAAGAAAGTAAAATCTTTGCAAGTAAAGTTATTATTTTTATCATTCTAACAGCACAAATAAATATAAAATTATTAATAGTAATATAGTTTCATAATTTTAATTATGATAATCACATTATTATTTTTAAAAACATTCTACCGAATAGAATAAAACTTCATTATCATCCCTCCTCTATATCAGACTATCCTCCTTGGCATCTTGAGGCATTAAGATTTACTTTAGTAACACTATGAAGGTGCACAAAATGTTGGCTTAGGGCCATACATCCATTATGAACTGTACGAATTAGTGAAAGGAATATTGAATAAGCAATAATCATATAGACGAACTATGTGTTCGATAATATCTAAATATCAATTACAAATAGTAGAATATATATATTCTCTATGTTTAATCTGGATCCAAGAGAATAGTTCTAAAAAGCGCGTCAGATCTCATAAGGACAAGTCCGGGTAGAAATTGTTTGTCGTTATTGAAATGGCTAGTCCTAAAATTTGAGATTTTATTAAAAATCGATTTCACTTGCTTGTTTTCCGACTATTTAATAACACATTATTATTAAATATAACGCTGAGTAGTTAGTCGGTACTTCGACGCTTACGGTATATTTTTAAAACTGTTTTTATTCCGAGTTTTTTAAACGAGGATAAATGAAGCCATATATGCATTCACACATACACTGGTTCCCCATTAAAATATGTTTCATAAATAAGTAGAAACTAGATGACTTTGTAAATAAGAACCACCATTTATTTCAAAGGCATTAAGAGCGTTTAACGACACCCGGACCAATTTTCATATCGAATTTTTCTATACCAAACTCTCTTTTAAAACAACATCAATTGAAAAACGAATGCGTTCTTCTGTTAACACAGATACACTATATGTTGTTTATCACATATGAAGAGATGTATCTATTTAACGTGGGGTCATACCCTCGGCATATATAAATCTTAAACTTCTAGGGTGAACAACTTTTATTCACGAAGTTTTATGCATTTGTATCATGTTACATCTCGAGTTCCCAGTTTTGGGTTATAGAGAATGTGAGCCGTCACTTCATCACACAACCTGGGAGACTACGAAGCATGTTTAGCGTTCTTAACAACAACACAATGCTAAGTAAGTACAAATATCTTTTACCGATTCAAAAAATGGAGCGAGTCATAAATTACCAATAGGTGAGAGTCCTTACACCGTCTAAAAAATGCAACTACCGCAACACATGTGTGCATTTAGACTGATGGTATGTATTAAGTATAGACAAGTTAAGATAATAAACGTTTTTACCCAAAAACCTGAAACACGGATTTTCGTATTCGATCATACTCGGAAGGACACTAACTTAGGATTACACATGGGTCTGTATGGGCAAACCCCACCCTCCCCATCATAATGAGGAGCCCACAAAATTTCACCGTTTGTATTTTTGCGGAATTGTGAGCTTCTTTTAATATAGTTAACAATATAAGCAACCATAAAACGAAATCTTGATGATCACACTATTAAAATTATTAAAGAAAGTTTAAACTTCTTCAAGTAAAATTTTACATTTATATAAATCGTATTTATTATTTATCAAAAAATGTTAAAATCAGTCTATATTCTCAATATTTTATGGAAATTCAAAGACATTCATGTACTTTACATTAAAAAAAATCTGGGTTCGTAATTGAGATTGATTACAATTTTGGTATATTGTCTCTTTTTAGTTTATTTGATTTTAATTTACGTTGATCAGGTTATCTTCGTTTTTATTTGAACTAATCAACTACTTTCTAAAGTTAGTCCGAATACTTACTCGCAATTATGTATCATAACATAGAATATCATTCATATCTAGCTGTGAGAAGTGTGGATTGGTGTATCTCTCTCATATATATACTGCGATCATCTGTATGACGGTTATACCATTAATCTTTCTGTTCGTAATTCTTATTTATCTTATTTCATCTTTACGACCTCTTAAGGATTTTACATGAGAGTTCTACACTGACACTTAATATAAAGGAGTTACATTAGTATACTAATTGTGCTGTTAAACCAATACGGTCCTTAAATAACATGTGCAATCATATTAGAGCATATTATTAATTTTTTTGTAACGAATTTATGTCGTAAAATTTTACTTTTGAGTTTGTTTTACGTAGGCACTTACTATAGACTTACAAAAGAGTTATAACATATTACAAGTTCAAGGGATACTATGCATTTGGTACGCTATTTTCTCACAGGGTAACTTTCTGTTTATGGACACGGTTTACATATTACAAATGGGTTAACCAAATATTAGTAGTTCTTTAACATAATATGTAGGGTTTACTCGCTCTTGTAAGTGTGTAACATTGCTGAGTTATCTAATTTGTAACTCAGTGATAGTGCAATGATGGCTCATTATAAAAAATAATCCTTATAGTAAAATTGAGAATAGATTCTAGATTCCATTCATAACTCACTCAGTAAAAAATACAAGAGGTTTCTAATATTAAGTGCCTTTTTTTTTTTTTATGGTATTTTTGTTCAATATACATAATATCTTTTCCGCTGAATTCAGCTTATTTTAACTGAGAACAACTAATAGTTTATAAGAGTAACAAATAATCACCAAGCCTCTAAGAATTATTTTTTTACAATTTTAAATTAAAAGTACGAAGTTCAAAAATATCTTAAGTAGGAACAAATCATCAAACGTTTTTGTCCAAAATAAAACTGTCTGCTTTGGAATATACAAAGAAAAACTACTTCAATTACCGCAACTAATCACCACTGGGCGCCTGCGAACAAATTCCAAGATTCTTTACTTGGCCAATTTTATTACCCCTGTTTAATATTAAAACATTATCAGACTACATACACGAGCTTCGCTCGGCAAACAATTTTTAATATTAATCACGGAATACGCACAATATAAATATTTCTTATGGTGTCCTTTGAGGAGTAATAACAAAATAACACAGTTTTAACACAGTCTGTAAAATAACAGCTGTATAGTACTTTTGTTATAATGTTGTTTTTTTTGCCTATCTGGCTTGATTAAAAGATCAAGTTACAAGATAGATTTTTGACTCTGCTTGTGGATAGCATTTCTATATTTTTTGATTATCTGCATTTCTCAATCAACATTATAATTACTGTGTTCATCATCTGAACCCATAAGTTTAAAAGTTTGGTCAGCTCTTTACACATCGATAAAGGATCAGGGCTAGATAAAGAGTCAAATATGTTTCAATTACACTGATTTAACGTCTATTGATTCTTAGTTAATGAGAAGACAGGATTTTCGATTTGCAGTTTTCATATTAGAGTTATTTTAATTGCATCAAATACAACCTTCTAGACCCATTGAGTAAGGTCTATAGTCATATCTTATCAATTAGTTTCCGAGCTAGTAAGACACTACAAAAAAAATTATGATATAGAAAACATAATTAAACATCTTAGAGTCACTCTATTATTAATGATTATTATTATTGCACTGATCTCCATGACTGAATATAACGTTAAGTTAATTACTGGTGGCTTCTGTATTATTATATGAGTTATCGCTCAATGATTTTTTTTGTAATTAACCGTGAGTTTCTAAACTAAGACACTTTAGTAAGTCGTTTTGCCAGTTATACAACCAAATTGTCAACTGTATTTTATATATATATATATATATATATATATATAATATATATTATAATATATATATATATATATATATTAGATTAATTGTAATATTAAGGAACATATCTCGATAAGCGTAGAAAGTGTCTCTGGCATATGAGAAGTTGTTAAAGTTTAGACATTATCCTTTAATTAGGTTCTGAGCTGTAAACACTCGAAATTTAGTTTATACTACACCTATTATTTTTGACCACAGAAAGTATGATTCGTGATATATTATTAATAAAGGTATTATTTTTTTATATTATTTAGACTCAAATGGAGTTCATTGTGTACAGTCATTGGTATAATTGAAAGTTAGGTCAAGAACCATCGTTTAGATTTAATCTGTTAGCTTTAAACATTTTTACACTTATACCTATAATTATTTTAGAAAAAATCTCTATGACATATAAAATGTTTTCATTCTGACTTATGAGGATTCTAAGTTTAAAGTTTAGTCAAGCTCTATCGATAAAGTTCCTGGACATAAGACTCAAATTTGTTTTCCTTACACTAACTCCATATTGTTATTTGAGAACGGATTTCGATGAGTCATAGAATATGTTCATTCTGACCCCATGAGTAGTTCCTAAGTTTTAAAAGTTTAGTTAAGATGCATCAATTAGATCCGACTTTAAGGCAGCTAAAAGATATGCTTCATTCTGTCTGATCCCTTCTGGTTTAAGAATGATTTATATTTTTACATTTAAAAGGGTTCTTCAAAACAAATAATCATTGGAAATATTTTCTTCAGAGACTTCAATCAGCTCGGGGGCGGGGTCAAGACTGTTACATATTAAAACGAATTTTAAATAATCTAAACAACACTATGTTAATCTAGTAGAATTAAGAAAAAGGGTTTTTTTTTAGATACTTGCACCACGTAGAAAACATTAAAAATTTATTAATTATCAATTAATAAAATGTTTTTATTATTTAACAATTTATTCGTTAAAAGAACGTCATTTACAATTTTTATTACGTTTACTAGATTTTGTTTTCGTGTTTTCTCCTCTTGTTTTAGCTTACTAGTAATTTTTATTGGCTATTAACAACATTATATATATACGGTATATATATATTATAATATAATTAATATATTATATATATATATACTCCATATTTCTATTTTGGTAAGGATTATAAAACATAAATATAACTTACATATTTTCAATACATAGATCAAGAGACCATGGTCAATCAGTTCAAAAAATTGAGGCTAACCTTTGCTAATCTAAATTGCTAAGAATATGATTAATAAAAGGGCTCGCTCTGCTCGCTAGAAATTTCTAAAGACTGATTTAGACTTTTTTAATTCTCTTTTCTATTTTATATTTTTATTCCTCACTAAAATTTAATAATTAAAAATAATTAAAATCTCCACCTTATATTTTTATAATTGTCGACCCACTATCACCTACTCTCATATTGTTCTACTCTTTTTTTTTTCTTGGATCTTGGGGGGTGGGTAATTCATACACACCTCCAGCCACGCCACTCACAATTATATAACTATTAACCCGGATCGGACGTTGTAATTTACCCCCTGTATATAAACGTTAAATGAGAGGCAATCATGCTACTTCAGCTAATCTCGGATGGGACCGTCGTGTTGGGCGGAGAGACGCGAATTATTTATCAAGCAGGTCGTAACAACGACGTTGGATACTATGTTCTGTTCATTTTTTTTTGCTTTAGTATCTAAAGAAAAATTTTCTTCTGTGTATTTCGTTTTTTGAAAGAGATTTAAAATGATGATCTAAATGAATTTAATATTCAAACAAAAAAACTTTAGATACTTTAGCACAGATTTTTGTTCCAATATAAATTGCAGCAGTATATTTACATTGCAATACTTAGCCTGCAATAGAATTTCCCTTTGACAAGGTAGTATACAAAGAAAAATGTAAATTAATGAAAAAGGAATATGAATAATACAAAATGAAACGTATAAGGCAGCTGATCGATTATCATTACAGAATAATACGCAGTTGCTTAGCTAACAACTTTGCAAAGTCTCTCCCTAGCCTAGGATTCGTTAGTTAACTGTAACACTGCACAACAACACTAACCATTGTTTTCTTCATAGAATGAAGATTTTGATTCACACTTTTCTTGTTTACGCAAAGAAATTTTAATTAATAAGGAGATGAAGCTGATGATTCGCCTCATCAAATGTAAATGGACCCTTAACTATTTACGAAAAAGTTTTACCAAAAAATAACAAACGAATTTGGGTACAATTAAAAGAACAGAAACTCAAAGCAATTATTTCAGGGCTCAATATTACTGAAACGTATTAGATCCATAATGGCAATTGCCACACCCGTCTAAGAAATATACGATGGAGGCACAGTTAGAAACTAATTAATGGACTTGGAGGGAAGACAAGTTTTCAAGAGAATTTTTTCCTACTTTTTTGGGAAAAAAGTTTACGGGGTTGGATAAATACCTAATCTTTTAAGAATAATTTATAATGGTTTTTTTACTTTGAGAGGAAGTTTTATTGGCCACAATCTCTTAAAATTAACTTATTACAACCACATTAAGTGAGTTTTCTTGAAAACTTTTTGTATACCGCGCTCCTGTTTTATGTAAAAACATAAGTAAACAAGATACGTGCAGTAAAACACATTAGATAAAGCTAGCTATTTAAAAGAGTTTTGATACAGTTCTATTTCTTTTAAATATTTTTGTCTAGTAGAAAGAACTCATAGGGTTATAAAGTTCTATGCTTGCGGAATCGTCGTTATCAAAAACATCAATAGGTACAGGCTTTAGGACGACAAAGAAACCAGTGGTCCGGACATTATATTGTTGAGTTATTTCTTGAGACAGGAATGTATAAAAAGTCATTCAGACTACCGGCCGAGAAATATAGTAATTTTGGGTAATGGATGAGGAAAACCAACAAAATAATAGTCTGATTCGCCATTCTTGCCTCAGTTGCGTGCCAATTTCCATAGGATCTGGTCAAGCAAAAAAACATACGTAACTAACTGAAGGTATCGCATGGAGGATTGTTAGGTCTGTTGTTTTTTGGGTTCCGGGAGTTGAATCAATTAGACAAACCATAGATTCTATAACTGTAAGATCTTCTTTGGGTTTTCAAAAAGTACCTGTAACTGGTATTAAAGAAATGGTCAAGTCAAGTAGTAACAATTTTATATAAAAATAGAAAAAGTAGTTAAAATTAAGCGTTACGCTAACTTTGTCTCCGTTTATCACAAGGAATGTCGTATCTTTGAGCTTTATCAGATAGGACAAATATACATGTACATAAGCATTCAAAAAGTCAACCAAATATCAATATGTGTTCAGTAGTTCTTCAGTGCTGTAGGTGCGTAAACAATAAAACTAATCGTTTGCTAGCTTAGTTTATTCGCTACGCGTTTAGCGTAACGAATGTCGAATTAGCAGGGAGTTTTTATGAGGGGTTACGGTCAGTTTTTTTTTCTGACCCACATGAGCATAAAGACGAATTTTAAACAGTCGTGTTTTGCACCTTAAAAACGTTAGATTGCGCCACAACGTTAGGATTCCGGTGGCCATAATGTCATCTTGCTGCGAAGCAGTTACTAATGGAAAAGTGTTGAATTAATAGAAGTATATGAAAGGAGAGAATAATTTTTGAGTTTAAAGCTTTTTTATTTATTGGTTCATCAGGGTTACACTATGACCAGGTAGCTATACAATTCATAACAAAGAATATAATTGTACCCAGTGGAGTGTTATATCACCAACACTACAAGATGCGCCAAAGTTATGATACCCCAAAGCAAAAAACCACAGGGTCAATATAGAGCATAATTCTATCAATTATGGAGCATATTTATTTAGAATGTGCATACCCTGCCAGAGCATAACGTAAGTTAGCCAATATAATCTTATGTAGATCCTTCCCATTAGTAACTTATAATAACGACTTTATTTATTTACGCTAACTTAAGAGCGGAGGTTAATAGCAATATAGAGCACTTATATGTAATCAACAGCAGCCTCCCTAAGAGGCCAACAAATTATAATTTTCAGGCCTATCATGACCTAATTAATATAATAACTGTGTTCCTACAGTTTAAGGAAAAATTCAATTACAGGAGATCTTTTAGGATCGTCGGCAACGATTTTCCAACAGTTGCTCCAGGTGCCAAATCACACTTATCCCAAATTAGAAAAAAAACTTAGTTCACCCTCATAAACTAATTGGTTCTGGAAAGCACAAGTTCTTTTCTTCGCTCTGCCAAATAACTTACTTTGGGAACATCACTTTCAATGATCAAAGGTAACATCATTAAAACGTTGTACCACCACCAGTTTTTTTTTATTTAAATCCAAACTTTCTTACATGGAACAACATTAAGCGGAACCTGTAGTTTTTAGGAGTAAATCAAAGAGTAGAAAGGACATATGCGGAAAAAAGGAGAATTCTAAGCTCTTTAACTGGATATGTTGTTGGTAACGGAACGGCATCTTTGTTTTAATAAACAGCTGTAACTAGTAACCCTGTTTCAAAAATGTAAATGGTGCTGTTCAAAATATCTGTTATGGGAATTTTTCTTTTTTTTTTCCAGACTTGTCTGGAAATGTGTACTGGTAAACTCTGGAAAACAGTTACTCAGGTACTATACTTTAAGGGACTGGCACGACTCTCTTGTGGGGTTTTCCTCTCCGCATTAGTAAACGGATAGATTATATATATGTAGTTTCTGGAGATCCCTAAAAACAAATTAAAGAATATTAACACATAGCTCACACATCGAAACTATGAGTTTAAAACCGTTTATATATAGGTCTTACAAGAATATCCCTCTAGTAATATATTGCAGGCCTAAGTCATTATTAGTATATAGGTATATCCCCACTAAGTAATATATTTCTAATTCAACTAATATTAAACTTCATTGATAATTAGCAAGANATCCAAAAAATTGTGTAACAAGTTTTAGTCTCATCCCTCAGTTAATGAAGCATGTACAAAAAGTTCAGCAAGAAATAAGCGAGGAAGCACGCATTTCAAAGGAAATTCGTTCGGCTTGTAGACCTCCGCATTAGAACTATTCATTTTTAATTAAAAAGAATAAATTGATATTCTTTTATGAAACCCAACTTAATATTAATTTTTTTTTTTAAATTTGCTATAAAATTAAAAGGCGTTGCATAGGATTGAACATGCAATGTCTAGAATTCCAAGTACTGGGCAAGCCGGCTCTCCTATAAACAGATTTATGATACACACATTAAATAAAAAACGATCTTAGCTATTAAAAATTTAACTAATTTCAGATTTCCTGGTCAGTTAAATTTTTACCAGAATTCTTGGTTAGTTAAATTTTTACCAGATTTCTTGGTTAGTTAAATTTTTACCAGATTCCCTGGTTATTTTACCTGATTATAGTAGGTTGTTTGCTTCCATTCTTTTCTCTTATCGATCTTAAGTTTTTCCGGCTTTTTTACTTTTTGAATATTGCTGTATCAGCCAACCAGGCTAATGCCGTCACAACAATCTGATTTTAATAGAACTCGTGTCCTCACCTCTGCAAGATTAGATTTTAAAAGTAATATACATTATATATATATATTATATACTATAATATATATATAATATATATATATATATATATATATATATATATATATATATATATATATATATAATATATCTATATATATATATATATATTACATACATAATATATATATATATATAATATATATATATATATATATATATATATATATTGCATTTCTTCATTTATTTATAAAATATGAACATAATATTTTCATATTTAGAAACCTTTTGAAACATTTATCTATTTTTTCTTAGTTTCGTTTACTTTGACAAATTGTCAACTATTTAGCCTTCATTACCTAACTACCTATTTTAGTGGGCCTATTCTCAAAATTAGATGCCTAGTAATAAATAATTACATCATAACTATACTGGTACCAGTATCCCTTCATCACAACTTATACTTTTATCGTACACAAATCACTGGAATCCAGACCACATTAGCCTTATAACAGCTGGTGCACAAGTATACTGCACGCCAAGTTATAACACAAAGAATCGTGAATTATTGAGTTTGCGATAAACTTAGCGATATTTATACTACTTTATTTTGTAAAACAGATAAAAATACTAACCATTTTTAATAAAAAAATAACTAATGCATATAGTGACATACGTAATTTTTAATAATTATTTACTTCATTAAACGTAATCTGAATAATAGTACCTATAATCGATTAATATACGTAAAGATAAAAAAATTATTTTGAAATAGTACCTGTTTTTACACTTTAGGTGATCTGATACATCCAGAGACTAATTTAGAAGCAGCAGCGATACATCGGCATAAAACATTTTAAGGAGAATGGAACTAAAAGGAGTCGCACTTGTCATCCTTATTACTGCATTTATCTTTGTGAGTATTTTAACTAATTGATGGTTTACTTAAATGTAAACTTAAAATGTAACTAAATTTATGTAAACATAAGTTTTTTCTAGAATAAATTCTGGCGCGGTGGTCCGTGTGTCGGGCGAATTTCCTTTGCAATGCGTGTTTACGTGCTTAATAATTATTTTTTGTTTAAGGTTCCGTTTTATGCTTTACAACTTGAGCAGTTACTCAATTATTTAGCACTACTCGTTACTCATTTTTCTGTATTTTTTTAAAAACACGGAAAAAATGAGTTATGATTAGTTGTTTGATAATTCAGTAACTGCACAAGTTATAAAGCATAATCCGGAACCTTAAGCAAGAAATAGATTGTTATGATACACGCATTCCAAAGGAAATTTGCCTAACATGTGGACCAGCGCGCCATAATTATTTTGTAGTTATAAAATTCTACAATAATGTAAAAAAATTATCGTCCATACCAGGATTCATGCCCTGGCTTTGAGTGCTTGTGTCTACTCTGGACCCAGAAAAATACATGGAAAACGACACCCTACTCGAAATTTTAATTTTCATCGACCGCAATTTTGGTGTCCCGTAATTATCACATTGATTTTTCGGCTTTTTGGTCACTTAGAGTAGTCGTATCAACTTCGGACCGGTTTTATTAGATAAGGACCTCTTACGCGGCGAAAAATAATAACCTTAAATTTGGCCGGTATTTTTACGGGTATACCACGGAATTTTTCCACATCTTATAAAATTTTTAATACTAGTTTTCACCATTTTGGACTCACTTCACTCGTCCTTACACAATCCGTTTTATACCTCGTAATGTCACCAAAAGTAGTAACAATGTTATCATGTTTTGGTTATTGTTACCAAAAAAATTTCCTCATATTTTTTATTAATTCAGACCCGTATTCGGACTTATTCAGAATGATCTAAAATAATCTCTCCTAGGTTTATGACAGGTTATTCTAGTTTTCTCCCTAGCTTTAGTGTTTATTTTTGTACATTTATTTACTGTGCCTAGGCCTAGCAAGGAACTTCTTCTAGGTTTCTCCTTGCGCCTAAAGTATAAGGCTAGAAGAATGTCAAGAAAAACCTGCGAAATATTTCAAAAAACCAATTTGAATTCACCAAGGCCTTGGTGAATTCAGATTGGATTTTTGTATAAGTATAAGGAGTATAAGAATACCATGAGTATAAGAAGTATAAATATAAGGAAGTATAAGAATATTATATTATAAGTATAAGGAAGTATAAGAATACCACACTTAATGTTGGTACTTTTTGAAATGTATATACATAATTGGAAATATGTCTACATGATTTCATATCATTTTGAAATTAATGATGCATAAATGGCGGTTAATGACGTCATAAAAATATTAAATCAATTTACTTCGCCAGCTAAAATATAGTCATGTAGAGATGTATCTATTTCTACATACGTGAACATTTATTTATCACATCTAGTGTCTAAATATTATTTTTTGTATGTAATGGTGGTAATACTGTTATTAAAAAATATATTTTATAAATACAATTTAGAACAATTAAATTGCTATAGAAATTATAACAGACCAATAAATAATGACATTTCCATTCTATATCGTAATTGACATATATTTAAAAATGTATTAAAATAGGTTTTCCCAACCCTTTCCCATAATGATGGAAGTGGAAAATTAACCATGTATATAAATGGAAAGCATAATAATAAAAACTTGAAGTAGAAATTTTTGATTTTTTGAAGTGCAGCTTTCTTTAGCGACATTGCAATCTCAAATCTCGAGCAGATAACATCAAAACGCATTAAATCTACGATCATGAATAATCGTAGATTGTATACGATGTATTGGATTGGATGATTAATAGGGATACGATCATAAATGATGATAGTGCATAATAATTATCATAATATTTACGCAAACCAAGCATCAATGAATATGTTTCTATTGTAAAATGGTTTCAGACAGATTTATCCAATGCGAATGGGCCTCTTCATATGGACGGATCTAGCCATGGAGGTAAGTTACTAAACAAATATATTCTAAATATATTTTTCCTTTCTTGGTCATTGACTATCTGTCCGTCGGACATCGGTTAAACATTAAAATAAATCCTGCTTTTATACTTTAGTCTTCTTATATGTCTCCTTTAATAGGATTTGTTAGTTATACAATTAATAAGGAATGTACTTTTTACGATTTGGACTAGAACTAAAAATAGTTTAATGCACCGGCAGAATGCAAAATTAGTTAAAATAAAATTTGTAGAAGCAAAGAGTAATACATATATATATATATAATATATATATATATATATATATATATATCTATATATAATATAACACATATATATATATATATATATATATATATATATTATATATATACATATATATATATATATATATATATATATATATATATATAATATATATATATTATATATCTATATATGCACGTATGTACGCTAAGAAATTGTACTATGATTGCATACCTTATAATGGTGGTGTTTAATTTTAAAACTACACAAAAAATCGTATCTATTTTAATCTGAGAACCTTTACCATAGTTGTTTTTATGAGAGTTTTGTGGGTCTGTAAAAAGATTTACAATGTCTGTCTACCTTTGTCAGTGCGTCACTAAATGGAATGGTCAGCCATCTTGTGCAACCGCCCTCCATGTTAATTCAAAGTCTTCCCCTTATAGAGATTATGTAGAATTCTATTCAAGACTATTTTTTGCTTCTTATTTTTATTCGTTCCTACAACTTGTTGTTGTATTTATAGAAAAGAACGAAAAAGATTTTTATCTATTAAAATCAAAAATATATTTTTTTATTTAAAGCTTTGAATGAGCGGCATGTTAGCTTTGTTTTAGTTAAGATTAATCTGTCATTTTAGAAGAGATCACGATTTATGAACAAATAATAGTAATTTGATTTTTAGAGTCCTTACATAGATTTAATATAAAAAATACAGATGGCTAGGCATATTACATATACACTATTAGGCGGTTCATAATCCATCTTTAGTGTGACTAGTTGTTTCCTAATTGTCAGAGGTTTCAAAAAATTTCAGAGGTGCAAAAAACGACTGGGTGTGGACTTTTAAATTTTAAATTTTGTTATTTTGATGTCATCATTCTTTATCATTGATTAAGCGCTTAGTTCTTTCTTATTTTTAAGTCACAAGTATTAAATTTGTAACAGGTGATGGTTCCACACCAAACGAGAATCTTAATGGTCGAATAATTGGAGGTCAACAAGCCAAACTTGGACAGTTTCCATATCAAGCTCTGATTTACATTCAGGAACCAGACGGTAGAAACGGATGGTGCGGTGGTGCTCTTATATCTGATAAATACGTAGTTACAGCTGCACACTGTTCTGTCGTGTAAGTGAAACTCCAACTGCATTTATCACAACTCTGTTGGGAAAAAGACAATGACTATTAGCGTATTTCTTTTGGATATAATGAGATAGGCGGTAGTCGAATCTCGGGGGTCTCTGATCACGGAAAAAAACGTTATATATTTACACACACACACACACACACACACACACACACACACACACACATATATATATATATATATATATATATAATATATATATATATATATATATATATATTATATATATATATATGTATGTATGAAATTCTAGACACATGCTATTTTTCTAACAGATAATTATTTTTTTATCAAACTTGGTTCAAAATTAACCTTAGGGGGGGGGGAGACACTACCCTTTTTAAAACCAGGTTGTTGTGACGTCATTAACCCGGTTTGCTGCGTCAGCTACATTTTCAAAAGATCGTTAAAATGTTTAAATATTGGTAAATCATTTTTTTTATGTATTTTTCAAAAGAATTGCGCTAAAACCTTTATAAAGTTATATAGTAGCTGAGCTTTAAGCAAGTGCAAATTATGGTTTGGATTGCCAATTCAAGAAACAGAATTTTATATAAACAACAGGATAGTTAAGGGAATTTTCTTTGAAAAATACAGAAAAATGAGTTACGAGTAGTGCTTGATAATTGTGTAACTGCTCAAGTTATAAAGCATAAACCGGAACCTTAAGCAAGAAATGGATTGTTTGGCATGGAAACACGCATTAGAAAGGAAATTCGCCCGGCATGTGGACCACCGCGCCAGAATTTTTTTCATCTTGCACATTTTAGTTTAAATTATCCAGTGCAATACACTTTAAGTGACACTAGTTCCACTTGGCGCATAAATTAACACTCTATAACGTATAACAGGACCTAAAGGTTTTGTACTTGTTGTTTACTATAAACATTTCATAACCTCCTATCGTTTTTATTTATGACTTTCAAAGGGTTTGTTTCGTTGCATAACGGTATTATACTGTTATGCAATTATTACCTTCAGCAAGGGTTGAAGGGACTATATAGAGATCTTTTAACATAAAGATACGGTTCGAGTGTAATTCGAATTTTATGACGGCCTTTTAAATAAGCACTGAAAGTTTTAAAAACCTTCCTCTTTAAAAAGGTTTTCTTCCTGTTTGGACTATTTCTTTTTATATAAAGAAAATCGTGTACATTTTTAAAGTATTTGTTCGTACCGTTACTATTGATTTTTTAATAAACTGAAATAAATACAAAGTCTAAACAACAAAACAAATAGATTTTTAAAGATTGAAATCCTATTCAAAATCCTTCCTATCCCAATCCTATTGCGTTTATACTTAAACCTTTACCCTAACAATTTTAGTTTAGTTATATTTAAGAGTCGGATTTGAAAAAAATGTTACTGAATTTGTAGAGTTCTAAACAATATTTTAGGTAGGTATAAGTAAAGGAAAAGAAGAAAACGTATAAGTAAGTAAGAAAAAGTGTCGTGTTAGCAAAAAATCAGAAAGTGGGATGACACCGAAATTATGTTTTAGTTCTTTTTAAAACTTCCTGGGTAGTTTCTCAATGTTGTCTACCTGTATGTGTGTGTGTGTGTGTGCATGTGAGTGGTGAGCGTGTGTGTGTCTATTATCATCGTAGCGCTTAGTGTATTTATGCTAGAGAGTTGAAACTTTGTACAAAAATCAGTCTATAGATGCAGTTGTGCTATTCGGAAAATAATTTTGTATGACGTCATTAATTCGCATAATGACAGCAAAAATTTCGAAAAATCTTAAAACACGAAAAAATGTTACGATTATTATAATGAGATTTGACACACATGTAGACATGTAAATAAGACTAACATATGTGCCAAGTTTCATCTCATTCAAGTTCAATTGTTATTGAATGACTCGTGTACGTTTTTTAAAAAAATTGGGAAATGGTCTAATTGAGTTGAAATTTAGTACGAGTATATATTATCACCTAGTAAATATGTACACTAAGTTTCGTTTCAATACGACAAGTATATTCAAGAGTTTTGTTGGGTCATAAAAGTTAAGCACCATTGCACGTGGTTAGTGTTGTATGGGTGACCGCTGAGAATGAAACGGATACATTGACTATATCTGAGGACTAGCAAAGCGAGTCTGAAAACAAACAGCAGTATTAATTTGGCGAATTGTATATTCTGAGGACGAGCAAAGCGAGTCCAAAGCAGGAAGGATGAGCATAGCGAATCCGATGTGTTGAGGAAAAGTTCTGAGGTACCCTGTACCCGAACCAAAAAAAGTACTTTTTTGGTTGCTGTCATAAGAAATTTGACCAGCTTAATGTTCTCTTTACGAACAGCAGGGAACCATTTATTTTAAATAAATCTTAAAAATTTGAGTGTGTGTCATTTAAAGCGTTGCCTCTCCTGTTATAGACAGACTATGTTTTTTCTTTATAATTTAAAGTATATTTTCTGCAAAATTTGTTTTTTACAAAATGTGTCTAATTTGTGAGGCAATTTGAAGTCTGGCTGATTTAGCTAGTGTACTTTAATCTTGATCAGTTCTTTTAATCTAGTTCAAATATATATTCTTAAGAGGAATTCCTAACAATACAGTCCAAGTTCACCGCACAGAAAGTTAGTCTTGATGCTTTTAAGGTATTTTCCTTTACCTTCTAATTCCTTCGAACCTTCGATAAGTTAACAGCATAAAGTAGAGAGAGAAAGACATATCTTCTTCCCTTGAGACTTTTGACTTAACTATCATAAACCTTCTTAAGTACAAGTTGGCCCTCAGGTGAAGGTACAACACGAAATATTTTATAACTTTTCTAGGGTTTGTTTTTACTGTTTTCCTCATACCTTTTCTTTTATGTTTTTACATTTCAGTAAATTTTTCTTTTATCAGAAATGTGCTTGGAAGTTCATACTACGAACTAACAAAGTAAAAAGAAGGAAAAATTCATAAAAATTTTCTGTAAGAAGCTTGATTTTGTTCACACAAACAAGGTTTTCCGAGTATAAAATAGAAGGCTATGAAAAGAGGGAAAATTGTTCATAAAACCCTCAGACCCACCTGGGCTCTATCCTATACTACAGTTAACTATATTACTCAGAAAAACAAAGCAGTAAATTTAAACTTTTATCATACAAAAAATAAATAAATTAAATTGAATAGATGGAAATAAAAGGAAAGAGACGAGGTCATGCGCTCTGTTATAAAATATTGATATAGTTTGAGCCAATAAGTTAAAATATTCAGTCTGAGTAGTAAAAACGTTTTTTAGATACTAAGCTAGTTTATTGTTTTAACTTGACTAGCCAGGAATGAAACAAATAAATTTGTTAACTCAATATTTATTTCTAATTCTAAAATAGAATTTACTCTAGAGGCACGTTTGAATGGTTCAGTAGTTTTTGATAAGAGACTTTTTACATGAAGTAAAGAATTAAAACTTAATATTTCATATATAATTTTTAAAGCAGTAAACTAAACATACCCTAGACAATAAATGCCCAACTGTGGTAGTATATACGTCCAACTTTATATATATATATATATATATATATATATATATTATATATATATATATATATATATAATAATATAATATTATATTAAGTGTGTTTGGTGTGTGAGAGTATATTCATGTCCTCATTCTGTTTATGAAATGTCTATCACGTCATTAACTCACAATAATTACAGCAAAAATTCAAATATCCTCAAATAATCAGTATATCGCGCTACAATTATTAACAGATATTATAATACTATGTCAGTTAAACAAATAAACGAAATTAAATTTTTTATCAGCATTTGTTAGGGTTTTATTGTTTGATATAAATTGCTTTATGTCAACAAATCACGTTTTTTCACTAAAGGAAATTTGCTTATACTGTCTATAAGAGTCTTATAAAAATGTTCGTACGATCGCAATAAAAAGTAAATGGCTATGGCGCTTCAGGATTGTTTTGAAAATTATTTATTTGCACTTATAGCAAAGTTGTAGCAAAGTTGTTACGTTGTGGTAACACATGCAATGAATGACCTTAGGTAATGAAAATTTTAGCACGGGAAAAATCTTTTTTTCCTAATTTTATCACGTTATTTTTCAATATGTTTTGAGGCTCTAAGTTAAATTTCAAGCACTCAAAGTCCTTAATGCCAACCTACCCAGGTTCGAATCCTGGTAGCGTCAATAAGTTTTTGTCATTATTTTAAGCTTATAGGATAATTTTATAGGTTCAAAGGACAATGCACTAAAACCAGTCAAAGATAAGCATTAACTAAGCTTTAATCTGTGCAAATAATAGTATGCCACGACAACTTTGAAAGGATAAGCATACTTTTGTATAACCAATGGGATAAATATGCGCGCATTCCTTTAAAAAAATCCAGAAAAAAATGGCATGGTAATGTTACCGCTCAAGTTATAAAGCTTAAACCGAAAATTCAGACAAGAACTGGATTGTTTAGCACGGAAGCACGCATTTCAAAGGAAATTATACCAGCATTCGGACCTCCGAGCCAGATTTTTTACATTTCCTCATTTATACCTTAGGTATATAGAAAAAGTATTGTGTTTGCAACAAAATCCGAAACCGGGTTGTCACCGGAATTATCTGTTTGTTTAGGCCTCCTTTTGTTTTTAAGGCCTCCTGTGTAATTTTACAAAGTCGTCTGTCTGTCTGTATGTGTGTGTGTGTATATATACGAGTATGTGTTTGTGTGTGCCTGTTATCATCGAAGCTCCCAGTGTATTTTTGCTATAGAGTTGAACCTTTGTATAAAAATCAGTCTATATGTGTAGTCGTGCTCTTCAGAAATTTGTTTTGACTTCATTAACCCGCAATAACGACTGAGCATAAATTAAAAAAAAATATAGGTAATATGCGGAAAAATGTTGCTATCAATTCAAAATTTGGCACGCATGTAGCCATGTATAAGTCTAAAATATGTGCCAAAAATTGTAAAAAGGTCGGAAAATAATTCTATTAAGTTGAAATTTGGTACAAGTGTACACCTTTACTTAGTAGGTACTTATATCATAAGTATAATATATATGATTTTTAACCATAAAAGATAAGCATCATCGAACGTGGTCAGTGCCTGGATGTTTGACCTCTAAGAATCAAACGGATGTATTTACTATCTGAGGACGAGTGAAGCGAGTCCGAAGACGTGTTTCTGTATAAAACTAACGACTGTATATACTGGGGACGAGCGAAGCGAGTCTAAAGCAGAGAGGATAAGCGTAGCGAATGCGATGTGATGAGGAAATATTCCGAGGTACCCTGTAACCGATTTATTGTTATTTATAATCATTAAATGGATGTTTCAGGTCCCCAACAATGAAAGTAACACTTGGCACTATAAACTCAATATCACAA
Source organism: Microvelia longipes (assembly GCA_018340805.1). Classification (NCBI taxonomy): domain Eukaryota; kingdom Metazoa; phylum Arthropoda; class Insecta; order Hemiptera; family Veliidae; genus Microvelia; species Microvelia longipes. The sequence goes on along the minus strand of JACMZG010001908.1, from coordinate 23,139,408 downwards.
GACGGTCCCAAAGCCGTCTCTCTGGAAGTAGACAAGCCAAATATTCACGTACATCCAAATTTTGATCATCCTAATCTTATTAATGATATAGCGATTTTAGAACTTCCGAAAGCTGTTAATTTTTCTGGTATTTAAAAAATTATCTATCTTGAACCAAGCAGCAAAATATGAAAATTTCTCTTTTTCCCTTTACTACCTTGCTTATCTAAAGTCACAATAGCCTTGTCAATCTAAAGAAAACTGGACAAATTAAAGGTCCTTATACCATTAAAATGGGGGCATACTTAATCTTACTTCATATACCTGTTTGCTGTAACTTAATATTAAAAGGCGAATATTTTCGATAGGATTAAAAGATTGCTTGTTGCCTGTTCTTGATGTATAAAGGAAAGGGCAGGTCAAATAATACCAAGGTAAACCATTATTGGCTCTTTTACCACACAATTTGGCTAATTCAATTTTTATCAAAGGAATTTTCGTAATAATTTCTTTTGGCTGACTGGAAGAAGCTAACAGTCTGAACCTTAGGCTGCCACAGTTGCCTGGCGTATGCGTTGCCGCATACGCCTAGAAAGATTCATCAACAGTATCATCGTTGTTTTCACATTTTGGACTTCAGTCCAAAATAAATCTAGGCGTATTATAAACGCCATGGAATAAAGATGTTTATGTAGCCGACAGAAACATGCCTTCAGTGACCAGTCATCAGACCTACCATGCATCTTAGTTTTGATCTTATGCTGCCTGCTCTTACTTAAGTATTGCTTAGGGGTGTACTTATTTTATGTTCTAAATTGCAGAATATATTAAAGCAGCTGAATTACCGAAAGAATCTCAAAGTTCTCCAGACACTTTTGTCGGCAAAGAAGCAATTGTAACTGGTTGGGGACTCACTGAGACAGGTTTGTATCTCTACTTCCCAAGTTTTACCAGTTAAAAATGATAAAGAGCTATTTATATAGTTTTTATGTCTGTTAGGATAAAAAATCGGGTACAGGGTACCTCGGAACTATTTCTTAACACTCCCGACACGTTTCGCTCGTCCTCAGAATATGAAAATGACCAATTTGCAATACGTATTTGGATTCGCTTCGCTCGTCTTTCCCCCTTAACTGACCTCGCTCGTTGTAGTTTGACTTTTATGACCGAACAAAAACCATAGATAAATATTTGCCGTACTGTAACGAAACTCAAATACTTATTTCCTACGTAATAGGATGCACTGGAACTAAGTTTCAATTCAATTGAATACATTTTTTAATTAACCAATTAAATTATCGGGTACAGAGTACTTCGGAACTTTTCCTCATCGCATCAAATCCGCTTTGCTCATCCTTCCTACTTCTGACCCACTTCGATCGTCCTCAGAATATAAAAATCACCAAATTTATAGTGCAACACATCTTCGGACTCGCTCCGCTAGTCGACCGAATTTCAACTCAATTGGATTATTTTCTGAATTCTAGTTAGTCATTTTTCCCCCTGAGTCATTATTGCCGGTTAGTGACGTTACAAAAAAATATTTTTCGGATAGCACAACTTGACCTAAAGATTAATTTTTGTGCCAAGTTTAATTTGTGCCAAGATTAATCTCTCGAACACAAATACTCAGGGAGCTATGATAATAACAGACACACACGTGCACATTCAGACAAGCAATTTTGTGAAAACCCCTCAATAGATCTTAAAAACACTTGCAGCGGATAATTCAGTTGAAGTCTCGGTTTCATATTTTTTTAAACACAATACTTTTAACCTGCCTACATTAAAGCTTTCTAGGCCTATTTCTATCAATAGAATGTCTAAAACTCAAGTACAAAAATAAGAACTAACGTCATAACTCAGAAACCATGGGGGATATGAATTTAACGTGCTCGAAGCTAGCTCTGACTCACTAGTGGCAGGTACCGCTTATAGCTTTTAGCTGCTCTAAATTAAAACAATTCGAGCTTTCTCGCTAACAACCCACGGAATGTTTTCGACAAGAAGATGAGCCAGCCACGGTCATGGAATTCAATGCTATCAAGTTAATTATCTCGTTTGAAGAAGCTGCCACTAGTATCGAATATCGAACAAGCTTACTGCTTGCAGCAAGCAATAAGGCTTTAGGAAAGGGAGAGGAGTAACGTCATCTATATAGACTCTAGACCAATCCCAACAATATTGTTCCTTACACTGTTTTTCCCAAAATGTAAAATTTTTCTTCAATTGTGTCTATAAAATTTTGAACTTTGCAGATCAATCGGAGCTTCAGACCATACTACGTTTCGCAATGGTAAACGTATCTGAACATCTACCCTGTTTATCTTATTATAATCAGTTCAATGTTAATGATGGTAGAATTTGTACGCAGTACCATGGGACTGGCACATGCAGTGTAAGTTTTTCATGTTGTTTATTTGGGTATTAAAAATCGACTATGCATGTTTGGGATTTATGTGGCAGTGGCATATCAATTTCTAAGTTTTAATTTAATCAGTTCTGATTAAAGGCATATTAGTCAATATGTATGCTGCGTGAATATTTGGTTTTAAAACATTTTTAATTGAATAATACAACTACAACAAAATGTTTACAAGTATTTGTACAAATATTACACGTATTTTCACAGTTTCAGTGGCTTGATAAGGCATGTAAGAGAAACAAAACTACTGTTTTGTTTCTCTTACAATCACTGTACTCAGTGATTGTACTCAATCCAGACAAGTTTCATATTTTTTTGTAATACTATCGGTAGCGACAAGAATAAATTGAAGAAATAAAACACTAAAAGTTATTTATAAATTTAAATTTTAAATATAACTGAGTCCTCTATTCATAATTGTCACAGTATAATGTTCATTCCTAATTCATGTATTGTCATTTTATAATTCAAATAATTGTATAATATACAAATATTATTATACAATTTTATTTTAAATACAGTTTTATAAAACTATATTACGTGTATAAGTCATAATAGATTTATAAAAGAGTACTTTTTGTTGACTTATAATTAACATAAGGTCAAGAATAATGAAGACTGCAGTCCTTAAATGATTTTAATTTATTTAACAGTTGAATAGCGTAGCTCAACATCATCAGGGAATGTAAAATAAATGTGTTGATGAAATTTTTGCTTTACATTACCTAATGATGCTGAGCTTCGCTCTCAGCAAAACGTAAAATAAATGTGTTGGTGAAATTTTTGTTTTACATTACCTAATGATGCTGAGCTTCGCTCTCAGCAAAACGTTGTAAAATAAATGTGTTGGTGAAATTTTTGTTTTACATTACCTAATGATGCTGAGCTTCGCTCTCAGCAAAACGTTGTAAAATAAATGTGTTGGTGAAATTTTTGTTTTATATTACCTAATGATGCTGATACTGAGCTTTACTCTCAACAAAACGTTATGAATATTTTAGTAAATACATTCCTATCTTTTCTTATTGGTTAAAGTCATAATTAACCTATACTTCTCTCATCTACATGAGGGATTTAACCCGTGGTTAAGCCTGGAGTTGAACTCACAACTCCAAAAAACAAGAATTTAACCCCCAAATAGGACATGGGGTTCTGTTTAACCGCTTCAAAGGTGAAATATATCTTGTACTGTTGTCCTTTAATTAAGTTTACTTCGTATAGTCAGTCTATCTTAATGACGGGTATTAGATGTCCAAAAAATTAAGGTTTTTATTATGTTACTTTAATAGTAACATTTTAAGCAATAATTTTAATAGTAACTATTTAAGTTATTATGTAACTTAAATAGTTAAACAATCTTGCACAACATTCTAGGATATATTAATTTTAACTGTTGTATTCTTGCACACAGGGTGACAGCGGTGGTCCAATGGTTTTGTTCAACAACTCAACTAGTAACCACATGTTGATCGGTATAACATCGTTCGGAACATCAAACTGCACTGCTAATGCGCCCAGTGTTTACTCTAATGTGGCATATTATCTACCTTGGATACATAATGTAACAAATATACCTGTTAGCTAACAATAAAATATTATGTTATCTATTGGTTATATTTTTATTTATTTTTTTTTTCACCATTACTTAATTTTATAAATGATACGAATTACTAAATACGAATTTAGAATACGAATCCTCTGGATACAGGAATTCTGTTGGCCGAGATAATTTAGTACTTTACGTTTAAAGACGTTCTGAATGGTTTAACGCATGGTTTAACTCTCTTCTAACGCATGATCGAAAAAACTTTAACTAAGGACATGCTTTACTTAAAGAGATATTCTCCCTTTATTGCTTTTTAAAATGGTCTGCCAGCGGCTCAAAGTGTCTATGCTTATTTCATTTACATATTATGCACCCTATAAAAAAATTCTTTAGACTTTATTACTAAAAAAGTCAAACTTTGTTTACTAAAAAATGTAATAGTAAATAAATATTAATTCGTATATTGAAAGATAAAGTCTTATTTATTAAATATGTCAATAAATATTATGTAATTAATTGTTTGACGAGCAATATAGTGTTTTATAGCATTTTAGGACAAAGCCCTTTTCAAAATACATGCGAGGCTGTAAGTTAATGAGTCTTTTGAAAATTTTTTTAGAAACTTTTATAAGAAAATTAAGATTCTTATATGGTTTCTTGGATGACAGAAAAGGGCTGTGGCCCCGTAATGTCCACTCATAGTAAAAATTCACTAATTCGTGGCTAAATTTTATTTAAAAAAATAATAACTTCAATAATAATAAATAAAAAAAATAGTACAAAACAACAACCAATACCAAGGGACTCCATTTGCGCAGTTCTTACGAAACAACTAAATTCTGTTGTATAACACTCATTCTTAAAAAAGATTATTAAAATACCAATTTTAATCATCCTTTTTAACATTCATTTATTAAAATAAGTAAATGCCTTGAGTTGGAAAAAAATAATCTAATAAAATACTAAAAAAAGACTTAAAAAATAAGGAGAAATATTAACATTCCAATGAATATTTTATTATAAAACTGTTCGTGCTATCTTAAGACTTTTCAAAGCATAAATAGCCTGCAGCAGATTATTTAAACATTATAATATGTCGATGTTGACTAAGAATATAAATAGTATAAATTGTAACTTAAATTGAAAAAAAAAATACTTAAGGAGATGTTTCTGCAATGTCACTTAGTTGATTTCATAATTTGTGTTTTCATCATTTAATCTGCCAACATATATAATAAAACGTTTTGAAAATCAAAGCGTGTGAGAATAAAAAATGTTGCACAGATGTAGGAATGTTAAGCCCCTCCTACTTTTTTAGAAGTTTCAATTTTGGGGAGTTCGGTTACCATGGTTACACGAGGGTTGCTATGGGCGTATACATGGCACTCCCATGTTATTCTTTATGTTATTATATTGATTTTTTGACTCCGCCTCGCTCAATAAACTCTGACGATGGCCACTATTCTTATATTATAAGCCTTTGTGAAAATTAAACTTAAATAAATTAATATTATAAAAATTTAAACCATTATTCGCTTAAAAATTTAAAAAAAATTGTTTCATGTCATTTTTGTAAGGTATAAGTAGTCCAAGATAAGATGAAATCAATTTTATGGTGGTAATAAAAGTAACAAGATTAACCATAGGTAATAAAAATGGGCAATAAATGTGTAAATGGGTGGTTTAATGGTTTTATGTGACACAGTAACCTTACTACAATGTCAGTCATTAATATTCGGCCTCAAGTGGGTCATTTGTTATACATATAAAGATCACTGGGCATATTTCAACAGCAACCATAAAAGTAGCACCATAAACCTCTCTATTATCATTGAAATGATCAGCCTCAGCAGAATTGCGAATCTTAGTACCACCTATCATTTTGTCTAGACATAATAATAAACTCACATGGAGTTACGACGATAGTATACACACATACATACAGAGGTAAAAACTTCCCAGGATAATTCTGGTAAAATCTCAGTTTCGACTTTTTGTGCTAACAAGGCACTTTTCCTTAATATTTCAAAGGAAAAATAAAAAAAAAGTGTTTTTGTTTTTTCATTTATACCGCAAATATATGAGAAAAGTATTGTCGAATTGATTATTGGACTATGGTAAGAATTACATTCTAGGAAAAATAATGAAGACTTCAGTCCTATTAAAATTTTCTGTTTTTATTTACCTTAACTTTTATTTCATGAAACGTATGTTGTAAATAAAATGTTAAATTTTAATATTCTTTATTGTTTTTCCTAAAAAAGTATTGGTGGTTGTACTAAAATTCTGAAACCGGAGTTTTTTTTAAATAATTTAGATAATATTTATACAGCAGCAATCTAAACGATTTCATGATGTTTTTTTTATAAATACTGATGATGTCTGTGGGTAAAATAAAGTATTATTTTACTTAAGCACAAGTACGGTGCTTGTGAAAGAAAACAAATACTTACAGCTCTTATTGAAGTATACAAAAAGTTTTTCTTTAGGTAAATTAACTACAGTGTCCCAAGCCGAAGTCTTTGCCATTTTGGGAGCGACTAGACAGCCTGACTTAAACCCCGGAATATATGCCTATAGCAATCTGCTCTGAAAGCTTTAGGTTCACCAAATATCAATTCTTCTTTGGTATTAGAATGCTGGGAATCACTGGAACAGCTGTTCCATACAGCTATCTAAACAGACTGACCAAACCTATGACTAAACCAGAATTTGATAAAATCTTAACTATTTTTTCCGTACCTCCAGAGGTTTGCGTACCCCTGGACTAATAAATAAATCTATAGGCTTCTTTATTATGTAATGCAGGACTTATTTATTAATTATAATTAAAGTCCGCAAGCCTTTCTACCACGTAATCAAACAGAGAAGATGCATCATAATAAAACAACATAGTATAGAAATACATAAGCAAAACTTTTAGCAAAATTATTTTTACTTTTTTAAAAAAACTATTTTGTTTGCAGTAAAAATCTGTGACAGGCATTCCACCTAAATTATTTGTTTTAAGTGTTTTTAAGACCCTCCGAGTAGTTTTTACAAAGTTTTCTGTTTGTATGATTGTGTAACGAGGTATCTAATAAGCTAGTTAAATAAATAGTTAGGAAAATGAAAAAAAAATTAAAAACTTCGTATTTAAATAAAGTTTTTTCATGTTCTAATGTTTTTAAAAAGTCAACAGAATAATAATATAGACACGTTATTTTTTGATCACCTCCATACAGAGCTATAGCGACAAAATTGGTATCTACCCTCACCAAGTCGACCACTGGGAGTTTAAATACCTAATTATTTTTTTTGTAATCGCCTGGCATCTGATTACCAAAATGTGTTTTCTACGGTAACTTTTTTAAAATTGGAACATACCATTATAATTTTGAATAATTTCTGAAACTGTGTCATATCCTGTACAATTTATTACCAATAAATTGTATAGGAATCCTATACAATTTTGAATCCTGGTATTTTTTTATTACAATGGAGACCTTAAGGCAGGTTATTATTTTATGGTATATAAAAATGGAGTGAAATACAATTTTATAGAAGAGGGTCTAGAAATTTTAATAAACCACTGATCTGCGTTTTAGTCTTTTAAATTTATAACGCTGATTGTTTGATTTACTGTTTATTTAATCAGCGTTTTTACCCACTCTAGATTTTAGTTCAAAAATAGCAGATCTAAGACTAGATTACCAATATAATCATGAATAAATTATCTAAGCAAGAAGATGCTTACACTTGTTTTCGGGATTGTATACACGAATATTTTTCAAACCCTTGTTATCTTTGTAAAAATATTACCATGAAGTGTTTAAATATCTACAACAGGGATTACCTTTTTATTTCCCTGTTTTATAAAAATAAGAAGTCATAAAAGGCTTTTGTTTCAACGTCACCAAAGCTATTTATAAATAAAAATTGTATTGTCTGAGTTATTCATTTAACGATATTTAAAAGAAAATAAGAAGATGAAGAGAAATCGCGGAATGTGATTAGCTTGTTTGAATGTGATAGAATGTGATAGCTTGTTTAAAATTGTTCATGTTTGTTTCCTAAATTTTGTTGTTCAAAAGAGTCTTTAAACTTGAAATCGCTTAAGTTAATGTGTATAACAATTAATTGAATAGTTTAGTTTTGTAATTCAGTACACAATGTCTATGACACGAGACTCTCAGTGCACCAGAAGCATTTTGTTTAACACGGGTTATTATCTCATCTTAGATTTATCCAGCCGTTTCGATCAAACTTTAATTAATAATATTACTGAAGTAAGTTCCTTTGTCTTTTTTAACTACGATATCTAATGAAGTATAGTATAGTAGTAAAGGTGAGGAAGATCCTAGATCTTAGCAATTATGTCTCTGGGACGCTTTTTGCCAGCCACAAGAACGTCCTCACCTCTTACCTAATAGAATCTCTATTCTCTTTGAACCTGTCTAATTCCTTAATGAACTTCAGAACATCTGCCCATGGGAGCTTCACTAAGTCGTCGTCTAGAAGAGTGGCTGATCCAAATATACTAAACCTCAATCTAGCATATGCTTCACACGATCCCAAAAAGTGATCTGTCGTCTCCTCCCCAACTTTACACTTGGGACACATTGGCTCTGCTCTTATTTTCATGGAATGCAAATGTCTCTGAAGCCAGCAATGACCTGTCAAGATACCTACCTTAAGCTCTTCCTCCCCAAAGAGAAAGCCCATATACTCATGGCTTTGTTGGCTTTCTTCAACATTTTCCTAGCTTGTCTGCATAATGTCTTAATGAATGAAAAGGTTCCAACAAGAAATGGTGTCATCTTTTTATTTTTTGGTATGCTGTTAAGTTGAAGCAAAAGTATATATTGAAGTCATTTTGAGGGAGGAAGGAGAAGAGAGGAGGACATCTACTCACTTTATAGCAGGGATTCCCAACCCATGGAAGTAGTAGTAGTAATATGGGGAGGAGTGGTAGTAACTACTAGGCAAGTAGGCCACGTTGTTGGACCTTTTTGCCAGCTCCCTAAGATAGTGTTCTACTCCTTTTAATTTCAAGTGTAGGTATATTTCATCTAATCTAGACAGAAGATCCGCGGATTTCTATAGTTTCTCTCATGCTTTTTTCAAGCAATTGTACATATTTTCACTGAATCTTATAGTCTAGTGAAAACTAGGAATAACACATGCCCTGGCCTTTTAAACCAAACCTCCATACACTTTAAACTACTAGACCGACACACTATAGTATTATAATGAATCTACTTAGAGGGTCCTAAATTTTGCCTGTACCCAGTTTCATTTAGGGTAAGGGATCTTTAAAGAGTACCTGACAACGCACAGGCAGAAGACCACCGGCTTAACTCCATTCTGAAGGACATGGTACACAGAATTTTCATCCCTCTCATAAAAAACCCAGAGGCCCGTGCTGGGATTGAACTCATGACTAAATAAACTCGGAAGTTTATAATTAATTCATTCTGTGTATTAGCTGCGTACCTTAACCACTACACCACAGATGACTCTCCAACCCATGGAAACTCGTTGACCATTTTGAACAGTACAAAATCTGCCAATATTGATACTCTTTCCCACAGCCCTATCGCGTAAAAGCAAACAATGTTTAACGCGACAATTATTGATTTATTACTACACAGAGCCCCAAAAAGATGTTTAAAGCCTCTCAATGCATTACGATACGATATGGTCCTTGTAATTTATCTCTATTTACCCTTGTGTAGCAGATTTATTTATTTACATATAGTAACGGGCTCATTTAGCCCAATTTATAATTATATATAACACATAAAAAAACAATTTTATAATAATTATAACTTTACTTACACATAATGTGAACTAAACTTGTGTAAGTGTCCTTAGCTTCAGAAAAAAATACTCTCATCACGGAGAATATGATGTAAGGAGAAGATGTTTCTTCTAAAAAAATTGTCTTTTTCAACATCATAGTGTAACAAATAGTTATATTCAGTTGACAACATGTAAAATTAATGTGAGGGAGCCAATGAGGTTAGTCCTAGATGTTCAACCATGCCAACAATTTCATACCAGGCAATCCTCATTGGTTGATCAACAGTATTTTCCCATGTCGTCAACTGAGTATAACCATGTGTAATTTCTGTAATCACACCGCTAGCTGACAAAACTGTCTTTTGTTAAAATTGGTAAACATTCCTGGTAAAATTACTTGTTCAATTCCACAATATTTTAAATACAGAATCTGTTACAAACCTTATGATGTTCCTAGGCAATGTTCTTTGTTTTAATTTGCATTTTACTTGAATAATGTTAATTTTGTGATTAATATAAAAGGCAATGTGATTTTTACAGGTACTATCTGATACCCTAGCCATAGGATGTTGTTGCAAAGGTTTATCTAGAATACCTTACTTTGGCTTAGGTGTTATAACTTCACAGTTTGATATAGTTTGGAAGTTAAATAAAGTTAAAGGACAATATTCAAACATTATTAAATCACTGGCTACTGTTAAGAAGGTATATTTTTTATTTTAATTTAGGATTGTTTGGATAGACTATGGTACAGCACATGGTTGAAGGAAGCCAATGAGGTTAGTCCCAGGTGTTAAACCACACCTACAATGTCATATCAGGCAAACCTTATTGTTTTTTTGACAATATTTTTCCATGCTATCAACTGATTATAGTTGTGTTTAATACTATATAGTGTAACATAAATTAGGTTAAACTATGTTTGATAAGTTTACAATAACTCTCTAACCTTGAGTTTAATTTGATGAGACAAAACCCTCTTTTATAGTATAATTACTTATAATAGTATAATAGGAACCCCATAAATGATAATGCATAACTAATTGGACTACTCCACCTTTCAAAACAACTTTAACTTGTTTGGCTTTAGCATATTCCAACTTAAATAAAATATATTTGTATTTTACTTTTTTGAAGATATCACTATGCCTAAAAAATTACATAAGGAGTAACTTTCTCTTTAAAGGTTAAAAATTTGTTATCCAATATTTTTTTTTTTAATTTTGCTTTAATTAAATGGTAACTACCATCTTCTATTGATTTATTCTATTTTATTGTGATGTGTAGATAGCTGAAACTGGAGACCTGCGTGATGAGGATTTTTTTGACTATTTGCATATGGCTTTAAAACAAGTAATGACTGACATCAATGATTTGCCTCTTAACAATGTTGGTATAACTTTTAAATCTCATTTATTGTACATATCTTTTTGGAAAAGATTAGAAATTCGTTTTTAGGTTAAAAAAATCTAAATTGTATTACTTAACTAATTTGGGCATTAAAAATTTACTAGTGTTTTTGTTTTAGGGTGATAACATAAATGATACTAACGTAAAACCAAATTTAAATTTAGTGTTATTAACGAAAAAAGATAATGTTGGCATTAAATATTTCTTAAAAACGTTAATGGAACAGTCAAATCATCAGAGGCTTAATACTATTCAAGTAAGTTGCTATATTCTGAACAATAATTTTAAATAATGCATTTTATGTAGCTTTTTATGCTTTCTCAATTTATTTCTTTTTTATTTTTTTTTCTTTATATATGAATATATTTATTTTCTTGATAATTTAATCTTTATTTTTATTCTAAATAATCTTTGGACAGTTAATCAATGAACTGGTATTTAAATGTTTTATTCATTTTATTAAAATATTAATTTATTTCTAGATTGTGGAGCTAAGTAATAATATTAGGTATAAGAGTGTAAAAGAAGATATTATACATTGTATCCAGGTAATTCTCTTGATTCTTTTTTTACTTTAATGTTAGTAAAATGGGGAACCCTGAAAGAAGGTTGTGGTTGGCTCCTTTATGACAACTCCAAGTGGACTTGAGGTCTATACCTTACATTGACAATGTCAAGTATTCTTAGACTTGTTCTGGAAGGTATTAAAGTATTATTGTCCTGGTAAAATACTTCTTGCACCACTGTACCAAAAAAGTATGATAGGCTACAAAACTTCTAACACATTTGTCGGAGATTCTTTCAGAGGTGGTGTTTTTAAAATGCTTATAGTGAGTTTCCTTTGGAAAATGTTGGGTGTTTTTATTATAGATTCATAGTGATTTTAAAGTCAATTTGCAGCTTTAGTTTCTGTCAATATTTAATCTTTTGTAGTGGAAAATTTAGTTAATTATATTGACTATACTTGATAATAAATATTAGTCAAATTTATTTATATCTTTTTGACACTCTTTCTTCAAATAAGCCAACTGTAACCTGTTAGCAGTTTCACATTAGGTGATATCCTTTCCCTTGATTTATTCTATGTGATTTGTTGTGTAGTAAGTCTTCAACTAGTGTGTATACTCAGTATATTAAATCTCCGGATCTTATTAAGTACTCTATTAAATATGATGTGTAAGTATGTAGAGGAAATCCTAGAGAGGTGATTTTATTTGATATACCTTTGAGCAAATTATTTTTACATTTAAATATTATCATTTTTCACACATTATTTTGTTTTATGTAACTTTTTATATCATTTGATACTACAAAGTTTTGCAAAAAATGAATAGTTGACACAGTATAATTGTGCGAGAGACACCTAGAAAATGGTGTCTCATTTAGGCTACTTATTTAGGATCTGTCGGCGCCCTGATGAGTTGGACGTAACAAAACAAAGTTTATGGTGAGCCATCTATGATAACGAATATCGAATGATGGAACAGTTCCCAGGTGTAGCATTGCATTTTGCTTGCTACATTTCCTAGGTGTCTCTCACTCAATTATATTGTGTTAACTTATTTTTGTTTTTAACTTCCTTCTAACCTTAGTTCTTCACTATAAAGGCTCAATGTTTCGTTATGATATCATCGTACTCTACGGTTATACTTATACAGTACAAGAACCAGAGCTTATTAAATGCGAAACGATTGCTTGTCTAATACGCTCTGTGTACGTAATAATTGATAACCCTCATAGGCTATGGTGAATTTTTGGAGTCAGCCTAATTAAAAATCACAAAAAAAAAATGAAAGTAATAATAAAATATTCATTTCAGATGGGCGGTAGTATTGATAGTTTAGAAAAACTATTTAAAGGCTGGTTAGTAAATTTAAATTTTGACAAGGAGGATTTAATATTAAAGCTGTCAAACCTTGAATTGAGGTGTGATTTACAGGAGATATTGCTCGATACATCTCTTGTACCTTTTGGAAATTCTTACCATTTACACAAAGACATTATTAATTCTTCTTCTACTTACATACCAGGTATTTGAGAAGAAACTATTTGTCATTTGAACAATTGTGGGTGTAGCATAAATATTCATTTTTATAAGCTTCTAGGCAAATATTATGTAGTATACCTGTGGATTATGTGGTATACTTAATAATCTTTGCTTCTTGGATGATTGTTTCCTTACAATTAGACTGATACTTTATATAACTATTAATATAACTTAATATAAGTTATACTTATAACTTAACATATTTTATGTATGCGCAAGCTTTAAAGCAGAGAGGTAGCCTTGTTTGATTATTTTGTAATATAATAATTTTATTTTACATAATAAAGGTATTATAAAATAAAATATTCAAGTTTGTTGAATTTAAAGAGCCTCACTTTGATCCCATTTATGTTATGTTTAGTATATATGTGGTAAGAAAAGAGGTAGTTCACTATCTCTGTCGATTCATTATCCATCATATTCTGTGATCAGTGAAAGAAAATAGGCAATTCCTCTTATTTAATGAGACCACAGATTAACAATAAACTAATTGTCTGTGATGAGTTTTAAAATTTTATTAAGTGTAAATATCCCTAAGACTTTAAGATTTAGGCCATAGAAGTATTACGCCCACCCTTCTCTCCTCCACTGATTATATATATTCCTTATATATAATTTTATATATAATAACAGTAAATATTCCTCTATGCTCTCCTGTAATATAATAGATTAAAATATCTATATTTGTGAGTAAAACTATTTATTTTTTATTTGTTTAAAGATGGAGTTATGCCAGTTTATGTTTTGGAAGTAATAGAGAGAATAAGTTGTAGAGGGATCTCAGAGAGTAGCGTATTTGGATATCCTATGCAACTAACTTCTACCAGGCAGCACAAATATACACAATTTGATTATTCGTTAAATTCTCAGGTACAATTCATAACTGTTCTTTATCCTCAACTTTTTTCTTAATTATAGTTCATGTTTTTATAAACTAAAATTTTATTTTAAAGTAATTACATTTTTTTGTTTTGCTCATTTAAATTTTATATTAATACAAATGTAAAATTGATTGAAAGAGCGATAAACAAATAATGTTAAAGGTTTAACTAACTTGTTTCAGAGGTTTAATTCAATGTGCAAGGTATTGTACGATTCAGATGAATATCTAATTGCTAAGTTGTCAACAAATAACACAAATTCACCTAGCTCTTATTTCTTATTAATGCCAGGTTAGTTGAAAATATCTAACATATTTTCTTTAATAATGTAGCATTGAATATTATTATTTCCATATTACATGATACTTCCCATTTTCTAGTATACATTTTATATAATATTTATATTTCTTAAATTTCTACTGTGACTATGTCCTCATACAGGCCACAACTGGCCTATCTAGCAACTGACAGATGCGCCATCAGTCAAAATTTATTATGATGATAATATAAAGAGGATGAGATAAAGAGGGAAAAGAAAAAAAAAGCAAGAGTAAGTAATTAGAATTTTAACTGGAAATAAACTAATAAGAGTAGATAAGTTAATAATTTACCATTGAAATGCTTCATAGAAATCAATAATGTATAAATTATAATTTATACAATAATTCAGTAATGCATTAATTAAAGTAAACAAAAAACTTAAATTTTAATAGAGGAATTAAAGTTGAAAAATAAAAATTAATATTTAGGAGATATTTAAGTTGTTTCAAGAGCACTAGATATTATTTGGAATAATATAGCAATTAGTTGACAAATTCATTAATTAATAAAAAATAAATCACTTAAAACTAAAAGGTGGGGTTGAGGAAAGATGATTGAAATAATGATTTAAATATGTTTAATACAAAGTTATTTTGTTGATATTAAGATTTATAAAATTTATATGTATTATTTTAATTTGAGTTATTTCGGTTATGATTAAGTTATTGAGTTTTAGAATAGTTGTTTAGGTTTTAATTTTAATAGTTTGATACGTTTTAATTTTATGATTATTTAGGATTAGAGTTAGGATAAGGGATATTGATAGACTGATGCACGCAACTTGATGAGAAGTTGTTCATATAAAACATAAGAGTTTTAAGATTGGAGTGGTGCCACATAAAAGGATTTAAGATGATGAGTTGAGGACACTCTTAGTATCACTGCACTTAATGATGAGTTTTGATAAGATGATCAATACGATCGATAGTTATGTTTGGTTAAGAATGGAACTTGCAGTTAATTTTAAGTGAGCTGTCCACAATACAGCAACTGGTTTCACAAACCAAGGGAGAGGAGAGAGATTAAATGATAGCAGAGAGAGGGAGAACCAAATTTTATGATTTTCAAAAGTTTAGAAGGGAATGATGAAAATAGAAAGAATAAGAGGCATGAATGAAAAGGAGATGGAGGTCTTGGAGTAATATAGTTAACTAATCCTAATCAGTGATGGATGGAAATACAAGATGACAATTTTTTATATAAAGTCACTAAAATATGTAAGAGCAGGTAGAAGAACTAACTGTGAGACTTAAATGATAAGAAAGGATAATTGGATTTAGTAGGACAAAATTTTAAAAACCAAACAATATTATAACAGTTGTATTTTTGGTGATTTGCATTTTTTAAAACTTTATTTTATATAATGAAGAAGAAACTATTTTAATTAACAACTCAGTTCAAAAAAAGTTTACTTAAAAATCATTTTTTTTTCTACAACGAAGCAAAGAAATCATAGAGATATTATTACTAGAGAGGTAAAATTGGTTAAATTTTGAAACATTGAAAAAGTAACCTGACCACCATTGAATATTATCTACTAAACAGAACACAATTTCAGTAATATTTATTTTAACAGATCGTTTAAATAACAAAACACACAATGTTCAAAGCAACAATTATTGATTTATTATAACCTTAACAACCTTCAAGCCTCATCTCAATCTATTGAGATAAGACATGCCCTCTCTGATAGTATGTCGTTTTAAAATAAATGAAAAACAGTAAAAAAAACATCTGATTGCGGAGTAATTTTTAAAAATTAACAGTGTTGTCAACTTAAATGTTTGTTAAATCCTACTCAATGAAGGTTTTTTATTGAAATTTATTTGGCTTGACTGTACCTTCAGAAAGCTATTTTATAACCCCTTTTAAAAATTTGTAAACCTTGTGTTTTCTTCTCATTAGAAGGATAAGGTTTTTACTGGAGTGTAATTCTGCGAAACACAATAGATTTTTTAGTTAATTTAAACAATTTTTGGCTTAAATCAAACCTCAGCAGTTAATTGACAAACCCACAATCTGAATTAATGAATTGGCTTATCTGGTATGTTTAGGTTTCAAAATAGTTACTATCTTTATCTTATATAATTTTCTTGTCCAAGTCTAGTGTTTATCAAGCTTTTATTGGACCACCATATAAACATAAAACAAATTCAATGTAATTAAATATTCCACAAAAAATATTACTTTTATTTCGAGTTAAATTTTGAAATATTTGTTTTCAGATGAGGAAATGATGGTAGTGAAATCACTGTGCTCAAGGGAAATTGTTTTGCCCTTGCAAAAGTCATTTGAAATAGATGATAATAATAACTTACTGTATCAGGTTAAACTTGAAATGAGTAATTTATTGTTTGGCTTCAAATTGTCAGAACAGTATGATCCTAATAACTATAGATCAGGGTTGTGCAGTTCACTCAGAAGACAGCTAAGGCCAAGGAGTTGTGCTGTGAGTTTTTCTGGCTAACTTTATTATTATTTAGAGTTAAGAAGATTAAATACTTCTTAGCTATAAGTGCTGTAATGATTGGGAATTAGTCAGCAATTATTATTATTAATGGGAAATATTTTGGCTCTACTTGACTTTTATCTATATTTTTTTCAGAAATACATGCAAATGAAAAGAGCAATGAATAAATAAAAAGAGTATTTGCATTTTTGTTTTATTTTTAAGTGTTATGTAGTGTAACACACTATAAAATATTATAATGAAAAATTTACATTTTAGAAAATATAGTGGAAAAATAAATTGTTATTTCAAAATTGACCTTTTGGGTGAAAAAAGACCATGCATGAGAGCTTTGTGTAAGATGTATGGGTATTTAAAGCAGTATTACATACTTGGGCCTTGTATGAGTCATAAACTTTTCTAAGTACAGTTTCTTTTCACACCTACGCACTGTTTTATCTGTACCCTTGTGCATCCTCCCTCTCTCTGTTTTTAATCACTTGCTTTTACAATTTAAAATTATTACAACAAAAAATTTAAAAATGCAAATTAATTGAAAGATTTTTTTAAAAACTTTGAGAACTTTTGTATTAATTAAAAATTATTATATCTAACTCAATAAATAAGTAAACACAGCGTATTTAACAAGTGATGGTAATCCATAAGCATTAAATACAGTCTGGTTCTTGCACAGTATTTGTTTAGTCGATTGAATCAGATGACGTCATAACTAATCCCACCAAAACATTGTGTCTTTTATTGTGAAGGTTCTTTTGAACTATTCTAAAATCTGTTCAAGTTTTGTTGTGGATCGCTCACTCAGAATTAAGGGCTTAAATTTTCATATAACATATTGTCTTGTGTTATTTGATGTATAAATAAAGAATCATATCTCAGGAATGACCCGATAAATTTTTCAGAAGGAAAGAAGTGTTTATGAAGAACTGGACAATCTACAGTCTAAGTGTAACTCATTTTCCAATCGCAGTAGTATGCCTCCAGCGAGTAGAGTTAAAAGGATGTCAGACTCTCTCCACTCCTCATCCCCAAGTACTTCTAACAACAAGAAACAGAAGAAAAGTATTGATAATAAAAAAGATATCAATTTTATTAATCATCTTGGTAGTCTTAGATAGAGTTTAAAATCCCAGGTTACCAACAAATTAACATTCCTATTATTATTAAAATTGTGATATTAAAATTTTAAGTTTATCATTTATAAAATGTTCATAAAAAATTAACAAGATTTCCCGAAAAAAATATTTACATATCATTTAAGTCAAGTACTTAAATTTCAAATCTTAAAGCTGTGTATACCAATTGGCATTTATTTCATACCTTAATTATGGTAAATTTGTTATTCTTAGATGCCTATTTAATGTCTGTAAGGATTGATAATGGATGCAAAGATATTCAACAGGGACTTGAGCAGTAAGACATTGTTCCTTATTTTGTTTTTGATCAAATGTAATTGTATAACATGCAATTTTATTTTCTTGGAAATTTTGTTTTGATTTACATGCCTTTGCAAGTTTTTTGTTTTTTCTTTATAAGAAAATTAGGTTTTTTGGTTGCTTTAAGCTTGACCTTTATTAAATGACTATTTATTAAATATAGCAACAAGTTTATGTGATAATTTTTTGCATCATAGTTCTTTATTTGTAATTGTTTTTCCAATGTCTAATTTGTATTTAAAAGTAGTTTAGAAACCCCCTTCTAGATATAGTATGTTTTTGTAGTGTAAGAATTGTCTCATTTGTTCTTTTATTATTCTGCATGACTTACATTAAATTCCTAAATTGTCTAAACAAGTGTTAAAAAAATATTGTTTCAATATTATATTTTTTCATGTAAATAATTTTTGAGTAATCTTAAACTAGGATTCAATTAATTAATTTACTTAACAAACACGCACATAACATATATATGAATACAATACATTGCATGATCACTTTTGCAAGACTGATTATTGACCTCACTATTACGCATCACAGTCAGCAGACTCCTTACAACATTTTTGAGAATAAGCTAAAGTGAAAAAATTATACATATCTTAACAGAGAAAACATATCTTAATTTTTTTCAATGATTATTGCTTAATCTCAAATCATCAATAAATTTTTTGTGACTGAAACATGTCAACTATTTTTTTAAGAGCAGTGAGCTTGTAATTATTTCAGATTATATTATCTAAATATTTAAAATAATGTGTCTTCTAATTGCAATTTCAAAAATTGTTCAGGGTTATTCAAAAAGAATGCCACAACTTTAAAAATGTATTACATGTATTACAATAATATTATTATTATTATTTTATAAATGGTATATGTTATATTCAAGACACTCACACATAACATATTTATATAGCATATTAACATGTAACATATTTAAATACATGTATATATTTATATGTTAATTTATATTAACATATTTATGTTATGTAAATAAATTACTATATTACTCTATGATATAAATATTAACAAAACATAATAGAACATTCTGTTTTACATCATTACAAATACTATTTAAAAAAGTTTATTTTCACTCAAAAAAAAGTTCAGAGATTTTCAATGTGACTCCCTCCAGACCCATTGAGCAATGTCAAACCGATATTCAAACTCTACTAGCTCTGCTAGTTAATTTTGTAGTGCTATGAACAAATGCTAGTTGGATGTGTGCTACATTTACAACACTCGTGCGCGGCCGTTTAGAACTTAATTCCACAAACACCCCTTATCTGTTAACTGTTTATACCAACATTTGATACACCACTCATCAGGAGGTCAATTTCTTCTGGCGTATTCAACAACACAAAAAGTTTCTGTTAAGTATTGGCTATCTTTGCATCAATTGACGCTTTGTCAACAACGCTTCAAGTGAACAAATCAGCAACCAAATTAAACTTTAAAGCTTCCTTCATTTGCTGATAGGTAGCTCTTAGATTTCCTCTTCCTCTGTGCAGAGCTATACATTTTTAAACTTGTATTCACATTAAATCACTCTGTATGTAAAATTGTCATAGGTTTAAAATTATGGTTCCTATTAATTTTTTATGGGTAAACTTTGTTTAAAATTTCTAAAATAAATTGTATGTTAAGACTGACAATAAGTTGCTTATATGAGTCATACAATATTTGTTTGTAAGATATTGACGAATTATTGGTTTAAAAAAATTTAAGCAATCAGGGTTTAATTAAATTTATCATAAAAAATTAACTAAAAAGAAAATTCCACTAGAATATAATTTTTCTGATTTGCTTTCTCTTGAACTGTATGTATGTTATATTTAGGGTGGTGTTAAAAAAAAACATTATTATTTTCCACAACTTGCATGTTTTTAAGAGAGGAATAAGTCTTACTCGAATTATTGTAAATTTCTTTAAACACAAAACTTTTGATCCTCTGTAATGAAATTCTCTATGAATAGAAACTTGTGGAAAGTATGGAATATAAATAAGTGATGGCTGTGATCACCAAAATATTTTCTTATGTTGACTCTAGGATTTAAAAAGTACAAAAAATAATTTTATTCGGCAATATTTTTACAGTGAAAACTAATAGTTTATACAAGGTGATATAATAGTTATAGGTGATACAAAGAGACTTATACTACTAGAGGGAGTACTAGGGTTGAATAACACAGTAATAAGGGCTTTGGTAGTTTGGCAATATCCATTAGGTACCTTAATTGTACTTACTCTTGCCTTTTCAGACTTTTGCCTCCACCCCTCTACAACCCCAATTGGTGCAGAAATTTATAATTTACACTAAACTGTGATTTATTGGTGAAGTCACAATAAATAACTTTATACAACACAGATAATCAAAGAACATATGCTAAAAATAATAATCAAAACTCAGTTTAAATTCAATGAAAAAATTATGTAATATTTGTGAAAAAACATAATTAATATATAAAAAAAAATCCCAATGTACTGTTAAGGTACCGACCTACTTAGGCAATGATAAGAGTCGTTGTATCCTCTCTGTAGTATTATAAGTCTCTTTGAGGTGATACAAACCCCATTTTCAATATTTTTACTTGGGTTGTAAAAAAATATTAAAAAACATGTTTTTTGTAAATTAAGATTATTTTTGTTGTTCATTATCTTGTTTACCTTTAAAATATAATAAAATGTTTATCTATTTATTTAAATGATTTATTTTAGCTGACATTATAACAATATTTAACAAAAAATCGGGCACTCCTCAGAACTTTTCCTCATGACATCAGATTCACTACACTCTTCCTCACTACTTAAAACTTATTGCTTTGCTTGTTCCCAAAATATAAAAACCATCATATATATACTGTAAAACATCTTGCGACTCACTTCACTTGTTCTAAGACAGTATACATTCATTTTAATCTAATTTTTAACCCATCCAAGCACTGACCTCACTCAATGCTGGTTAACTTTTGTGATCCAAAACCATAGATATACTTGCCTTATTAAAAAAAGCAAAATTTATGATACTTATTTATTTCATAAATGGATGCACTTGTACCAAATTTTAACTCATTTCAATTATTTTTTGATTAAGTAAGATACTGATTAATGAAGTTATCTTATAAAACCAAACAAAACACCAAAATCTCTCCAGAAAACATTTATTTTTTATATAAACATAAAAGAAAAAATATTTTTGTTTATATCACTAGTACTATATATTCCTCTATGGTTTATATAAAAAATTAACTTTTTGTGGAGAGATTTTGATGTTTTGTTTGGCTTTATTTTTTTATTTTTTAGAATTAAAAAAAGTTTTCACGTCATTTGATAAAATTGATCCAATGCTGATTATGAGATGATACTTAGCTCTTAATATATGACTAAAGACAAATCTCAAAACATTTTTCCGTGTTCTATAACTTTGTAAATTTTAATGACAAAAAAATAATCTTCAGATGCTCAACTAGACCTGAAGATTGATCTTCATACCAAGTTTCAATTCTTAAGCATAAATACAGACTTTAGCAGAGACACACACATACATTCAGACTGAGGAGGACACATACATTAAAAACACCTGAAACGGATGACTCAGGTAAAATCCTGGATTTAATTGACAACGCAATACTTTTCCAGTATAAATGAAGAAAAGTATAAAGAAAACTCATATTTACTTGATAGTTAGTTGTAGGCTTTTTCTCTGTAGCATTATAATATTCTTCAGATAAATACTTCATAGCTTCCTCAATCCCTTTGTTTTCTTTCTATTAATAAAAGAAGAACAGAATATAATTATAATAAGCTAGGGTGCAGATAATAAAATAATATGTATATTTACCATTAAGTATGTTTCTAAAGAAGAGTGCTTTTGGCTTTAACAAGTCATAATCAAAAAAGAAAAGTTGTATGTAAGTGGTATTATTGTTCAAAGGCATCAAATACTATTTTATTTAATTAATAAAAGTTGT
Organism: Microvelia longipes; assembly: GCA_018340805.1. NCBI lineage: Eukaryota > Metazoa > Arthropoda > Insecta > Hemiptera > Veliidae > Microvelia > Microvelia longipes. The sequence continues at coordinate 23,117,144 of JACMZG010001908.1, read as the reverse complement.
CAGTATTTTAAACAAAAATTAATTAAACTTTAAAATTGAAGTACTCTTTAACATTATAAAGCACTTCACTCAAAAGCAAGTTATTTACTTCTTTGCTAAAAGTATCTGAATTTAAAATTGTAATGTTCTCTGGTAGGGGGTTAAACAGTTTTATTCCTAATATGCTGGCTCCCACCTCAGACTTCTTTAGTCTATGCCATGCCTTTGCTTCTTGTAGGATAATTTTCATTTTTCAAAAAACCATCAAGATATGTTGTAATATAAATTAGTGAGGTGGTTCCTGCTGGTTGAATACCATGATAAGCCAAAAGGCCCACTAACTGGCATTTAATTATCAATTTAAACGTTATTCTGAATTATCTTCTTGAAGGTGACTGTTGTACACTCTCTGTAATTGATAGCTCCTTTTTTGGTAAACATTGAGATATAATAATTTCTGGGTGATAAGTGTAGTTTAAAAAGAAATGGTTTTATCTCTTTTCAGTACCAACATTTTTTTTCTATTTACTACCTAAGTTAAATGAAAAAGTTCTCCCAATCCTATATTAAACCCCAAATTTGTTTGTTGTATGTTCTTTCGTTTATGTGTATTTCTAGACAAATCTGGTAAACATGTATGTTATGAAAATCAACCTTGGAGAGGAAAAGAATCCTATAGAAAACCAAGATGTGACGTTGTTAACCAAGTTTGCTGAGTCTGCAAAATTATCAAAAAATCTATAAACAGTTAAGGGTTAACATTTTTGCCAGGAAAAAGGTCTTTAATTATTTTTTGGAGCACTGTGTCTAATACTTACTGCAGATCCGGTAAAGTGCTGTATGTTATTTTGGCTAGCGAATTCCTCAGCTACATCAGTAACATCTGATTTATTACTGGAGTCTGTTTTATTGCCAAATAAAACTATGCATATTGGTTTGCCATTACTGCTTCTCCATTCGGCATCTAAACACCTCTTTAGCCAATATGGAACTGAGTCGATTGATTTTTTATTGGTAATATCATAAACTAACATTAATAAGTCTGGTTTGTTCCACTGTAAAATAAAAATGTAAATACATGTTCAAAGATTATCTAGTATACCTATCTAGTATACTACATAATCTTTGTACATGTTATGTCATTTTTTTCAGGGTTCAAAGAAAAGAAAATATTAAAATCATTCTTGAGCCTGAACAAAATGTTAATGAATTGGTTTACATTATTTTGATTTTATTTACTCATCAATCAAAACCATAAATAAATAAATTATGTTGCAACAAACTATATGCTGACTTCAGTAATTATAGAAAAACTATTGCATGTGTTTTACACTACAATTATTATTGTTTATTATGTAACTTCTTTGACCACAGCTCAATGCTGATTTGCATGGATGCTTTGAAAAAAGAATATGGAAATTTTAATTAGTAAAATCAATTTGCAATAAATGGAGATATGATATTATATGATATGAAACTTCTTTGACAGCCTTATGGGTTTCATTGGTCAGATCATGATTTGTTCCATTTGTCTCATTAAATAGTGCTCACAATTGATAGTAAAATCAATTCATTTTTTAAGGTTACTTCCCATTATTTTAAGAAGCTGAATCTAGTAGAATTTTTATCTCTCAAATTTTACAAAAAAATGTTATGAAATAAAACAACTGATGTCACTTACAAATCTGTCTAAATATTCAGTGTAAGCATCAAACCCTGGAGAGTCATAAATAAGGAGTTCCACAGCGTCATCCGTGCTTGGTATAGTAATAATTTTGGTCATTACTTCTGCACCAAATGTCTTTAACAACAACAGAGAGAGAGAGACATTATGACTTCTTAAGCGCACTGGAGTAATACTCAATATACAAAAAAAACTAACACGTCTCTCCACAAAAGAATTTATTAAATAAAAATAAAAGCAGAGCCGGCTCAGTCAGGCTTCAGTTTTTGGATAGTCTGTTAGACGCCTGCACTCAACTCACCGGTAATTAATTAATTTATTTATTCACATTTTTATTAATTTATTTCTTTGTTTTTTATCTTTTGACTTTTATTAACCTTTAAATTGTATGTATTGTTATTAGTTCTTTGTTTACTTGTTTTTAGGCACTGTTGATGGGGCATTATTGCCGAAAGCCGGCTCTGCTTTTATTTTTATTTAATAAATTCTTTTGTGGAGAGACGTGTTGGTTTTTTTTTGTATATAGAGAGACATTCTTTTATGTTAAATGTTATTAATATCTCAACTGTTGGTATGAGCCACAAATTATAATATGAAAGGTTATCATCAGTGTCATTTAATACAAATAGTTACTAAATTTTATCTCACCTAAGCAAAATTATGCATCTAACATTTTTGTGTATAAAATGTTATACTTCATAAAACTAATTATAATTTAAGACTAAGTATGATTTTTTAAAGTGCAGCAAATTTATCAAGCTGTGATATTAAGCAGAACTTTAATAAGAATGTATCTCAAGTATGTATGTAGAAGTTGTTATACAATGAGGTTCACTTTTGACTTAGTGATCTCATCTGTAAGCTTGCACTTTTTACACTGCAAGTATTAAGGGTAAGTATTGTGTTTGTATTAATAATTTTAAACCAGGAGTTCATCTCAATGATCTGTTTCAGGTATTTTTCAGATCTCCCGCACAGTTTTTCAAAGTTTTCTGTCTGTATGTTTGATATCATCTCCCAAATGTGTTTTTGCTAGAGAGTTGAAACTTGGTACAAAAATCAATTTTAAGTTTTAGTTGGGATATCCGAAAAAATTTAACATAACAAACGAAAAACTGTTCAGATCAATTTGAAATTTGGCAGGTATGTATAAGATTAACAATGTTCCAGGTTTAACCTTGTTATCAACATTAGTTAGGCATATTTTTTTGTAACAAGTATACTAACTTTTGTTTCAATACGCCTAGTTTATCTGTTGGATCACTAATGCAAAAAGCATTAGTGATCCAAGGAGACGTGACTCTCCTTAGTTAATTAAACAAACAAGTTCCCAGGTACTCTATATCTGATTAATCCATTATTCAATAAAATACTTTAATTAACAAATGAACCAGGAAGATTTTATATTATGATAAGGTCCATCGTTAGTATTGTAAACATATAATTATCAATCCAATATTGTATATATACAATATCCAATATGTTGTATTACTTTATGATAAGATCACTATGCAATGCAAGTCTGCTTTATGGGTTCTTTTACCCCTGTCCATTTTCTCTTTGATTAGCCATATTTTTTCCTAATGAAAGCAATATTCTTCTTCCTAAAAACATAAATCTCTCGGCTCCAATTAAATTAAACCTTGGGATAATGTAGGCCTCCCATAGAGTAATATTAATTCATATTCAATTAGTTCTTAACTTAACTCTCAACAGATCTTCCATTTTATTTTTATTATAACAATAATTATTATGTTTAACTATACAATTTTTTTGAGGTACTTCCTTAGATAGTCATTCCCCAGCTGTTTGACAAAGGATCTATGGACTTAGCGATTACAAATAAAAATGAGTAATCTAACAAATTATACCACTATGGCCCTCATTTACTCGCTTAATAATCAGCTATCAACTTAATGAATAAAAGGAGTGTAACAATTTGAATAATTTAATAGGAGAGTAACCATTCAATGAAGTACCTTTTTGAATAATTTAAAATACCATATTGTAAGTTTTAGGATAATTCGCTCCATTGCTGGTAAATACTTGTGTCAAAGCTGTCTTGCCCACTGCTTGGTCACCTAAAATAACACACTAGAGTAATTAGGAAAGGACCTTAAACTTTTCAGACTGTACAAGCAAATACAGTGTAAAAAGATTTCCTTGCTATTAATTAACATAAAACTTCATAAGTTGATTAACTGGTACTTTTTAATCAAAATTAGTAAAATTCAAATCTATCTATCAAAATTTTAAATCTATTCCATAAAGTGAAGTTATTATATAAATGCATAGATGTGAATTACAGTTAATACTGCTCATTTCAGTTCAAACTAGGTCTAGTGTAGACTATTTAATTTTGGCACAACTTTTATCTTATCCAAAATAGATAATTTCAGACCATAGAGATGGATTTAAACTTTCTCTGTCGAAGATTTATCTCCGTGTCTCAAGACATGAATGCAGTCTCCATGGACTCTCCAGAGAACTCGGAACTTCTTGGTGTCGATAATTAAAGCTTGTTACATAAATTTTACTTTTCCTCATTTATACCATAGCTATATAGGAAATTATTGTGTTAGAAAAAAAATCCGAAACCGCTATGTCAGATGTCATTGTAGCTCCAGAGAAACTTTGAACAAAAATCAGTCTATAGGAGCAGTTTTGCTATCCGGAAAATAATTTTTTTATGATGCCATTAACCCACTATATAGACTCAGCAAAAATTTACAAAAATCATGTAACGCAGAAAAATATTGAAACCAATTTGAGATTTGACACGCATGTAGCCATGTATAAGACTAACATATATGCTAAGTTTCATTTAATTGTCGAAATTAATTTAATTTTAATCATATAATTAGTGTAAGTTTTTTAAAAAGAGTGTAAAAAATTAGAAAATAATCCATTTGAGTTGACATTCAGTACAAGTGTATACTTTTACTTAATAGATAAGTGCACCAAGTTTTGTTTCAATATGACAAGTATACACATGATTTTTGTTGGATCATAAAAGTTAAGCAGCATCGAGCACGATCAGTGCCTGGATGTGTTCATATACTAAGAATGAAACAGATGCATATATTATCTGAGGATAAGCTAAGTGGATCTGAAGACATACTGCAGTATACATGTAACGACTTGTGTATTCTAATGACGGGCGGAGCAATCTGAAGTAGGGATGAATCAGCTGTGATGAGGTAAGTTCTGAGGTACTCCATACCCAATTTTTGAAACTATTGTAAACTAAGTATCCAAGTCATGCACACTCTTATATAGATTTAATCAAATAAGTTCGTAAAAATGATTTAATTAACCTGTTTTCCTTCAAAGCAAAGTCTAAAATCCTCATAATTACTACTTTTGCGACTACTCTATTTAATAAAATATACAAATTAAGATTAATTTTTAGATTTCTTTATTAATTACTATTAATAAAAAGGAATATACATACCTACTACAGCCAGTTTAGCTCTATAAATATTCACAACCATAATTTCTAAATAAAGTCATAAGCTAAGATTCGGCAATCTTGGAAATATTTCTGTCTTAAATGAAGAAAATGTTACATGTCTTAAGTTATATCTTCAAATGGTAGACAATGTAGGACCCTATTCGTGAATACTTACAAAATTTATACTAAAGGATTGGATAATTTTTTGCTGTATGTATGGTAAAGAATTGATTTATCTTTTTATGTGTGTACTGGTTGCTAGGTAACTTGTAACTAAGTTACACTGGCCATAGTTAAAAAGCAAGCATCAACAAGTGGTTTGATAAAAATTAATATAAAATTATAGTTTTCAGCCTCAGATTATAACATTATATAATTTTTGCCACATTTGTTTATAACATCCAGTCTATGCAAAAGAGAAAAAATTAGGTATTAACTTTTCATTGTTAATTATATTACTCCTACCTCAGATACTGTGATGATTTAGAGATGTAATAATTTAGACCAAGGTATAAATGTCCATCGTGATAAAAAGGAAATTTACGACAAGCGCCTTAACTATTACCAAGAAAAATTCCTGGAAAGACAAGGCCAAAAGAATTATATAGTTAGAGGGCTTTGGTTTGGTTCTAGAGGCACTGTACCTATGTTTGCCTCTGACTTTTTCAATGAAATAGGTATAGATAGTAAGGAATTGACAAGAATAGTTGAATCTATTATTTTAGATTCGCTTGGAATTTTTAAATCATCATATATAAGGTTAATTTTTTTATTTTATTTATCTTTTTTAGACGTTATTTTAGTATTTTTATTAACTCTTTTGACAAATTATGCAATATTTTTTTTTTACTTAAGTATAACGGTGATTTATACACTATTCTTGTAAATTTCTTCTTTTATTATTTAGTTTAATTATTGTTTTGTATATGATTGATCAGTATGCTGTGTATGCAGCAACTTATTGTAAATAAGCAGCCTCATATAGTATTTTTTTATAAAGATATTATGTTTCTCTCTAAGTTTTAACATATTTATTTGAGAGATATAGGAAAGCTATGAAAAGGCAGCTATTTAAAATATTACAGATCTTATCTAATAACTCAATACTTTTAACAAGTTTGTTCACAAGAGGATAACTTCTTCAACAAAATAACAATTAATTTAATTTATTTGCTTTAATATTTTTCTATAATAAATCAAATAGTACAAAAAATTGCAAAAAGAAAAATCTACATTTTCACTAAGTATAGCTTAATGGTAATTATAAAGCTTGAGTTAAAAGAGAAGACACTTCTTCATTCATTGCTACATCCATGGCTGTCATCCCATCAGAATCTTTTATGGTGACACTAGCACCGTTATCTAAGAGTATTTTGACTACATCTGAATGACCACATGCACTGGCGTAGTGCAGGGCAGTTTGACCACTCTCATCAAGGAGGTTGATGTCAGGTGAAAATTCCAATAAAGTCTTAATAGTGAGTAAATTACCCCTGTCGGCAGCCCAGTGTATCAACCCCATTCCGGTGTCATCAAGTTTATTTATATCTGAAAGGTTTATTGAGGATCTTATCATTTCTACATCACCTTCTTTGATCCAATCAAACGTTGTTTTATTTTCATGATCCAAAAAATCATCATCCTGTTTCATACAACTCACCGAAATCCAACTTGATTTTCCTTTATCTTTAGAGCTAGAAGCAATTTCCTCCCAATCAGGCCTTAATTTAGACAAGAGATCAGCATATTCTTGCATAGATTGAGTTTGAGTCATATCACCCAATTGGTACCACGAACTCCACTTAGCTTTAGCTTCTATTTCATACCAACTAGGTTTCTGGGTATTGCAAGAACCCACTGTGGCTTGTTTGTAAAAAGCATAAAATTTCAATAGATTATCTTTATCAATGGATTGGGCATTCAATTGTACAAATGTTGTGGCCTTGCTAAACCTCTCTTCTATCTCATCTTCCTCATCTGAACTCATTATACTATTGCACCTAAATTAATCAATTAGAATTAAGAAGAAGGTTTGAGGTAAATATTGCCGTGATCTATAACGTGCTTTTTAACTTCTGATGCAGCCTTCAATCCAGTCTCATCAGCAAAAACAACAAAGCCGTAGCCGCGGGATAAACCTGTGCTTTTATCAAAAACAACGTTAGATGATTGTAGCTGACCAAATTTTGAAAAGTAATTGCGTAACTTACTCGAATTAACAGTCCAAGGTAAATTATAGACAAATAGTTTATTGAGAGAACGAGCAGCTCCAGACATAATTATGCTTTAGAAATTTCTAATAAATGAATGGTATGATCTTGCATCAAATCCAAAAGATCTACACCAGATTCAGCTCCTAGGCTGTGGATAGGTATAGATGCACAGCGTAAATTCCACTTAGTTAATAAATGTTCAATAGACCAATCAGAACTTCTTTCTTGATAAACAGATAAAAATCTTGCACGAGGATTATTTTCCAATAAAAATGCAACAGTAACAATTATATCTTCGAATAAGGAGGGTTCATAAAAACAATCAGAACCTATTATCAAATCTATACGGCCTAAATTTAAAGTACTTGTTAAGAAAACTCCCCAGGTCAATCCTATAATCTTAATATGATTATCAGTGAGTCCGTTTACTCGACAGCAGTGTTTGACGTGTTCAATAGACTTGGGTAATAAGGCGCTTTCAGTCAAGGTAACGTTGGCTCCACACTTAGCAGCAACAATGCCTGGTAATGCAGTTCCTGCACCAAGTTCTAAAATATTCTTTCCTGGTAATTCGCTCCTGTGCTCCCAGAGAAAATAAGCTAAAATAGGAGCTGATGGCCAAGTATAAAAGCTGTATGTACTCTGCAGTTGCTAAAACATAAAATAATAATACTAATTTCTATCAGAACACAACATAATATTAAGCATAACATTATGTTAACCTAATTTTTTAACGCTTCATTGTACCATTAAATTATGTAATATTATCATTACTTAAACCATTAACATATAAGCATAAATAAACGAAACAATAATAAATTCTAAGAAAGAAAAACCAATGAAATAGGTTACGAGTATGGAGTATCTTTTCATAATATTATACATGAAATAAATCTCTATCTATAAGATGGTGATAATCTCCTCTTCACAAAATAAATAGTTTCTTAGGGCTAACTAGCTAAATACTTAATAAGAAATTCATATTTTAATATCCTATTTTTTAAATAATTAATTTTAGGAATAATAATCATGTTATTATTTGACTCTGTTAGTATTTTAATTCAAAATGAGTCCAAAATTTAACATTGATTTTGTGAAAATAAATAATAATAATAAAATAATATAAATTAATAAATAATACGTGAAGAAAATATGTTTTAATTATGTGCAAGGAATGGGTGTTTAGGGTAAATTTTATTTGTGCTTGTAAAATGATTAAGTAAATATGTTACAAAAATATATAAATACAAATAAAATATATAAAGCATATTTTCTAGTGATGATTCCACATTGCCATGGTAGTCAAACCTAGTTTTCATAGCAACCAGATAAGAGCCAAGATAATCTTTTCTCTCAAAAATGTTTTGTGCCAATGATAAGGACTCTTTCTTATAACTTAACTGTAAAAGGGAAGATCAATCTAACTGACCTGAGTGCTGTTACCCTTGGTTATTACAATCTTAGATATATTTACTAGAGGGGGCATAAGCTATCTAAATACAGGGAGAAGACAGAAACATCTTTTTTGGGGCTCTCAGGGGCTCTGTGTAACCTCATTGAAACCTCCTTCAATTAAGGTTATAATTAATACATTTATTTCGGTTTCCCACACATTGTTTGTGTTTTGCTATGTATTTATAATGTTTTATTATAAATGTTATAGTAATTTTGTAGTGATTATTTGATTATATTTATAGCGAGTGGTCAGGTTACTTTTTCAATGTTTCAAAATTTAACACATAGGGCCCCTCTAGTAATAATATCTCTATGATTACAACCACCTTTTGCATGTTTGGTTACTGAGAGCATACTTTTTATGTAATGTAAACATAGTTCACATTACATAACAATAACTTCCACCCTCAACATGGTCCTGAGCAAATTCTGTCATCTTTAAGTTCACCAAATATCCGTATTGTAGCACCACATATCCCATCACCCTGCCAATTTCACCGGCTATAACAACGGGTTCAAGCAATTCTTTGAAAACGTTAAAAATAGCACTCATAGCAATGGCTAAAAATCAACAAATCAGGATGTAAGAATAACTGATGCTGAATAGCGGCATAGTATTTGAACTAGACTCCCCTTGATTGAAAGCTCGTCTACCTTACCCATAGGGAAAAGGGTGGGAGTCGGAACACTATCTCAACTGCCGACTCCTCATTTTTAAATTACTTTACAAAGAAGTAAAACACTGTCCCAACTACCCTACATACATCATTTTCGTTTAAGATGAGTTAATAATACCTTATAGCCAATAAAACTTCAGATATGCCGTTTAAATCAATATAACGAGGTTATAAAGGAATAATTTTCTTCAGAAGTAAACAATTTTATCTCATAACAGCATAATAAAATGTTGTAGGTATTTTCTGTAATTACCTACGTCATTAAGAACCATCTTTAAGTGTAATTCCGGATTTAAAAATATATTTATGAAACAACTAAAAAAGAAGTACCATAAAAAAAAGACCTATGGGACCAACCAGGTACCAAAAAAAAAAACTCGTCAAACCAGGTAGCCGGCACTCTAAACAACCATAAAGAATACATGACTAAATTTAAATTAATTTTTAAAAATGTGATTATTACCTCAGGAATGAGTATTTCAAGAGACGAAGTACTTGATGAAGTTTCTATATTATTTCCCGATTTAAATACAAATTTTTTCACATGTTCAGAAACACCATCATTTCCATTCATCATGACATCCTTGATCATGTACCTAAACGAAGATTTCAAAATCTTTAGTTAGAACTACATTATTCAACATTTTAAACAAAAATCCCTCTGGAAACCAGTAATTTGGCCTTTATTTCAATGATTTTACTCTTATGTATTAATTAATTTGTTTTGATGACTTAAAAAACATTTAAAGTGGTATATTTTGGATTTGTAAACGAAATCGTAAATATTTACATAATGTGATTTTGATTTAGTGCATTTTGTTCTTAAAATGTCACTTTTTTAATTAAACCTGGCTAACTGTCAAAATTAATTTTCGAAATCGATATTTTATTGCCTTTTTGAGACAAAAGTTATCTTAATATTTTATAAGTTTCAGTGATTAATCAGTTAATTTAAATGTTTAGTTATGTGTTGTATGTATTGTTAATTAGTTAATTATTGAGTACCGATCAGTTCGGTTTGAGAAAAGGGTTTAAAAGTTATGAAAATGTGTTCAATCCGGTGACAAGAGAAACTTTCGTCTGTATTATTATAGTGTAATTATATCATGAATTTTGGGTGGTAAACAAATGCTTTTCTTCCCTGGGAATATTGAAATTCTGGTGCTTTTTAAATTCTTGGATTAAGTTAATTTTGGTTGTAAGAAATGCAGTCCATGATTTAATATGCGATACATAGTTTGAGTAAAGTATTGTAGTTGAATATTATGACAGGTGATAATGGCTGAAGTTAAGAAATCGAGTGGTTTGAGAAGGAAAGCATCTCTGAACGTTTCGTTCGGTGCTAGGAAGGAAAAAGATGCTAATTACAAAAAGGTAAACATGTTCATGAGCAGGGTTGAAGTATTCTATGCATTATGTTATGTTTACAATATGTTGAGATATTGTGAAATTTTATGCAAACCGAGTTTCCTTTAAAAATTATAGATGAACCAATAAATTTGATTGTGTTTTGTTGGTTTTTCTCTCCTTAAATTATTAACCCACTTAATTTCTTTTGTAAAACAAATTGTACTGATAGCTTTTGTTTTGTTTACTTATGACGGGAAAGGAAAGCTGTTTGATTCGTGTAATAACAATGCAGGGTAAATTAGAATGAGTGTGAATGGAGTCCATTACAAACTACCAAGTCCCTCCACAAAACAAAACTTTACAATTTTCAACCTACAATGAGGCCATCATCAGTGCCAAACCATTGAGATGTTATAAAAGAAGAAGAACAAGTCTATGTTTTTTACTTGATATCAGAGTCTGACTCCGATATGACTTCATAGTTTTTATTAAATGTAGGGGTAGGCCTGTTATTTCTTGATGTAATTTATGCATGAAAATGGTGTCAAGAACATTTCGTATAATTTATTTTATACACACAACGTACTAAATCCGTGTGTGTATTAAGTCGTTTAGTTAAATACACTGTGTTTTAACCATGCATCTAGTCTGATACACTAGAACAAGGGAGACGGAATCCTTTCACCAATAATTGATGAAAGCTTTTAATTTGTGTTATTTAACTTTCTTAAACCATTTCTTAGAAATGACTCATGTTTTGGTGGGTTTTATTATGATGTCATTGTACTCGATCGACTAAACTAATACAGTGCAAGGACCTGAGCATATTGAATGTGATACAATTACTGGTTAAATATGCTGTGTATATTTAGTAATTATATTGCATGGTTGAGACGAGATTTGTACCTCTTTGGGTCTAGGGTTTTTTGTCTGTATTAAGCACTTATGGTGTAGTAGTTACAATCAGTTGACAGAGTGGGAAAATATTGTTGAGGAACCAATGAGGTTGGCCTGATATGAATTTTTGGTTGTGATTTAACATCCTGGACTAACCTCATTAGCTCCATTTCATTATTTTCTCACATTGTCAACTGATGATAACTGTGTGTTTTACTATAGTTAATATCAATTGACATTTTTAAATAATATGAGTATATAATATATTTTTTTTTAATATGATAATGTGAGCACCACTGGTGAGCACATTGTTTAGCTTTGGGTGGTTCCATAAGGTATTTCCCTGACAAATCACTATTGTTTAAACAGTATCTGTATTATTTTGAATTTTATTTTTATAATTTACCATGAGGAATAGAAAGAGTATTAGATTCATTGCTCCCTTGGGCTTTGCCTTCAATAGCTTTTCATATTGTATATTGTTTTTAATTTTTATAAATAGAGTATGAATTTTTAGTCATGTTGTATTATGACCAAGTTAAATTAAACTAAGATATTCCTTGTCATTATATTAATTGTCTTGTGTTAGGTATCTAAAGTTTTGAAGAAAGAAGAGAATGACAGGACTGCTGATGATGTGCAGCTTATATCATCTTTACCAAACATTGTGAAGCAGGTTAAATCTAGGTAATTAAAATGTCTACTGCAGTATGGTTATTAATTTTAAAACTGTCTTGGAAATCAAATTTAACTTTTAGGGAACAGTTATGACTATTTGTTTTTACTGATTTCTGAGTCTATTGTTTTTGATGCTTTATTTTAATTTATTCTTCAATTTAAACAAAGACTAAAAATATGCATCTTATTTTTTTTTAAATAAATAAGATCCTCAGCAATAAACTCTCAAAACAGTTCTTACTGTATAATTTTATGAATTTTGTGTCATCCCACTGGGATCCAACCCTACAGCCTCTGTACAATAGCATCACAAGTGGCACATCCCAAAAGTTGTCCACTGGCTCAGTTCTATTTTAATACCTCTGTATTGAATGGGTGTTGGTTTGGATGGTACTTTTGATCCCTAAAATATCCCAGGATACGCTTAAAAAATAATTAAAGTTGATGGTCACATTTTTTATCAACTCAAAGATATGGTTATGAACAGTTGATATAGCGCCTAAATCAGTGAGGGAAAAATAAATTCCAATAACACCATTCTTTTGTGGGCATAAAAAACCTATATAAGCTATATTTTCCTGCTTAATTTTGATGGGCTGTCAAATGATCATACTTATGACTATTAGTGTAAGTTAGTAAGGTTAATAGTCTTGATATCATTCATATAAAAAACTGCAGTTGTGATATTAAGAAAGTCCTGATTCCATTGGTCTGGCAATAGAATGTCTGGACCTTTGGAATTGTTTTCTCTGGGTTTTTATGCCTCTTATAAGGGCTTATTTTAATATTAGGACTATGTTGAAAATGTTATGATTAAATTTGGATATTATTAATTTCATACCTGTAAGTCATAATTTATAAATTTATCATGAATTATTTCAAATACAATCATTGCCTTTATTGAATTTAGAGTTTTGTTTAGAACAGACTATAAAGACTCCCTGTCATTACATAATATTATTGCTACTCTCAATGAGGCTCTTTTAATTATAATCTGTATGATTTTGTTATTTAATACTTTACACTATTTATATTAATGTATGTCTTTATTATCAGGCTTGAGAAAAGGAAACAACTACAAGAGAGAGAGGCTGAAGTAGAAGACAGTTATAGTGTACTGGAAGATAAATGTAGAAAATTAGCTGATGCTATCAGGCATGCTCAATATTTTGTAGTTTATAGTGGAGCCGGTGTCTCCACTGCTGCTAGTATACCTGATTACAGAGGTAGTAATGGCATATGGACCAGGTTACAGCAGGGCAAAGATATTGGGTAACATTTATGTTTTTATTTTTATTATAAGTCTTGTGAGCTAGCTCATATTGTCAAATAATATTTTAAAAATAAGAAAGCTTTTTCCTTACTAGCTACTGACTGCATGCAAATAAATAAATTATTTTTTAAACATTATTATTTTGTTTGTTATAGTGAACATGATCTAACCCTTGCTGAACCAACTCTAACCCATATGGCTCTGTGTAAGCTGTATAAGAAAGGAATATTAAGACACATTGTTTCACAGAACTGTGATGGTCTTCACCTACGCAGTGGTATCCCTAGAAAGCAGCTCTCCGAGGTTCATGGGAATATGTATCTTGAGGTCAGTAAACTACATTAAATTTATATAATTTTTTTAATGACTCCTTTTTTACAAATAACCCTTTTTATAAAACAATTATCTTAAAAAAATATGTGTAAAATAATGGGTTTATTTATTTGAAGTAACCTAAAGGGTTGTTTGAAGGATGTAAACAATTGTTTGCTGTTAACAACAAGGGAAGCAGATATCTTTGGAAGATTACGGTCATGAAGTCCACAATTTTGAGAATTATTTTGTGCTTGTGTGTCTATTGTTGCCCCCTATAATTTGTGGCAGTTTTTTACTTATAACTTTTAATTTTAGATTCTACCTGTTTTTAGGTTTGTACTAAATGTAATCTCCAGGTATGGAGAGAGTTTGATGTTACTCAGCACACAGCTAGATATGCTCACAAGACAGCACGTAGGTGTTCTCAGTGTTGTGAACCTCTCAGAGACACTATTGTACATTTTGGTGAGCGAGGCAGCCTGCCTTGGCCCATCAACTGGAATGGAGCATGTAATGCAGCTAAACAAGCTGATCTCATTTTGTGCATTGGATCTAGTCTTAAGGTAAATTTAAAGTATTACTTTAAGATTCCATCGGAGAACTCTATAGTATGTGTACTTACTTTTTAAATATTTTTTAAATAACATTGCTGTGTTTTTTTTATTCAATCCCACTTCTAATTTCTATAATGTTAAATGCATGAAACCCCTATTAATGGCTGACATAATGTATAACTATTAGGTCCCCAAGTGCACAATTTTAATTCGGTGTAGTACTAAACAAAGGAAACTGTTTTAGTTTCCTTATAAAAATGTGTTTGATGTGTGTCAAATCTCATTTTATATTTTATTTTATTTCAGGTACTAAAGAAATATCCCTGGCTGTGGGGGATGGACAAACCTGTCAAGAAAAGACCTAAACTCTACATTGTAAACCTGCAGTGGACTCCTAAAGACTACACTGCTACACTTAAAATTAATGGTAATTTAGTGGACATTTTTTTTGCAAACTCATTTACATTTAAAACTAAATTTTATTCTGTAATCTTGTTTGAAGTTTCTTTTTATGTAACTTTTTATGAACTTCAAGTTCATTACTTTGTGAGGTTAGTAAGACTTTTAAAACTTCCAATTTTAAAGACAAAGACTGTCTCTTAAATAAGCCTCCTGCTTAAATTTTCAAATTTTATACTACCTCCTCCCTATTTTAAAATTTTATTTAAATATAAAATTTGGTTTTTAAAGCCTAATTAATTATGTGTAATACTAAATAAAAATAAAAAATACCCCTCACTAAGGTCTAAATAGGCTTTGTGGGATTCCATTTTATTACTTATTGTATTGAATTTTTTTAATTGTGGTTTTATTTTTGTATATTTTGTAACTTTTGGCATTACAAATATTTTTTAATTGAATTCAATGCAATTAATCTTTTGCACTCTTTTTAATTAGTTGTATGCGTATAATTTCACTTTGTATTTACAGGTAAATGTGATGATGTGATGAAATTAGTGATGTCAAATTTAAATCTGGAGATCCCTGCATATGATAGAAACTTGGATCCTATATTTCACCACTGCACTAAGCTTCATGCTCTAGAGGAGCACACTATTGCTTCTCAGCTTCTTGTTGGACCTACTGTGATCAGTGTGGAATCAACTGCAATGAGTTTAGACATCAAGGAAGAATCTATTGAAATTAAACGGGAAGATACTATAGATATTAAGTTGGAAATCAAACAAGAGGTAAACACATGTTCTTTATTTTATAAAATAATTTTTTAAATGATCTGGTTACTGACCTATGAAACAAGAGGTCAACATTTGTGCCTATTAAACAAATAAGACAAAATAAAACACAAAAAAACAGAAGAAAACAGATAAATTACAGCCAAGGAGTGATAAAAAAAATCAAATAATTTTTTTTATCACTTAATTTCTGTAATGTATCTGTTTTCTTTTGTATATTTTGTATTTTTATGTATGTTTTTTTTACGTTTTAGTCTGTCTTATTTGTTTAATAGGCACTGATGATGACGTCTTGTTAAGTCGAAAGCGCTCTGCTTTATTGTAAATAAACATCTTTAACTGTGAAGAGACTTTTTGTTCTTTTACGATATGCTCCATCTTTAACTGTGAAGAGACTTTTTGTTCTTTTACGATATGACTCCATTTATGCTCATTCTAAAACATAATTAAGACCTTGTTTTATTAATTCCAAAACTGTTTCTATACCATACTAAGTATGTAAATACCCAGATGTAATTGTCTATAGTCATTTATGTCTGTTTCTAACTCTTTCTTCTTGGCCTGCAGCAATGATGGTTTGTTAAAACTGAATGCTGGCTCAGCCTTGACAATACAGACTACTCTAAAGTGGAGATACTTTTTCTTTCATCTTCTTTTATTGATTGACTCTGCAGCTCAATTTATTTATTCTGTTAATAGTTAAAAGAAGAAATAATGGATGTAATTGATTATGAAGAAGTCGAAGTTAAAACTGAACGAGATGACCAGTCTTGTGGTCAACAAAGCAGTGAGGAGACCATAGAGGGAATCATTGAGGTGGAAGTAAAGACTGAAGTAGATGAGTCTGGTCAACATGAAAGTGTTACAAGCACGGAAAAGGTAATAGCAGTGGAAGTGAAGACGGAGCAAGATGAGTCTAATGAACAACAAGATAATGAAAGTGAGAAAAAAATAGAGAGGATTGTATTAGAGATTAAAAAAGAGAAGGAGTTTTGGAGACCATTTCAAAGTGAATGCGTTGAAGGACCATCAGGTTCTCCGTCTCCTTCGTGTTCCGTAGCCTCAGAAACTGATGACAAACATTTTTCTCTACAGGTAAAATTTAAATATTATATATAAATTTATATATTAAAATTTCTCTTCCCACCTGCATATTTGCCATCAGCCTCTTATATGATGACAAGCTTTCTTCTTCTTAGTAGGAGAGATGTCCTCAAATATATTAACTTTTCCAAGAAACTTGGTTGGGGCAGCGTAGGAAAAGAAATAGGGGCTGGCAAGAAAGCTTCGACTACATGGCCAATTTGCTTGGGTCTTCCTCCCCCACCATAATAATTATTACTACTATTTAAAAAAAATATTAAAAAATAATATTAGGGAATTTTTTTATCTGATATTTTTGCTTTGAAATATATCTTAAAGTAGCTACTAAGATATGAAGATGAAATCTTTGAGTATGTGTTATCAATATTTATCTTAAAACTGTACTTTGTTTTCCTAATGAGAGATAATTTTGTTGACAGGTTGATGTTTTTGATAAAGTTTACAGTGAAATAAGTAAAAAGATCCTTAGGGAAACAGATTTGGTTTATTATAATGAGATGTTTGGAACAAATACTGCTGCTTTCTCGTCGCTCCGGCCTCTCATATCTCTCCCTAGACTAGCTCCAATAGACATTCAGCCCTTGGACCTCTCCATGCCTAAGGATCCCCCTGAGTGCAAATTTTGTTATGAAAATTATTCTTCAGCCATGTACTGCTTGTTTTATAAACGCCGTGAAACAAAACTTCCTCCTTCAGGTTCTGTTTGCTACTGCTGTGATTCTGAAGATGAAATTACAGAAGCAGAAGGATCTGAGCAAAAAGATCCTCCTGATAGTAGCGACCGCAAACCAACAAACCCGGGTTGGTTTGGAAAAGGTTATCGAAAAAAATTAAAAAAGAAACGGTAGTAGTTGTAAGAAATTAATAAATTTGTACAGAGTAATTAATAAATCATAAACTAGATTTTAAGGTAATTATACTCTAAAACTATTGACATAAGTGAGTAAATAAAACAGTATTAAAACTTTTTTATTCTATAAAAATAAGAGCAATTTTCGTCCGAACAATAATTCCAAAAAAGTGGAAAGCAACACATGTGGGGTTGGTACTATCTCTTGTAACATTTAAAAATATTTGTAAATTTAAAGCTAAGAGATTTAAGAGGTATTGGTAGTGTCTAAAGTTGAAAGAGTAATGAGTCTAAAACAAATAATCTTAGGAGATAAACATTATCTTGGACAGTTGATGTTACTGCTCTTGTACATATTGTAAAATGTTTAGAAAAACTGCAATTTATTTACCATTTCACTTTGAAATACTGAAAAATATAAAAGACAATCAAATACCTGTTATTAGGTGAACATTTATACGTCATATAAATATTTATTATTTACCGGAGTTTTGAAGCTTAAATTGAGTTTAACAAGACTTATATTGTAACTTATCTTGATAAACTTTACAAGATTACAAACTATCTTGTTATACAAGATTCAAGAACTGCTTAGCGATCTAGGATTGTAAATGTCTAAACAGATATTTTCCTAACTTGTAGTTATTTTAATAATATAATACTATATAATTATAATAATAATTATTATTATTATAATTAAATATGGTGTTGGTAGCCCCAAAAAATTGTTATCTGAAATTACAGTAGCAGAAGGATCTGAGTCGCTTTCAAACTTTAGGTGAAATTTTAATAAACTGTTGGTAGATACATTAAATTACTTTGTACCTAATTTAACTTAATACTACATATAAAAAGATTAACCCCTAATGTAATAATATTGTACCTTTCAATGACTTAATGAAATAAACTTTTGGTTTGCTGTAACTCATTCATGGTGTGGTTCAAGTGAACATGTATGTATGATATTTAATTATTAGCACTAAGTATACAGTACATTTTTATTTGGTTTTTATATCATTTCTATGTTAGACTACTTATATCATGTTCTTCCTATTATGTGTTAAAAGTTACTTGACTTCTTTTAAGGTTTCAGAAAAACAAAATCCATCAGTTTTTTAATACTAAACTAAAATTTAATTGATAGTCTCCTTTCTTCCTGATATCATTATAATAAGACTTTAGTTTCATTCAGGAATGTGGGTGATGTTGAATTTCTAATTAATTACTTAATTCTTTGGATTGAATTTGATGCACAATTATTACAAAAAAATTGTAATTTAAAAAAAACCTGGTACGGGGTACCTCGGAACTTTACCTCATCACATCGGATTCACTACGCTCATCCTCCCTGCTTCGGCTCGCTTCGCTCGTCCTCCTCAAATAGTAAATTTATCTGTTTCATTCTGAGCTGTCACACATACAGCACTGACCACTTTTAATGCTGCTTAACTTTTATGATCCAACAAAAATCATGGATATGCTTGTCATATTGAAACGAAACTTGGTGTACTTATTTATTACTTTAAGGTGTATAATTGTACCAAATCTCAAGTCATTTTTCTGATTTTTTTTAAAAACCTTACACAAGTCATTCAATAACAATTGAACTATTGCTGATAATGAGACAAAACTTTGCACATATGTTAGTCTTATACATAGTCACATGGGTGCCAAATCTCAATTTGACCACATTATTTTTCCGCGTTTTATGATTTTTTGAAAGTTTCGCTGTGTCATTATTGTGGGTAATGACGTCATAAAAAAAATATTTTCCGATTAGCACAACCACAGCGGTAGACTAATTTTTGTACAAAATTTCAACTCTCTAGCATAAGTACACTGGGTGCTACGATGATAACAGACACACACCTACAGACTGACAACTTTAAAAAGCCACCCAGGAGGCCTTAAATACATCTGAAACAAAATATTCCAGTTACATCCCTGTTTCAGATTTTTTTGCAAACACAATAGTTTTCCCATATACCCACGGTATAAATGAGGAAAAGTAAAAATAATAAGATGTGCTTTCCTTTTTCTTAATGATGTGTTATAACTTTCAGAATTAAAAAAAAAATGGGATGTTGTTTTGAAACATTTAGTTAAGCAATGACAGTTAAGGTGTATACAACATAATGTTAATTAAAGACAAAAGAGCCAGTTTCAAGGAATATCTCTATATTTAGATTATATTTATTTTATTGAGTATTTAGAGAAGTATCTTTCAGTTTTAGGCTTTGGACCATTAGATTTATGCAGAATCATTACCAGGTGCTTGATGAGTTACTGGTTGGTTTTATTTTATTATTTATTATTTTTTTTTTGTACAAAGTTGTTTAAAAACATAATACAGACTGGTACTATTCTACTTAGTCAAAAGAGCAGGAATATTCAGGGGGTTTGATATATACACACTTTTCCCAAAATTGTCTTCAACTTACCATTAACTTAGAGGTTGTAAATACAGCTTTACTGTTCACATTGTTTATACCTTACCTGTTATTGCTTTGTTTTAATAACTGTTAGATCTATGTAAATTAATAATATTATAAATTAATATATTATTTTAACAGACAGCTTCAATAAATAGCTAGAATATTGTCTTTTTTTCTTTTATTATCCAACCAAATAGTTATTAAGAAGTTTGGTTTTCCATTGTGTATTATCTATCTAGTCCCCTTTACCTCTGTGTTCTATGTTGTCTTTTATGTAACTGCTTTTGTTAAAAAATAATATTAATTAAAACATCATTCATGGAATTTATTTTCTGGTGTGATAAAAATTGTTGATAAAATACATTTTTATTAAGTTCACAAGAATACGTTTGTAATTTTAGACATATTTGGTTATACTTTATTTTTATGAACATCATTATTTAAATTACTTTTTGTGCTAAAAAAATAAAGTAAGTAAATCACTAAAGTCATTCTTCTGAAAATAAATTGAAATTTTATTTTGGATTTTGTAAATTAAAAGCTTAGAAGTGTAAAAGAAATTAAAAATTGTAAAAGTTCCTAATATTAGTGTTCTTAATATTTATCATATTTTTTTTTTATTTTATTGTTCTTACATTTTGAAGTTAATATTGTATAATTTATTATTCCTCTTTTTATTTTAGAATTATTTTTTTAAATATTTTTTCTCTCTTTCCCACTTGTTAAAAGACTGCATTTATTTTGTTTTTTGGTCAAATTTGGGAAAATTGTTACTTATATTCATTTATATTTTGTCAAGAAGAAACATTTAACATGTTTTGTTCATTTTTTTCTGGATTCAAACGTATTAAAATTTGAGTCAGAAATAAATGATTTCTATAATTTTTTATGATCTCACTCTTTGTGATTAAATATTTTATTTTAACCTAATTTAATGCTTATCTTTTGCTCAGTGTAATTTTTGTTATAAGATATAGTTTATTAAAGGATAAAATTCATCAACATATCTATTTCGTGATATTATAAGGAATAAATATGATTTCTGTTTTGAAAGTCATTAATGTTAATATTGACTAACTCAACGTAAAATTTATTACTGAACAATAGTTGAATTTTATCTTTTATAATTTTAATAAATACTTTGTTTGTGTAATTATTTTTGTAATATTTTTAGGTAAGATTTTATAAATTAAAATATAAGTTAATTTCCCATTTAAGTTAGCATGATTGTTTTATATATGTGTATTTTGTTTTGTATTGTTGGTTAGTGTTTTATATCATGTAGGGATGTATTGCAATACAAATGGAATGAGGGAAGAAATTTATGCACCCTTGGTTTATCTTTCGTTTGCCTAATTGTGTTGTTTTAACATGAATTATTCCTAACCCTTTTTATAGAAGTAAAAGTATTAATGCAAAGGGTCTGGGGCTCTGACAACCCATGGTTTGTAGGCTTCAACACATTGGTGTCTTTATACATCATTTGTTGTTGCATGGCAAATAATTAGAAACATTTTTATATCATGGCTGTTAATTTATAAGCTAACTGTTGAGAGTTCTCGCGAAACTTAAAAAAGTTTACTCGTATTTTTACACAAACACACACACACAGACAGGATTATATATATATATATATATATATATATATATATATATATCCTCAAAACTTTTTTTATAAATCCCTGATCAAACATAGTCCACTCCTACCTTCCCATTGATCTCATGAGCTGAATTTTCAATGAAAATTTACTAAAAGAGTATAACTTTAAAAAATGGTTTACCTCTTTAAATTTAACTCCCTTGTTTTGCATAAATTTATTTCCTCTTATTAAAACTGACTGATTATTTGATTGATTTTAAAAAAATGTCTTGTTTATCTCTTGTATGTGTTGAATTTTTCAACCAGAATTTATTTAGGCCTTTGAAAAAAAATATATTAACATATTATGGTAATAGTTTTGTCTAAATTTGCCATGAAATGTATGGTCGTATGCTGATTTTAGAATTTAATATGGCTTTCATGAAATACAACTAACACAACATTCTAACATCTTCTTTCAGAACATTTTGTTTTCTTATAAGAAAGGAAAATTGAGTAAAAAAAATCTACAACAAATACTTTTCAGATGAATATTGGTATGTGGTACCCTCTGTTATCAACCATATGTTTTGATGTAGGGAGTTAAAAAAATATATGTATCCATCATACTTGTATAAATCAATCTATCATATATATAAAATCAATAATCTCAAAGGGATGATACCTCCCTCTTAATTGTCTTTCAGTATAAAATAAAAAAAACAAATAATAAAATATGTTCATAGATGTTAAACCTAAAATAAAATAAAAGACATGTATTGATTACTCTCACATATCTCTAAACTAATAATATATTAATAAATTATATTGATAACAGGGAGTGCTGTATACCAAAGATTTACCAATGTTCCATGTAATTAGCTTTCGTATCTAAACCATCTACTTTATATTGAGTAAAAGGTCCTTAATGAGTAAAATTTTGAAAAATTTCTTTATCTGTTCATAAAAATTGAATAATTTTCTTTTCAGTAAACTTTTAGTATGATAATAAAATGTATAGGAGAAAATCTTAACAAATTATCAAGAACAATATGTAGTGTTATAAATGTATATTGTTACTCACTGTAACTTGTTACAGTGTTTATCTTACGACTTACTTGATTTTTCTGTGATTTCTCCTTCATCCAAAATTTCCCCTTTGATTTGGTTGTCAATAATTATGAACTAAGATGACAGAATTTATTTACTAATTCAACTTAAGAATTACAATAAAATAGATTAGGGAAATTCAAATAAATATGTATTCCTTCCTCTCTCTTTTATATCTTGATTTTCCAGAAAATATGTTATTACTAAAAAATTAAAGCCAAAGCAGTGTTATTTTTTGAGTGGCTATTTATTTATTTTTTCTAATAATACTGGTTTATTATTGTTATTATCATTACTTAGAGTGGGGAGTCAATTCTTGTGAGTTGACCACACTTTTCGCCTTTTTTCAGTTGATATTATTAAATTTTGCTTCCCTATCCTATAATTGGTAGAAAAAGCATCGTATTAAGAAATACTGTCCCCCCCCCCCTGATCCCAGTATTATAGTAATTCTTTCAATAGGTAATATTTTTATTTATTTGTGGAAACCTGTGGCCTATTTTTACTTATATTTACTGGCTAAATAAATTTTACTTCAAGTACATATTTATTTGAAAAAAAAGATAAAATAGAATAATAATATAATAATTAACATATAGAAAAACTTTACTCTCTTTTCAATGTAATTTTTTAATTTGGGATGTTATTGAATTATTTATATTTAAATAGACCTACAATATTATGATTTTTTAATTTATTGTGTATTCGAGTAGAGGGGTTATTGAATCGTTCGGTCAAAAATACCATTGAATACGGCCTGACATAATTAGAAGTGTGTTTTGTTATTTTTATGTTTTATTTCTATCATATTCATAATGTTTATACAACCCTCGGTCCACAGAATTTTAAACCATAAAGTAAAATAAATGTACCTTATTCTATTTTTATCTTTGATTAGTTAAAAACTACAAATAAAAAAACTAAAAGTGTTCAGTAAAAAAAAGTTATTAAAAAAGAAAAAATATTCAAATTTATATAAATATAAATTTGCAAAAGAATTTATCAAAAATGTTGTTTTTATATCCTTCAATCCATTATTTTCCTGATCATGAAAAAAGAAGTCTCTTATTTTGTCTTTCAACTTATCTGTGGGACATCACTACTGCCAACAAAAGAAGAGTTACCGACATTTTACAGAGTGAGAATGACGTAATAATAAATGTACTATTTGTTAAGTTTCTCTAAAAATTCCTCATAAATTTTCAGGTACATACGTCCAGGCCTCTCCTTCCTAATTTTCCTTTATTTTTTTACATTTTTGCTTTATTCACTATCCTTAGTTTTTTCTTATAATTATTTAATTTAGTTTAAATTATTTTTCTTTTGTTACACGTATATTAGCAATTTCACTTAATATTTGTCCTGTAACTTGTTTTGTTTGTTTTGACACTTTGGTAAGGCTACCCAGCTGTTTTTTATTTGATTTCTTTGTTAAGGTTTATTTTATTTATTTATTTTTCACAAAGAGATTTTATTTTATCTTTTTTCTTTTATTATGTGCCAATGTTTTAGAAAGGTTTTTAATTTAAAAACAGACTAATGCTAAAAATCACTACTTATGAATTTTTAATGAAGTATATTTTATAGAAAAAATATATACTACCACTAAATTTTGTTAAAATGTTATTGAGTTATAAAGACTATTTAAAAAAATAATCAAGTAAAAAATTTGTATTAAAAAACCATTAAATATAGACCAGTTTAGACTATTATTTTATTTTTTTTTAAATAGTTAAGCATAATATTTAACTTCTGCATAAAAGTTAGTTTTTTCTTTCTATTTCATTGCCGGCTTTATTTAACAATTACTTTTTTTAATATTCATGCATACAAATTTTAACTGGAAGTCATAAAATATTAAAGGAAGTACAATTTATATAATAATGCACATGCCTAACAATATAATAGTAGACAATTTTTAAAATTTGTCCAATTAGTTTTTTTTTATTAATTTGTTTAATAATTTACAAGTACAAGATTTAATGTTATATTTTTAACAGAAAAATCATAAAATCACAACTTATAAATTCTAATCAAACCATATGTGTTACATGAGCACAGGCTCGTGAGCAACACAGAATTTTTTTTTAGATGCACTATAATAGAATTAAAAAAGTTTTACCTTGTGAAAGATTCAGCTAGATTAGTTAGACTGAAAAAGGGTCATTACTACCTCCAATTGCAATGCACCAAACACGAAAACCACTTACTATGAAACAGTAATTGTCATTTTGTTGTTCGTGATCAGTGGCAGAGTGGGCTAAAAAGACCTAAGGAAGGATAGGCCGAAAAGGGACCAAACCTACATCTCATAGGAGGTTCTATATATATTGTTTTCCAAGTAGTCTACTTTTAACTAGAGTAATATTAATGATTATAGCTAGCACACCACATATCAAAATATGTTCAGTAGTTTAGGCTGTAGGTTAGTTTTTCGCTCTGCGTTATGCGTAAGAACGTCGAATTTGAGATTTTATGAGGTAGGAATGCACACAAGCACAAGAAGGATCTAAAAAGTCCTGACACATCGAAATCTGTTCAGTAGTTGAGGCAGTAGGTGCTTCAATGTATAAAACTGCCGTTCGCTAGCTAAGTTTTTCGCTCCGCGTTCAGCGTAGAAATGTCGAATTTGAGATTTTATGAGGTAGGAATGCACACGAGTATGAGACGAATCTAAAAAGTCCTTTATGTCAAAATCTGTTCAGTAGTTTACGCTGTAGGTGCGTCAACAAAAAATGCAGGAAGAATAAGAAGTCGTCAAAAATTTCATTTTCAAACCTCTTTTTCTCCAATTCTGCTAGGCCGATTTGGATATTTTTTTTATTTTTGATCAACAAGACACGCCCTTTAAAGATATTATCATATTATTTGTACCTATAGCCGTTTTTACGCTACAGACCCTCAAAAACCATACTTTGTTGGTACGCAAACAGCTTAAGTAGATTTTGGACTATTTTACTGACTAACCAGGGTATTTTTACTTTTCTTCTTGACTTGGCGGGGCGGAACGCTGCTACGTTCCTAAATATGTCAACTAAGTTTTGTCAATAAACTTATAAACTCTGAATGCTACTTATGTTTTATGATTAGCACCCTAATATCTTTCAGACTTAACAAGGCCAGGATTCCAAGTCAAAGGAATCCCCTTTTCCCGTAGGGTTCCGGATTCTCACCCAAAGCTCACGCTAAATTTACTAGGGACTCTATGGCTCCCGAGGTAGACTAGACAAATGGCTCCAGAGAGACTAGACAAATGGCTCTCAAGACTAATCTCTCTTTCCTATACATAAAACTAACGACTAACAGTTAAATCATAAAGACAATGGAAACTGAGAAGCCAAATGAGGTGTTATAGAGAAGATTCAAAATCTAAGTAGAGATATTTGCTCATTCGAACATTTTTGACATGCTTTATTTTTGATAATTTTAAAAAAGAAAAACTACTAGAAAACCTTATTTTTTATCAAGTTTTCCCCTAATTTGGTGCGAAATAGCAAAAATAACGTAAAAAATGAGATTTGCTCAAACGAACATTGTGACATCGCCTTTTGCGTCATCGATTAAGTTTGACGACCTTGAAATTAACAAATCAACTAACAATCAATTAACTAAATTCAAAGCTATAAATTCAAGTATACAAGGTAAGTAGCTTAAGGTGAAGAAGATAAACAGCAAGATAAAATCATTAAAAAAAAAAGAAATGGAAATGGAATGATCAGTACGAAAGACCTGAAAAGAATTAATACATGGTGCCAATAATCAAGGACATTTATTTTACTTCAATGGCCATTTATGACAATGAACATTTGCGACTACGTATCCCACGGTTTTTTCTCCCATACGCAGTTTAGCCAACTTAATAACGCGAGTTTTACCTTCTTCTTCCAACTTCCTGTTGCCGCCTTTTTTGTTTCCGGCCTCTGGATAATTTTCTTTTTAATAAATATACTTAAAAGAATTATAAATAAAACTAACATTAAATATTTGGAAAACTTAATACTAAATACAAAATAATATAAGTAATTATTAACTAAATTCAAATCAACTAACAATCAATTAACTAAATTCAAATCTATAAATTCAAGTATACAAGGTAAGTGGCTTAAGGTGAAGAAGAAAAACGCAAGATAAACAGCAAGATAGAATCATTAATTAAAAAAAAGAATGGAAATGGAATGATCAGCTACGAACGAACCTGAAAAGAATTAATACAATGGTGCCAATAACTCAGGACACAATACAAAAAGCACACATCTACAACATAAAAAAAAACATTCACAAACAACACAAATAAAGAAAGTAACTCAATTTAATTATTAATGCCCTGTAATAATTAGTTTGGGCAAAACAAAAAACAACAACAACAAATCAGGATACTCTCGTATTAACAGTCAAAGAAAAAGAAACGCTGCAACATTGGTGTTTCCTGTAACGTTTACTGTATTTTGATAGTGTCAAGTGTAAAAATGTCTGTTTAAACTTACTAAATTGTTTCCTCACTATAAAACTGTGTGATACGCTTTAATAAGGTTTAAAGTTGTACGTGAGTACCTAACTATGGTTTTTTTATAACGTACCTCAAAGGACTTTGAATGCGTGTGTTAGGAACAACTCAGCCTCCCTGGGGCACTAACAGTTTCATAGTTTCACCTGTGTTTGAGGTGACCCAGTTCCTGGATCATCTGTCTTATCACCGTTTACGAGCCGCCTTGTTAATTTCCGGAACTGTGGCACACGATCTGTGATTAAGCAATACGATGTAGTGACCATTACTCAAAGGAACTGATGTGCTGGATTATCTAACATTGTCTGTTAGTTGGATGGGGTAAGTCCTGTAGGTACAATAATCCAAATATTATTGTAGACTACATTTTGTTAACTACTCTTTCCCTAAAATGAGTACCAACTAAGTTAAGGTGAGAATTTCTCTCGAGTGGAAACTTTGTTTAATATACATACAAATCTACTAAATTCACTGTATATTCAAAGTTAATCACTTCCCCCATCCATCAGACGAATCCACACTGCACGATTGTTTTTTATGATAATACTATTAATATAGTTGAAAAATGATAATATGATTACCCAATTCTATTACATGTCTGTGTTTTTATAATAAAAACCCACTAGGCCCAAAGGTTTACTCATTATTTTTTGACAGTTAAATTTTTTACAATCCCTCAATAGCTCTATCCCTATAAATATATATATTCCAGAAGTACACATCGTAACGTATTTATTCAGTAATATGAACGTCCATTATCACTGACTAAGTATCAGTTTTAGTTATATACTGACTAGCTTAAGATTATACCTAACTATCTATTACTAATTTATGAAAGCACAGGC
>JACMZG010001908.1:22896127-23088024 GCA_018340805.1 Microvelia longipes | reverse complement strand
GTCCAGGCCTCTCCTTCCTAATTTTCCTTTATTTTTTTACATTTTTGCTTTATTCACTATCCTTAGTTTTTTCTTATAATTATTTAATTTAGTTTAAATTATTTTTCTTTTGTTACACGTATATTAGCAATTTCACTTAATATTTGTCCTGTAACTTGTTTTGTTTGTTTGACACTTTGGTAAGGCTACCCAGCTTTTTATTTGATTTCTTTGTTAAGGTTTATTTTATTTATTTATTTTTCCAAAGAGATTTTATTTTATTTTTTTTTTATTATATGTGCAATGTTTAGAAAGGTTTTTAATTTAAAAACAGACTAATGCTAAAAATCACTACTTATGAATTTTTAATGAAGTATATTTTATAGAAAAAATATATACTACCACTAAATTTTGTTAAAATGTTATTGAGTTATAAAGACTATTTAAAAAAATAATCAAGTAAAAAATTTGTATTAAAAAACCATTAAATATAGACCAGTTTAGACTATTTTTTATTATTTTTTAAATAGTTAAAGCATAATATTTAACTTCTGCATAAAAGTTTTTTTTCTTTCTATTTCATTGCCGGCTTTATTTAACAATTACTTTTTTTAATATTCATGCATACAAATTTTAACTGGAAGTCATAAAATATTAAAGGAAGTACAATTTATATAATAATGCACATGCCTAACAATATAATAGTAGACAATTTTTAAAATTTGTCCAATTAGTTTTTTTATTATTTGTTTAATAATTTACAAGTACAAGATTTAATGTTATATTTTTAACAGAATCATAAATCACAACTATAAATTCTAATCAAACATATGTGTTACATGAGCACAGGGCTGTGAGCACCAGAATTTTTTTTAGATCACTATATAAGAATTAAAAAAGTTTTACCTTGTGAAAGATTCAGCTAGATTAGTTAGACTGAAAAGGGTCCATTACCTCCAATTGCAATGCACCAAAACGAACTACTTGAACAGTAATTGTCATTTTGTTGTTCGTGATCAGTGGGCAGAGTGGGCTAAAAGACCTAAGGAAGGATAGGCCGAAAAGGGACCAAACCTACATCTCTCTAGGAGTTCATATATATATTGTTTTTCCAAGTAGTCTATTTTAACTGAGTAATATTAATGATTATAGCTAGCACACCACATATCAAAATATGTTCAGTAGTTTAGGCTGTAGGTTAGTTTTTCGCTCTGCGTTATGCGTAAGAACGTCGAATTTGGATTTTATGAGGTAGGAATGCACACAAGCACAAGAAGGATCTAAAAAGTCCTGACACATCGAAATCTGGTTCATAGTTGAGGCAGTAGGTGCTTTCAATGTATAAAACTTGCCGTTCGCTAGCTAAGTTTTTCGCTCCGCGTTCAGCGTAGAAATGTCGAATTTGAGATTTTATGAGGTAGGTGCACACGAGTATGAGACGAATCTAAAAAGTCCTTTATGTCAAAATCTGTTCAGTAGTTTACGCTGTAGGTGCGTCAACAAAAAATGCAGGAAGAATAAGAAGTCGTCAAAAATTTCATTTTCAAACCTCTTTTTTCCAATTCTGCTAGGCCGATTTGGATTTTTTTTATTTTTGATCAACAAGACACCTTTAAAGATATTATCATATTTATTATTGTACCTATAGCCGTTTTTGCGTACAGACCCTCAAAACCTATTTGTTGGTACGCAAACATGCTTAAGTAGATTTTGGACTATTTTACTGACTAACCAGGGTATTTTTACTTTTCTTCTTGACTTGCGGGGCGGAACGCTGCTACGTTCCTAAATATTGTCAACTAAGTTTTGTCAATAAACTTATTAAACTCTGAATGCTACTTATGTTTTATGATTAGCACCTAATATCTTTCAGACTTAACAAGGCCAGGATTCCAAGTCAAAGGAATCCCCTTTTCCCGTAGGGTTCCGGATTCTCACCCAAAGCTCACGGCTAAATTTACTAGGGACTCATGAGATAGATAGACAAATGGCTCCCGAGTAGACTAGACAAATGGCTCTCAGAGACAGACTAGACAAATGGCTCCTAATCTTATCTCTTTCCTATACATAAAACTAACGACTAACAGTTAAATCATAAAGACAATGGAAACTGAGAAGCCAAATGAGGTGTTAATAGAGAAGATTCAAAAATCTAAGTAGAAAGATATTTGCCTTCGAACATTTTTGACATGCTTTATTTTTGATAATTTTAAAAAGAAAAACTACTAGAAAACCTTATTTTTTATCAAGTTTTCCCCTAATTTGGTGCGAAATAGCAAAATAACGTAAAAAATGAGATTTGCTCAAACGAACATTGTGACATCGCCCTTTTGCGTCATCGATTTAAGTTTGACGACCTTGAAATTAACAAATCAACTACAATCAATTAACTAAATTCAAAGCTATAAATTCAAGTATACAAGGTAAGTAGCTTAAGGTGAAGAGATTAACCGCAAGATAAAATCATTTTAAAAAAGAATGGAAATGGAATGATCAGTACGAAAGGACCTTGAAGATTAAACATAGGTGCAATAATCAGGCATTTATTTTATTTCAAGTGGCCATTATATTGGACATGAACATTTTGCGATACGTAATTCCACGTTTATTTTTCTCCATAGCGGTTTAGCAACTTAATAACGCAGAGTTTTACCTGTCTGTCTTTCCAATTCTGTTCGCGCCTTTTTTTGTTTCCGGCCCTGGATATTTGTCTTTTTATAATACTTAACAGGATTATAAATAAACTAACATTAATATTTGGAAAACTTATACTAATACAAATAATTAAGTTTTGAACTAATTCATCAACTACAATCAATTAATAAATTCTAAATCTATAAATTCAAGTATACAAGGTAAGTTGGCTTAAGGTGAGAGAAAACGCAAAGATTAAACGCAAGATAGATCATTAATTAAAAGAAATGGAAATGGATGATCAGTAGAAAGGACCGGGAACACAGAATTATACTAGGTGCAAAATCAAGGGAAAATAAAGCACCAATCTCATTAAAAAACCATTCACAAAACAGATTGAAAGAAAGGGTAATTTTAATTATTAATGCCCGTAATAATTAAGTGTGGGGCAACAAGAAAACAACACAATCTGGATCTATGTTGTTTACATCAGAAGCACGCTGAACATGTGTCTTCCTGTACGTTAACTGTGATCTTGTAAGTGCGGTGTAAAATGTTTGTTTAACTTTACTATTGTTCTCTAAACTGTGTGATACCTGTAATAAGGTTAAGTTTGTCGTGATACTACTATGTATTTTAGTACCTGGCAAGGACTTTGATGCTAGATGTGTTAGTGAACCAGCTCCTGGGCCTACAGTTATCTAGTTACCTGTGGTTTTGAGTGGGCCCATTACCTGGTCATCTTGTCTTTCCGTTACGAGCCTGACTGTTATTTCCGGATGTGCAACGATCTGTTATGATTGCATCGTGTATGTGACTTACTCAAAGGAATGTGTGCTGGATTAATCTAACATTTGTCTGTTGTTGGATGGGTAGTCCTGTGGTTATCGTATCGATATTTTGTAGACTTTTTGTTAAACTCATTTCTTAGATGGTCTACACTATGTCTCGTGGAGCTCTCGGGAGTGGAACGTTGTTTTGTTACTCTCATCTTTTCTGTTCATTTCATTTGTTTTCTCAGAACTCCACTGCACTGTTGTTTTTATATTAAGATACTTATTATTGATATAAATGTTTACAATTTTTTCTATGTTCGTGTTTTTAATAAACCAAGCAAAGTTTCATTATTTTTTGAGTATTTTTACATCCTCATAGGCTCTTTTCTTAAATTTATATTCCAGAGTTCATCGTAACAGTTATTTTTCGTAATATGAACTTCCATTATCACTGGACTAAGTATCGTTTAGTTATAAAATGACTTAGCTTAAGTTATACCTACTATCATATGTTTTATGTAAGCAGGATAAAAAGATAGTAATACAATTAGGAAAAAGATGGTGTCGTTATTTTTATAAACAAACTAATAAAAAAACTTACAACAATATTTCCAATCATTTTAGAAACAAAATTTCATACATTTAACCTCCACACACAATTTACATTTAAATACATCTCATTTTTGACTATTTTTGTTTGATTTTCGATTCACGTTTTGTATCTTTAAGAAACAACTGGTTGAAAATGGGTATTTATTTTGACACCTTTAAATTACTATCCTTTTGATTATTAAAACAAATTTTATCTCGATGTTCTATTTTGTTCATATTTTTGAAACATATCAAGTGGTCCAATAATAAGTTGATTCTATAGCTGGTAAGCATAAATTGTAAATTCTCTAAAATAATATGTCTTAATAAAACAGATCTGACATAACCCTGTAACTAAAGCTTTCAGTTTTACTAGATACACCTACAAGCATAAGAAGCTTCACTTCCAGTTTTTAGTTGAGGACTAAAAGCCGAATAAACTTTCTGAGGCTGCTGCGTAGCTAATAACTATTTCTTCCCCTCTCAAACATACTTTTACCTTGGTGTATAATACTATGGGAACATATTATTGTCGACTCATTTTAACTTCCTACAACACAATAAAAAGGAAACTGGCGTCTAAAAAGGTATCCAGTAGATTATTTAGGAAAATGTTACTGCTAACACATTAATGTTAACATGCAGTAATAATTGCACTTTTTTTGAACTGGTTAATCTTTCTTTAAATAATATATACCAGAAAAAAATTTTTATTTCTATTAGTTATTTTTCTGTTAGGGGAATTTGCTGATATTTTTTTTAAATGGAATTAAATTAATTGCATGATGTATCAATTTAACAGTAATTTCAAAAAATTGAACAGAAAAATCATTCAATAAATATTTAACTATATTTACATTTTGATGAGGTGAATTTATTTTGTAGGTATCTAATACCTAATTCTACCCTTTCTAAATTATTTTGAAATAATCCAAATTAGTTAAAGTAAATAGGCAAAAATATTTAGTCAATAATTATTTACAGATATTTAAAAAAATAAATAAAACTCCCCAGGTATTTTAAAAGGATTTTTTTAACATTGATTCAAATCTTCTTCTAATTTTATCAATTCAGTATTCGATTTTAATCTTTATGATGATTTTTCAGAAGACTTTAAATCATTAAATTTAACTTTATCTATTTAGAGGAGTCATTATTATTCAATAAATAAAAAAAAAATATTTACATAAGACAAGAATTAATTACACAATCTAATTATCGTTATTATTAGTCAAATATAATTATTAATTAAGGGTTCTGAGAGTTGTTAACAAATAAATAATTAATAGTAGATGAGACCTTAATATAGGCTTTGTCAAAACAGCCTAAAACTAAATCTTTACATTTGTTAGAAAAATTAAGTTGTAATAACAAACCTGTAGACAACAATATCGACTGTTTTTTTATAAACATATCACTATTATCCATTATTAAGAAGTATATAGATTAAATTTCCATTTATCCCATAACTGATGTTTAGTTATTGTTCTTATTTAGTTCATATATAAACAATGACTACTGGTATAGAGATTGTGGCAGTTAGAGTATCAGATCTAGAGTTAGAAAATGTAATAGTTAGTATTATTAGCTTGTGTTGATTTGTAATAGTAAGCAATTTCCAATACAGTTGTGAGTTTCATTTTTGGAGGTAACTTTCTGATTATGTGTTTCCTCCGATAAATGGCAATTATCAAACGAACATATCAGTTCAAGCCACTACATTGTGAACAGATTTCAATCAATTACACAGAAGACCACAATGACATCTATATGTGGAAATTATTTTAAGGATTATGGTTAGGGGATATTATTTGGGGAACTAGCGGATTTTCATATTCAAAACTTAGTAAATACTGATTTACTAAAATTAAAAATGGTTACTGTTGGTGCTATATTGTTTTATCTTGTATTGATCAAATGTCATATTTTCTTAATAATTTTGATGATTCTATTAATTTTCAATGCACAAATTGTGGGAGATCTCTGGTTCTAAATGTTTCTCCCCAATAATTAATAACAGGACACTCTGAGCTACCAACTATAACACAATTAAATGCCCTAGTTACGAGGTGTTACCTTTTACTGTTAAAGTTAATCATTACTTCAACTTCTAGAGATAAACTTCACTTATTTAAAGGAATATTTATTTAATTAGTACATTTTTATTTAATGACCATACTCTGAAATAATGACCATTCCATGTAACCGAGTTTAGAACTAATAAACTTTTTGTCTGTAAAAATTTGTTGGATCCATACAGTTTTTTCCACACAAATATGGTGCCAGGTGTCAAAAACAACTAGATATATTAGAGCGTGGTTACAAAAATTTGTTTGAACTTAAATAAAGAACAAAACATCAAGTGAAATTTGTTATTTGACCTGGTTGATAAAAACCAATGTTTGTATATTTTCAAAAAGGTCCCCATTTTGGGCTCCTTACCATAGAGTCCCTTGACCTTGAGATCACATCTTTGTATAAAAGCCCAAAAAAGAGAAAAATGCTCCAGATTTAATCATGGCCTCATAGTCACTTATAGCAACACTAATTGTTCTAGAAATTATTTATCAGTCAACAACCCTCAATATATTAAAATAAACAAAAAAAAATATTTTATTCCCTTTTGAAGAGTCATAAAATTATATCAATTAAATTATGTATATACAAAACAAGATTCAAACATTTGCAATGCATTATATCATGCAATTATTCATTATTTAAAAACATAAATTTTGTTTAACTTTTAGACTTTAGAGTAATTCATAAATTAATTGTTTTTTAAGGTAAGTATACTGAAAGCAATAGTTTTCTTTTAATAAAAATATATTTTTATCAGAAATAAATAATATATAAGATAGTCTCACAATTCTATTATATTGTCTTATTTTGGAATAAATTTAAGAGACAAGGTTTAATTCCCAATGTTTTTTAAACAAGAGATAAATCCTTTTTTGCAAGAATATAAAATGAAAATTTATGTTTTCTATTTTCAAGGAATGTATTCTTTCTTTTTTATCCCCTTTTGTTTAGATGTTCACTGCCCACTAATAATTTCAAACCCTATATCATTCAATGAGCAGCACTCAGTCAAACCTACTGCCAGAAAATACCTATCTACTCGAGTAAAGAACCATTTTCTGTATAGAATTTTTCTTTGTCCACATGATGTAGATTACAGAGGTCCAACACTATCTGCTGAGTCCAACTAGTTTAGATGGTAATATCCCATCAAATTTGTTGAGTCAAATAAAGGAGTTTGTGGCAGCAGAATTTAAGACATATTTCCAGCTTTGCAAGGCCGAGGTTGTCTTGTAAGTATATCTTCTATTTTATTTCTAGCCTGAAAAATACACATTTATAGAAAGTTAATGATAGAATAAAATTTAATTTTATCTCCAGATGTAAAGTTTATTGACTAGTTTTTAGAGAGTAAAGAAGCACTTTTCACTCCCAGAGGAGAAAAAGTAACTTTTCACTCCCATGGGAATACAAAACGTTTCCTATTATTGGGTTATTCTAGCCAATTATATCAATTTTTAGGAGAGTGGTATTCTCTAAATTTATACGGTGACCGATCAATTTTTGTAATTTTTCCAGAGGGTGGCACCCCTAAAATATGTTAGGGGGACTCTACCAAAAAAAAAAATATTGGCTCAAAATCCGTTTCAGGTCAAAAGAAGTTGTTTGGAACAATACAATTTTTGTTAAATTATTTTTGGAGGCAGCACTCCCAAAAATCAAAGTCTTGTGATAAAATCTTGTATGCACCTTGGGAGTAAAATTCAATTTTCCTCCTCTTAATTACCTTCCTCGGCTTCGCCTTGGGAGTTAATAGTCATAACTCCCTCGGCTTTAGCTCGGGAGTTAAATACTTTGGTTCCCTCAGCTTACGCCTTAGGAACCAACTAACTGCTCAGGGAAATAATATCATTCTTTACTCCCTGGGTGCCTAAATAACGATTACAATGCTGTTACGTTTTTTTGCTCTTTAATGTACAAGGAACCTCTTTAAATGACAATAAAATAACTTCTAAAAGATTATTCTATTCTTCTATGCTTGCTTTTGCAATAATCATATGACCACTGAGACTCATTTAAAATGTTTTATTCTTTTTTACTTTTCAATTTTATTATTAACACCCCACGATGCACAATCAAAATTGTTAAGAAAGGTAGGACTCCAAAACCTTAAATAGATCTAAAGTTTGCAAACAACAACCGATTTTAGTAAACTTTTTGATATTTAATACTAAACATAACTATTTTCAGGTAAACCAATTTTTTAAATAACTAAGCTAAGTAAGTAGACATTTATTGAGAGAATTTTGTATGCATATTAAATGCAACATTTACATTACAAATAAAATTAATACAAAAGCTAAATTATATTAAGGTCAGAATTACTCTCCCTTAAATAAAAATTAAAGTAAAATAAATAAATTAGTACAAAAGTTAAATGATAGAAGCAGAAAGAAAGCCAAGCATAACAGGGACAACACAGAACATTAAATACAATCTGATTTTGTTATTACTTCAAATATCTTAGGTTCCAAAAAATGACAAATTTATTTATAAAAGGTAGGTAAATTAACCAAATAATACAATAACTTAGCGAAGCATCATTATCACCTTGGACCTTGGTGTGAATCATGGTTAACTTTTTGGTCAAACAAAAATTATTATGATATTAAAAATGTATATCATTATAACTATTAAACAGATTATTTAACAGTTTCCACAAGTCATCTCATCATTTTCAGGCATACCTTAAACACCTCTAGTGGAAAAAATCATCTTCAAAAATTTAAAATCGAATCCACATATAAACACTAAAACTTTAAATTCCACAACAGATATTATTCAATAAAACATGGAATAATAGCCTTTTTTGTTGGCAAAGCCATAAGAGTAACACTTATATATTATATGAAGGGAGCAACTTGAGTTAACTTTGCCACATACCTAAAGGCGTGATTACTTATGCAGCAGGTATCAACAAAAGACATTGATGCTAAGGAGATATAATCCAGAACACACCAACTAAAAATGTGTACACACCTAGATCCCACCCACCTAGGAGAAGACCCATTTCTGATTGAGCCCAGTTCAGTGGCCAGGTCCTAACCACTTCAGTGATCTAAGAAGACCAGGTCTTACTAATAGTCCAAGAACCCGACCTGAAAAAATGTGACTCATTTTGTGCTACTTCAAACCAAAATGAATATACACCTTAAATTATGAAGAAAAAAAACTTAGTCAGCCAATCCAGAGTCTGCCTATCTGTTTATATGATTGTACAGTACACGCTCAAAATTTTAGAAAATCGCACTATTTTCAGTTTTCTTGAGAT
Source organism: Microvelia longipes (assembly GCA_018340805.1). Lineage (NCBI taxonomy): Eukaryota > Metazoa > Arthropoda > Insecta > Hemiptera > Veliidae > Microvelia > Microvelia longipes. Next base: position 23,078,694 of record JACMZG010001908.1, on the reverse strand, counting down.
AAGTGGTTCCCTGTGGGTCATGTGCACAACATAAAGACATCATTTTTAAAGATAGTAAAATGTTCTATAAAAGGAGTGTTTAATCATCAAAATCGGATGACTACAACCAAAGTTATGGCTCATTCAAAAACACCAAAAAATTGTTAATTTATGCAGTCAGCAAATTTCTTTGAACAAATATTGGCTTCTTGTGCTTTTTATAGGCCATTTAACAAACGTTATAACTTGTTGTAGTTATCCAATTTTGACGAAAAAACACTCGTTTCATGGAAAAATTTTATCAGCTTTAATAAATATCCTCTTTATGCTTTGCACACAACCAACAGGGAACCACTTATTACAAGAAAACTGAAATTTGTGCGATTTTACAATATTTTGAGCAAGCGCATTTGTATGAAGTACTCCACTCTGGATAGGCAGACTATATTTTTCCTTCGTAATTTAAGGTATATTTTCAGAAAAATTTGGTTTGAAGTAGTACTACATGAGTCACATTTTTAGGCCTGGCTCTTGGCCTATAAGCAGCCATGTGGAAGGCATTTTTTATTATGATTATGAAGATATTTTATAGTTTCTATATTTTTTACTTTACTCGGTATTTTAACTTTCCTCACCAAAGTTAAGCAAGAAAAGTATTGGAAACTTATTCTTAATAATTGCCCAAAATAATAAAAGTATTAATAAAATTTTTTGTTATAATGATTTCAACAACATGGATCAAAAAAATTCCATTTGTATATTAGTAGTAATTTCTAGGTTAATTAATGAAGACTTCAGTCCTATAGGACTGAAGTCTTCATTAATTAACCTAGAATTTAATTCTTAACAGTCCAATAACTATTTTGTTAATTAGTAGTAATAATTAAAGACTTAAAGTAAAACTTCAAATTTATGGTGGAGACACTGTCAATGAGGTAAGACTATGGAACCTTTGACTAGTTAAGTCAAAAGTAAGACTAATTAGTATATTATAATGACTACAAAAAATAATAATAATAAATAAAAAAAAAACTACTTCTAATTAATTTTTAACAATATTTTGTTATATTATAAGTAGTTTCATTTTAACATCTATAATTATATTACAGTTCCACTTGTGCTTCTCTTGATGTTAAGGTTACTGTTTAAGGCTTAATTAATGTTTTAATTTGACATTTCACACCTTAAAATATTTGAATGAATAATAAGATGTAATGAAAGACAACTTTATATTGAAAATCTTTAGTGTAAGAACTATTTTTGATCAAATAAGCATGCAGAGATCAAATGCATTTAGTAAAGAAAAATAACTATAACAAACAAAATATTGTTAAAAATTATTAATAAATCATAATAATCATCTACTTTGATTAAAAATTAAATTAAAAAATGATCTGTTTAATACCATTAAACAAAGGAGTAGGAATATTTGGTTAAATGCAAAATAAATAATGGAAGATTTTAGATGTTTTGCATGCAAATGGATGAATTGGTTTTAATGTTTGACATCAGACCCAAAGGACTCTGAGAGAATCTGGATGAGATGGATTATCGACCGGTGTAGAAGACCAGCGCCTGTGTCTCAGATTGTGAGGATCGACTAGTGGAAGACCAAGCTCATGAAAAGAACGTGGGTTTGTCAATGGTGGAAAAGATTCAGTCGCTTGGAACGATGAAGAACGATTTTCTCTATGAGGAGGTTCATAGTGCAGTCGATCTAGAGTTCTGTGAGGAGACTGGTGAGGTGGGGGTCTGGGAGGAGGCTCTACTATGGACTCAAAACGTGGTTTATCATCAATTTTGATATCACATTGGAAGGAAGCTCGTCTTTTAGCCTCTTCTATACTGGTTATTCTCAATTCATTTCTATCAGTGTTGATGTGATGTGGCTCATGAAATGAACTCATGGAACTAAAGCCAGATTCATCTTCAGCTGAACCAACACTAAGCTGAGGTGTGGCTGGTCCACTTTGCTTAGTATCCTCTCTACAATTGCCATTCAGCACTAAGGAACTACAACTTCCCATCTGTAAAACAAGAAAAACAACAATTAAGTAAAATAACAAAATCTATTTCATTTGTAATATTCCTCATTAATATACCATAGATATAAAGGACAAATAAATGGTTTAAACTAAAATTCCTAACAGAGATTTCAACTGAATTATCAGTATCAAGTGTGGTTTTTATAATGTTGTCTGTCTGACATTGTGTTTGTGTGTGTGTGTGTGTGTGTTTGTGAGTGACTGGTATCAATCCCTGTGTGTTTATGCTAGAGAGTTTAAACTTTTTACAAAAATCATCCTTAGTTGTGCTTTCCGAAAAAAATACTTTATTGTAATTATTAACTGTCATGAATGACATAGCAACAATAAAAAAAAAAAATCATAAAACATTGAAAATGATCAGGTCAAAATGAAATTTGACACACATATAGTCTTACACAAAGAGATATATACTAGAGAGGGCATAGCCTATACATTGACAGGCCTGAAACATCATTTTGGGGCTCTGGTTAACCTCATTGAAACTTCCTTTAAGAGTGAGTTAAGTTTATAATAAATTGATTGTTCCCTGTACATTGTTTGTGTTTTGATATGTATTTCTAACATGTTAGAAATACATATGGATATATCCATATGGGTCAATCCATATGGATTGATAGTAGAAAAACATTCTACTATACATTATATAGTAGAATGTATTCTACTACATAAGTTACAGTAATTTTGTTCTGTTTATTGCATTATATTGATAGTAGAATGTGGTCAGGTTACTTTTTCGATGCTTCAAAATTCTACCCTCTAGTAATAAGATCTCTATGGTCTTATATAATCTATAAGATCTCTATATCTTAAAATTATCGAATAATTAAATAACTAATGAATTGAAGAGTTAACTTACAGAAGTAGAATCTCTGTTATCACTAGATGAATGCTCATGATCAGACAGTCTGGCCAGATCAGGCTCTCTAGTATTTAATAATGATTGAATAGTTCTTAGTAATCTGAAGGCTTCCTGAGACAGTTTCTCTGGACCTATTGATTCTTCAACAACTTGCATACGACTACTTCTCCTATAAAACAACAATTATATGAGAGATCAAACAATTTTATGGTTTTATTAAGTGTGTCTAGACTCAAGATCATAAACAGCGATTAATTCAAGTAATCTAAAGCACACTGCACAAATTATAATCAAATGCTCAATATCAATATGCTAATATAAAAAATATTGATAACTATAAGTAAATATGCATTTAAATTGACTACAATCATTCTCACAGCTCACCAACAGAATATTGATTAATATAATACTAATAGTGAGCAATGCACTTTGGTTGTAATACACATTTGATCACAGGCTAATATAGAATGAGAAAACAGCAAATTTTTTCCAAAGAAAATTCACTAAAATGTCCACTAAAATGGTAATTTCCTGAATGGATCAATTATGCAAATAAATTATCTTTGCTAAATTTAACAAACCATATATTTATATTTTTAAAATTTAAATCCAACTCTCCTAATACAAAATTACATTTGGGACTCTTAAACAACTTTTTATTCTTTTAAGATCCCATTGTTGTCTCATTCATATCTTCTTAATATCTGTGAAACCGATATCATGATATAGATATCCCAAAAAAGATAGCTCTTGGATAACATTAGGACAATCCACTCAAGGTCCAAAAGTGGTCTGAATTGATCCATATGGACATTTTTTGGATGTCACAAAAAGAAAAACGACGAAGCCTCTCGTTTTATAAAGACTTATTATCAATATTACAAGAACTATCCCTCCACACTTATGATATCTAAATTTAAAGCACTTTATGATAATCTATTATGAGCGGACTTACCAAGTAGAGTATGAGTCCTGTATCTGTGATATACTATTAGCTCTATGTACAGTGTGAGAGTGTACACTACTATGTACACTAGCTGATGAAGGGCTCGGTGAAGAACCGCGACTATGTGAACCTCCATTAGCAACAGTGTGGACACTTCTAGATCTAGGAACCCTGCAATCACCGTAAGACAATATAAAATCCAAACAAAATAGTAGACACGACTTAAATTACTAGAAGATGAACACGAATGTTTATCATTCGTGTTCCCAGACAAAGTAGAAATGTCAGTGGAGTTGATAAATAAATAAGAAGAATCAAATTTGATGATGGCCAAAAGGCTGAAAAATGATATTTTTGTTTCAATGTCATGTTAGTTTAAATATAATATTTTATATACACATATCTACACAATTAATATTATAATTTTGGAGGAACTTGTATCTTCCAAGGAATGTATTCTAGATCATTAGTTAAGTTAGATAGTCTCATTCAAAACCAAGAAAACTTAAAGTAATATTATACTTAGTTTTTAAGAAAAATGCTAATTTACAATTATAAACTTTCAAACTCAGTTAACTCGTGCAAAATAGGACGATCGTTTGTCATGTTCGCCACCACACCAACTAGAGTAGGAAGAAATATTGAACGCAATATGTCGTTCAAATCGTTCGGATGTAATTCAATTAACTCCCAGTATATGAAGTGCGGAATATCATGAAACCACGTAAAATCAAATATTAAGTACAATATGGGATTGCAATGTAAGTAAAATTTTATCTATCATATAAGCATCTATTATGCACCAAACATAACCAACAACCTTGCAGCATCATTGAAATTTACGTATCAATATTCAAGCTGTAAAAATATCATACAAGAAAAAGTTTATCATGTGTTTCACGTTCACATTTTTAAAAATCCTTTCATCACGTCGGTTTGTGTGGTGAGAAACTGTAGTGGTTCTGTAATAAACATATTCTACAAACCACTACGTTTTTCCACTTTTTAAAGCACGTAAATTAAGCGACAGGAAATACTCTAACAAAATCAGAAAGGACGATAAACTTCATTCATGTGCCATTCTACAGCACGAATATAAATAATTGATAAAAGCATTAAAATAGTCATAAACATAAGATAAGAAGTACATTACCTATGCTTTACTCTAGATGATTGCGCTTTACTACTTGATTCTAATGCTTTATGTACTTTCTCTAAAAACTTCGAAACTTGCTCCATTACAGCTCTATACATCTGTCTATTGGATTCAGCCTAAAACATTCATCAACGAAAAATATTAACAATTATACTTATGTAATTAGTTTAAAGAATATATATTTATGTAAGAGAACTAACAGATTAAGGAAAGAGACAACAATGAAAGGATCACTTGTCAGGTATTGTAGGTACTTGTAGGTTGTCAAATATTCTCGAGGTTTGGCAACACAAAACTTTTAACTCTCAACATATATTTGTCAAACATTTCTTTAAACCAGTTACAAATAGGTTAAGTTGTAAAGGAACAACTTTCTGAGGAGAGTAATGTACGGAGCTCTTTGAAGCTTTGAAAAGTTCCTTATAATCCCACTTTGTTTAAAGCTCTAAGCACGCTTAAAACAATAAAACAAATACCATATAACTTTATATAATTATAAAGAGTATTCTACGAGTAAAAGAAAGTTGACCTGACATACCAAAATAAATGTGTACCACGACAATATCGACACTAATTTATTTTCATTACAAATATACAAAAAATTATTGATGATAAAGGTAATTAAGTGAAGGAGTCCCATAAGTACCTTAGCAAGGAAATAATACAATGGCAGAACGGAAAGATGGTTAGATGAAAGAAACGTGTTTGATGTAAATCTTTCTCCATCAATGATCCATTCTATTCGTCCTATGGCCACAAAGTAAAAGTCAGTTGCATAAATGCGAGGCAGATGTGACTATATACAGTCTATCGTTTAGTTTAAAAATCTTGACAGGTCAGTTTAGACACCACTGATTCTTAAGAAAAAAAATTTCTGCAAGAAGGGAGCGGGAAAACACTATGTAAACAAATCAGGTTATTTTACCTGTATTTTATTGGCCATAGTTTTTTACATTTCTTTTGTTTAGTTTTATTTTAAAATATCATTTTTATGATTAATTGTAAAGTAGTTTTCAAAACGATGTAATCAAAAGAAGAACCACAAACAAAGTGAACGATTGCCAGGAAGAAGGTTTTTTCCCTACAGCGGTTATTTTGGTAGGGATTTTTTTCTCTTTTTAAGTGAGAGGTTGGCAGCGGCTTCTCTGATTGGTCAATCCCCGAAATACTTATGACCTTGGGGATTTTTAAACTAAGCGATAGACTGTAGTAAGTAATTTTTTTAAAATAAAAACTAGTTGGTAAGTTATACTTCACCACTGCCTAAAAAAGCATTTAAGCCTGTTCCTTAAAATATACATACTATACAACGCATTGTTTCAACGTGGCCTATTTGCCTGGCTTTGTCTCTTTACCCTTATAATTACTAATATTCCTCAAGTTGACTAATCTGGACTCTTTGTTTTTACCCAAAAGATGGTATTCAAAATTCATATCAGCGTTAAGCTAGGAATCAGATATCATTACACACACAAAGCTCGAGGACAATAGAATACCTAAAGGGGAAAACTGCAGAAAAGTGCTCTCATTGTTGCCGCACAATAGAAACCCTTTACCCTTTTACCATCTTAACACGTTACATTTCAAGAGTATAGTTCTTCAAGTTGACAATACATTTTGCTGACTAGAGCAAGTAATATATTTTTTAATAAAAGTACAGAGTTAAATAAAGCTTTCCATAGCATAAGTTAAGTTATTTCAACATGAAATACATGCTTATGTCTTTCAAGAAGTAGTTACTGTCTATAGTAGCTGGATTTTATGAACGAAATCATCAGCGGGCGGCAGAACTCGTGGTGTCGAGTTTATTCGATACGTTCTACCTTCGTTTGTTTTTATTGAGTTTATACAGGAAGACCTTCAATATAACTTAAAATTGTTTAGTGAATTCCCGATAAATAAGCTTATGAGGTTCAGGATCATGTGTAGAGCTAAGGGTAATTAATTTAGTGTTTGTAATTTAATTAATTAATTAATTTACATTAATTATTATTATTATTAAAATTGTTACATTAATAATTTAATTAATTTATAGTAAAATTCCGAGTGCAATGTCGCTAGTTGACGATAACGCTTAATAAAAATTTGAACAGTGATCTTAAATTCAGCAAAGATTCTTTAACAATTTAAAATCCTGAAATCACGTGTTGATTAGTCTTAAATTGAGCAGTTTTGATAACAGGGTTTTTTACTTTCTGCTTTGTATTTTTTTATGTATAATGCTAATTAATTGATTAAAAATAACAATAAATTAAAAGACAAACATGTTTAAAAATATACGAACTTAGTCAACAGTCACAAAAAAGTATTTTTTCGAGCGGCGTAAAGTAGGCATTTCACATCCTTAAAAAGTTGGTGAAAAGCGTTTTGACCGTCTCCGACAGTTTCGTAGTTTTTTACTGTCGGCGACAGTAAAAGAGTTTTGTCGCAGACGAAGTTCCTCAAATGTCCACTATGTGAGGGCTAGTACTAGAAGGTTATAATATTACCTTCCTTGTTCTTCTTACTTTTTTTGTTTATCAAATAAATAATGAAATATCTTTGTTAACGGAGTTTAGCCATTTTCGGAAAAAAGTTATTAATTATTTATTATCAAGCGTTTGCATCGATATTGATTTAGACATTAAAAATACGTCACCAGAGTTGAAACTTTTGGCCAACGAGGCAATCGAAAGAAGTGTACCGGCAAATTTGTATACATTATACTGTTATTCTTATAAATAGTTGTTTACTATTACTACGTCCGAAAAAAATTACACCTACACGACTGGAAGTTGCTTTTTTACCTCGGCTCCTTTTACTGTCTGGCTTCACTCGACAGTAAATATAATTGCCATGGTAAAAAAAGAACTTCACAGTCTCATAACATTTTATACCATTAAATTCTTATTTTCTCATCATTCGTAGTAAAAACTAAATAGAAGACAGTTAAAAACTTGTTCATTTACTCTAATTATACATGTAGGTAGTCTAGTCTCCATGGGACACTTGTGATAAAACTAGGAAATGTAGCCAAAACAGTGCATGTAAAATAAAAGCTATTTAGTCAGATTAGAAACCACCAATAGTTTCTTGAAGCAATAAAACAAATATAAGCTGTTAAAATGAACCATAAAGAGCAGTTTTAGTCGTATTTATTGATCAAACAAGCTTAATCCTCGTAGTATTTCATTTTCACACCCCATGTTATTTCTAATAAATCTTATTTTTTCCTTTTAAACAACTCTTTTGTTTCTCAAAAAGGTCTTTTGAGAGCTCTGGGATAATCACACCCTAACATTTTAAAACATCAGACAAGCCATTCTCACATTTTGGGAGCATCCCCTCATTCTTTACGAAGCTCTGGAGCAGCGACCCTAACATTTTTGCTCTTAGTAGCTGCTATCCACATAATTTCTACACGGTTTTCAAAATGTGAAAAACAATTTTAAAAGCTCGATGTAATGATAAAGTGAAAAGCGTCTAAAAGCTGTAGAAATCCATTAAAAAACGATTTGTTTGATTTACAACTTTTCATAATTATGAAAAAATTGTGGTTGAAAAATTAAATTTATTTCTATTTTTCTTATACTGTAATTTAAAAGTACATAAAATCAACCTTCTTATGCCATCGCGATATTAAATTAGTCTAATCCTATTGAATTAAGGCGACATTTGATTTGATTCAGTGGGCTGTTTTTGTCTCCCCAAAAATACAACAATTTGGAAAAAAACAAGTTTTCCATAACACAATTTAAAGTTGTTAGTTTGAAAAAAAGCGACGCGATTTATTTTAATCGATTTTCATCAATTAAAATTAATTTTGATAATTTTTTGACAAATCTCGCTCTTTCCTATTACATGCTTTCTCAACGCTGTGTTTGTTTCTTTAGTAGGGCAACGACATCCAGCAGTATATTATAACAACTAAAGCGTGTGAACTATCTTTATAAACGTATAGTTAAAGAAAATAGAAAAAATATATTATAATTGCTACTATACGAAGAGTGGAAGGAAATTCAAGATAAGCGCAAAGAGATAAGACTGTGAAAATAGCGTAGAGCGAGTACGCAGGTGGGATCCTACGCCAACAGAGAACTAATTACTGTCATCAAGGTTACTGTCGTAGAACTGGACCAACAAGGTTTTGTTCCTAGAGGAATTAATATAATTCCTACATTATATTAAATTATATATATATATATATAATATATATATATTATATATATATATATATATATATTATATATATAATATATATATATACAATCTATATTGTGTATAGAATATATATACATTAAAATAGAAATGGACGGAAATTCAATAACTTTTCACTTTTCCTTATTTATACAATAAGTATGTAGGAAAAGAATTGTGTTTGCAAACTCCGAAACCGAGATGAGCTATATCTTTATATTTTAAGTTATAATTACATAGTTTTATTATAATACATAGTATAATTAAATAAATAATTATACAACTAAATTATTTATTATTCGTTCCGAATGTTAAGAATACCCCTAGTGGTAGCTTAGTTTAATATTTTCTATAAATGAACCCGAGAAATTAAAAGTACAACGTATAATTGAACAAAAATAAAATGTAATGTGGACGGTTTCACTAAAAAAAAAATCTTAAAAGAAAAAAAAAACTTTTAAGAAAATCTTTTACACCTAATAAATATTATTTATCAACAACTCTTATTTTGTAATATACCTCATAAATGTTACTTCCTGTTCAAAATCCGTTTCGTCATTTGAAAATTCCAGATCACTGACACTATAAGAACCACAGGGGGAGCACAAAGGCAAAAAAGTGTTGCCACCGCTTTCAAGGAAAATAGATGGGCATGGGACAACTTGTCTCACATAAAGTTTAAAAGTATGGAGAAGCGTATTAAGTTTGTGTTTTTCACTTTTATGATCTAACACGCTTAATGTCAACATACATTAATTCTAGTAATTTTTTATTTTCTTAGGATTCTTAATTTAAGTAATCTTCAAACAAGGTAAGAATAACATACATGTACTTATGTACTCTCACCACGCAAAATTCGAACAAATTGTAATAATTAATAAATTGTAAGTGTTTATCAACCCCTTGGCGTTATTCCTTGTAAGCATAACGTGCTCTAGTTGTCTTGTTATAACTGAGTTTGCTTACGCAATTTGTCCGTCCCAAAGGACCAGGAGACTGCAGTTGAGGGCCGTTGGCACACCTTTTTTAACATATGTTAAATGCCTGATGTGGCTCCTATGCGCCGTGTAACTTTATCTCAGTGCAATATTTGAGTAAGGACTTGATCTTCTCTTGGCCCGTGATTCCAAGAACATCTACCATAGTCCGTTATGGACCCAGTGCATGGAACTGCATACGGACATATTGTTAGGAGAAAGATGTTATCGTGGGGATTGCGCCCATCGCGCCTACTTGTTCTATTGATAAGTTATTATTTTCATTAAATATACTTGTATTTTTGTTTAAACACCCTCGACTACTAGACTCAGAACAACATAGCTTTTAGGGCCGATTTTTTTTAATTTATGATGATGCCTAATAGTGAGACTCAGATTATATAAAATTCACCAACAACCCATTACAACGTAGACAGGCTTAAAATTTTATATTCCATTTTATGATATGCATTGTTAATAAAACCACTTATTATATACTCATTATAATATCCTTATCTTAAGATATGATGATCTAACAGTATATAATATTAAATAGTTATATATATTATTATATTATTCCTAATTAATATCAATATATATTACTAAATTATATCTTTCTGTATTGATTGCTATAAACGCACGGATTTTGTTTAGTTTTATATGTGAATCTGAAGGAAAGTGTGTATTTAAACAAAATATACGTTTGCATCAAGTAGATACTATACCAGGGTTAACAACTTAAATCTTTTGTCTGTCATTTAGAAAAAGAATTATTGTATGGTTTTACTAACGTCGTCCACTTAGAGTGGGAAGAGATGATGCTCGCCCGCAATGGAGAGTGAATAGCCCAGGGCACTTTCTGTAACCATTGCTAGGTCCTGAGCCTTCATGTCTGCTAGTGAACTAACGGTTTGTCGGGCATGGAGCCCTTGAAACTACGAGTCTAGTTGAATCATATTAGACCGAAAGGGCAGCTAACCTTAAAGTATTAAAAAGTGTTCAGTTAACCAACAAGAATATATAACTAACCCCTCCTCTCTCTAAATTAAATAAAGTCTGACAACATTACAGACCATGTTTTATTCAACTTAAAATCGAGTTTTAATTCTATTAAAAGATTATTTTTACAGTATTTTTGAATTTTTCTCGCTAAGTGAAAACTAGTGGTGATAAATTGGATCTGCTTTTAGGTTATTCGTATATAAAAAGGAGTTGCATAGGATTTGTGAGTGCAGGGGGCATTTGACTTCCATACTGCGTGTTTGTTTGTCCGTGTTTTTGGTATGGTTCATATTGCGATCCGTAGAAAGTAATATAAACCAAAAATTTTATTCTTCACATTTATGATTATTTTTAAGAGTTCCCACCTTAACCACTTTTAACTTTTCAAATTTAAAATTATTAGTGAGCACACTGTTACTTTATCGCACCACTGCCGTGGTTATTAGGCTAAACTCAAGAACTGCTAATACGCATCCATTTCGAGAAGTCAGTAGGGGCCCTTAAACCCATCGACATCGATCAGCACTTTCGCATTTGCGTCAAATTTGGCTTCTCAACGACGTTATCGAACAATCATTGTTTACATTCCATCTGTATCCCCCTCCAGCAATTTAGTCAACAGAGCTATTCCTGGTCCGCCACCAAGTTTTATTCCTCGTTATTCAGAAGGACGTGAAAGTTTGATTTTATGTTGAGTAAATTATCTCATCAAGTTCATTCTTATAAAACAATTAAAAGACAATTAACGAAAAACTAAGAAAATCTGTAAGTGCGCCCGCAGTTAAGTTTAAACGTTCCGGCATGTTGAGCAAAAGCACGTCTTCGACAACTCACAAGTTCTCATATGGTATACACTCTACAAGGCTTTTTGATTAATTTTAAAAGATTATAATAAACTGTCCCCAGTCGTCCTGTTAATCATGACTTCGTACTTCTCTCACAATTTTTCAACAATCACGTGTATCCTTTTTGAGTTAGTGTAACAATGTCAATATAATGAGTATTGTCCGTAACGAAGATGAATAACTGGGTTTTTACAAATTAATTGTTAAGAAGTGAATAATGAAATCTTACAGTCCGCTCTATCTATATCATGTGCTGTTGCTCAGTTGACAAAGAAAGATTTCAAACGACAGAAAATTTACTAAAGGAAGGAGAAAAGTGATTAGGACACTTTAATTAAAAAACTAACTTTAGGTGAGGATGTGAATAGTAAATCGTTGTCGTGGCAAAATTACCTTCTTTGGTCTCCCGACATCTTTATTATTTGGAAATGCAATACAAACTGTTTCATGGACTATCTATTGAAGCTTATTATGACTTCAAATGATCATCTGTAGTGAATAATGTCTTACAATCCAACCCTAGCTCTTTACTGAAAATATATGGTTCCATTACTGTGAACTAAGCTAGGACCAATAGAATGATATTAGATAAGATTATATCTACTGCTAATTATTAACTGGAGATACCAATTCAGGGGAAAAACGAGCGAAAGAACGGAAGGCACAAAATACATCTAGATACAGGTGGCGCGGTCAAACCGGAAAAACCCCAGGGGTAATTTATATAGTAATTCTATGCCGCAAAAGAAGCTTTCACATAAATCTTTCCAACCTTTTTTCTTAGGTTAGGGAGCCAATTTTCCGCTTATTTCATTTTTCTTCTCTCGCGAAAAGGCACCCTTATATGATTCCCACTTTCAAGTAAATTCCTTTCCTTTTCTGTTGGCCATTATACTATTATCACATATCCTTTGTGGTTCCTTGCGTAACATACCTACATTCACGCTGAAGTAGTATACCGTAGAGCCTGCATACCAGACTGGTTAGTGGGCATTTCTTAATACATCACCTCTATACTCAGTTCTGGTAGCCGATTAAATTGGCTTATCTTACCCCCATACGGGAATAATAATATATTGTGTAAAATTTCAAGATTGTTTTAAAAAAAACAACTATAAAGTCTCTCTTGGTAACGGTACAGCGAGGTGAACAGAGATGACTAACACTTGTCCAAGTGCGGTCTCTAAGTAGTTTTCGAGTACCTTCTCTTGCGCTATGAGTAGCTGCAAAGACCCTGGAAAACACTACTGGCAGTCAACAACTGTCCAGACTACAGGAGAACTATCTCTCTTCGTCATGAAGATAATACTAAAAAATACAATATCTCCTCGAGATACCTACGTTACTCAGCGCTCACCAGACCATCCCTTCAGACTAGCATCCTTATTTTTATGCAATTGTATAAGCTGCAAATTAGCATCTGATATAAGTGTCCTCATGCCGAAAGAATAGTGTGCGCACAAACAATTGTCCGGCAACTACAAACTAGAGTAATTCCGCGTGTGCATTTTATGCACTTTCCATATATAGGATGCAGATGAAGTCTCTCATACTCCTACTAGACTAATTACACTCAGTCATTCATAAAAAGCATACCACAGGATAAAATTTTTATTTCTTACCAGACGAGTCAAAAAGGGCTTTCTATGGTGTACAAGGTTTACATAAAACTCTCACCGCTCATGACTTCTGAGCGGGACGCTGCGGAAATTCTCCTGGATCCACAGAGATGCTGCGGAATTCTTCTCGATGGATGTTTAAGTAGTCTCAAGACCTAGATTTACTACCTTTATACTTCGACTCTATGCACAGGATAACGTCTTACCTCTATGTCAGTGCTATACGCAAATTTTCATCGGGGGTCGGTGACATTTGTTTAGGCCTTTTCTCCATACTGAGGTTAGACGTCTAGTCTTAATACACATATGATATACTGGTTTATTTATAGAACACCCTCTTTATCGGTCTCGCGAGATGCAAAGTCCCGCTTGATCTCATATGTTCCATGGTGTGTTAAGAATATGAACCCAAAAACCCTCACTATATTTACACAGGTACCACAATTTTTAATTAACCTTATTCTCTATAATTGAACTGCGATATTAATGTTCGCATTATGTATACGTAACGCAATCTGAATTTATTGCTCCTTAATAATAATATGCTTGGATTCATTCTAATAAGTGAGACCCAAACGTGCTCTCTCGGGAAGAAGAAATCTCTGCGTGTATACTTTGCGATAACATAGTTTACTTGTAGTAGGTGTATATTTACGGTCAAATCACGTGGTTGCTTAGAACATCGTCATCAATAAAGGTCCCATTTAACGAGAGACTGCCATCTATAGAACATATATAGCCTCACAGAGTAGTTCCACAATACGTACCCAATGCGACACTTGCTCGAAACGCTTGTGTTATTGTCTGTTGTTTGCATTGGATCGTAGTGAGATAGACTCTTATGTATATGCGCTAGGCAAGACTTTTGGAAGCAGGTTTTTTTACCCCGAGGACAAACCCTCTCGTATAAATATTCGAACGAGTGCGCTGCAGAGGTCCGCGTGAGCACTTTCCTCGAAAAAGGTCGCGCTGACGACATAATGATAAATACGAAGACGCACTATGTTCGTCTAGTGTAGGTAGGGATAGTGACTGTTTTTTTTCGGTTGGACGCTAAACGTTGTTCACGATCCTTACGCATGTACTGTAGTTAGTCAGAAGCAAAGCAGACTTACATATTCCGATTCCTTCATTTCATTTAGCTGTACACCATTGCATTATCGTATGACTGGTCGTTCCCGACTGTGGCCCACTTACATCATACGTGTCTCTTGAATATCCATGCGCGTCACTAAGCATCGCTTTAATCCTCCAACCAATCCATGATTTAAAAAAAATTTCCGAAGCAGTAATGGCTCTGCTGAGTGTTTTGGGCGAAATTACCGGAGATACTGTTTTTCTCGCAGACTAGGTAAAGACAGAGACATAGATATACCGCTATACATCTATAACTCAATAACCGTAGTTTATAGATACCACTCTTACGTACTTAACACATTTATTAACCTCAAGACCTCAAATTCACAGTACAGGCTTACTAGAACTCTCTAGATGGATTAATGCAATTTCTAGCTTTGCTATGTTGCTCAATCTCTAATCATCTCTCCAGATATACTACAGAATTTCACAAAATAGACAGTAATTGGAGTCTATAGAACACGCAGGACGCTATATACTGAAAGGAATCACTCTCAAGTTCACAAACAAAACAAATAATATACTATATGTAAAACAAGATAACTACATCCATCTGATCCTCGCGCGAACACCCTAGGCTCTCTAAACAATCACATGGCTCATTCTGAGTGCTTGGCGTATAAAGTTTTGTTTGGAACTCTTCCGTAAGCAGATATCCTCTAGCTCTCAGACTCGATGGTATGTCTCTGTATAGGTGGAAAAACAGAAGAGAGCACAGATAAAGATTCTACAGAAAAATAATATGTTCTCCTCATTGAACAATGTCTCTTTCCTATATTCTTACTATTGCAGAACCATACGTGTCGCCATATATGCGCGAGAAGACTGAACTCCGATCTGCTATCTCTGACCTTCTCACATTTCTGCTAACTATTGCCTGCAGCCTTCTTCTTTCATGCGCCCTCCAAGATTCCCTCCGTTCGATTAGTCTGCTTTCAATCCTGAGCTCCAGTTGCTCATCGTAATCTCAAGGACGTCTATAGGTAAGGTGTATAATCTCGGTCTGGAGCTGAGCCGGTTTATATAACTTATACTCGTTTATTCTACTCCTTAAATATACCTCTTATATATTTTCTATCTTAAGAACTCCATCAACTAAAATCCAGTAGCGACATCTCTATACTCTTCTATTGGTGCAAAACATTTTGGAATCTAAAGAGTGTCCCGACTAACCACCCTGACCTATCTTATTACCTACCTGGAGACAGGCTCTCTAGTTTGGCTGCTGTATCGATTATAGTCTCTCTATTCGTATAGATGCCAGCCAGTATAGTTCCGCATGAACTGCATGGACCTTATTTTTAAGTATTTCCTCTCGCGCCGTCGCATACGCAGGTGTAAGCACTTGGTGGACAATTGCTAGCCCATGGAATAGTAACCAAACCTGTGTTTTGCCTATCTGAATCAGAATAGACCAAGAGTGAGTTTGGTCGGACTACGCAATATGAATATTGATGAGACAGTTCTCTCTCATAGACCGTAACGGGTATTTTCCTTCCAAATACTAAGTGATTGTTGGTTTATTCTCCTCATAAGAGTAACTCACCGTCTATGTTGCTTTAGTGTAAATATGTCTCATTTTAGTGTCTGAACTACCACTAGGTTTTTTATTGTCTCTTACTTCTGAATTTACTAGTGAGACTATGAACGTGCTAACTTCTTGCACTATGTCTCTATTTGTCCTCGCACCTATACATCTGCACAATTCAGACTTAGATAGCCCATAACGAGCGATCGACCTCAAATGATCGCTATAACCTGCTCAATCATCATGGGCGATGACTGTTCAGTATTCTCGCTTCGTCTTTGTATCGAGTTCTCTCGCGTATGTATAAGCAAGGTTACCGGCCATATAATTAAACTTATGCCAACATCTCGATCTGTCTCGGATTCCATCCTTCGGCTGCAAACCAATGACATGGACGAGTCTGTCCTCGTGCATTCTCGAGCGAGGAGTGGTGCTATCTGTCCACTCTTTACACCGCTCTCGCATTGTAGTCGCGCCGCTGTCGCTCTCGATATTCTTGTGCTTAATCTTTTATGATCCAATAGGCTCGCAGTAGTTCTAGCTACAACTTGATTGTGTATATTCACATAACTAAACATTAGCTAAACATATAAATGGTGATTACATCTTGCGTGTACATCATATAATGGCTATGTCTGTGAAAGTGTGGATATTTAGTGTATTGGTGTACAGACTGAGATTGCTTTCTCTGATTTTTACAAAGTTGAGCTCGTACCTATCAAGATGATCAACTTATCGTATCGTTCTTACATAAAACCATAAGATACTTAGTTACGAATAGACTCAATTGAGTATGAATACATCGTTGCAGCAGAGCCTGGTTTTCGCTACCGTTTCTTTACCCTGTAATGTACGCTCGGGCGAACATGTGTTGCCACAATCTGTCTCTCTAGTTCTTCTCTTCGAGGGCCGCTATCCTCATTTGCCTGGCAATCTGGATTCTTGTAGTTTGACTGGACTTTGATATGCTCTTGAGTACTCCATATATCCAATGAATTCCCAATGTTTTGCCAAGTGGCGATAACACTCCTTGTTAAGGCCGATACCAATGAAGAGTGACCCTGACAAAAGTTTTGAGTAGTGTCTAGATTGAACTTACTTCATTCGTACAATATACTATCATATCCTATTAAGACTTCCTTATGACTCTCTATCAGCACTCACTAAGCGAAAGCAGAAAACTTATTTTATAGTCGTAAGAGAAACATCCTCAATATGATATGGCGAAAATCCTTATAATCGAGCCTCATCATTTACAGCAACTGGAGCCTTCCGTGCTCGGCATCACAGAGTACCTCAACTAACGCATACATGACAACCTCGGAGAGTCGCTGTTGTCGAAACATGCTACTCGGCTCTCGGGATGAGGTCTGTATACAGAACACTCACCCACTGTGATATCCGGCGTCAATGTCCTCGCGCGCGGTCGATATCTCTCGTTCCTAGAGAAATATATTCGCGTGCAATTTTTTTGCGTAGTACCGATACTTTTTTCATGCTAATCGCTAAGGCTCATTTACTTACTGAAGCGCTGCAATACTCCAAAGTAGTATGTACTCAGTTAGTTGCTCTGTACGCAACCCTGAAGGTTAGCAGTACTGCTTTAACTTCTTGGTAGCAGCACAACCCGGAATTCTTGAAACCATCTCGGAAAAATATAGGTATTATCAAGTAATACCTCTGTAGCCACGAGTTCCCACTTTGTTTTCATTGTCATTTGGAGAGTCATCTGAGCCAACTCTAGTGGCACATGATACCATTTATAACCTGTATAGCTGACGAATAGCTAATTACAGAGAAGTTCAATGTCAATCATCGTTACAATGATTGACATATTTAAATTATTTAAATACTATTTTTAATATTATATAAAGGATTATTTTTACCATACCTTAAATTAAAACAAAAAACAAATCAACCCACTAAAAAAATACCTATGGTAATCTTTTAAATGTTTTTTTTCTTTACATACCTACTATATATATTAGAAAAGTATTGCGTTCGCCCTAAAAATCCGAATTATTCATTTTATTTATATAATTTTTAAAATATATGTATTTTAAAATTGTTGTAGAAAATTAAATATAAACTATACATAAATTCCTCACTTTCTCGGCTTCAAAAATTAAATAAATCTAAAAGAAAATTTAACATTAGGTAAAATTATAATAAACTTTTTAGAACGGAATAAATCAGAAATTTAAAGCGAAGCAAATCAGTTTGCAGTAAGATAATTAGAGCGAAAACGAATAAAAAATATTTTACACAGCCAAATTTCTTTCTCTTTTTTTCCTTTTATTATAATGTAGTTTGCATTCTCTATTTTATTGTTTTTCTATGAAGATTATTAGTATAAATTTAAAAGAAAAATATTTTGAACGCTTTAGAAATTAAATCTATGAAAATTCGCTAAAACGGTAAACTGACATGGTTTATCCATCGTAAATGGAAAGAATACATAAAAATATAAATAAAACAATTGGGTACGGGGTTCCTTAGAGCTTTTACTCGTCTTGTCAATTTCGCTATACTTATCCTCACCGAACTTCGTACAAAGTCTAGGGTTTATGACTTCGGGACAAAAATTGTCTTGTTTACCCAAACTTTAAAATTGGTAATAATTTAGGTCGCAATGAATTTAGGTAACCAACTATTTCTAGGGTGATAAAACTTAAGGTTAATTAAAGACCCGAAATTTATTACAGTGGCTAGTCATTCAAGCGTGTAACAGAAAAACTACTTTTCTATGTTAACGAAAGCCTTAAAAATACCAACCGTCATACTTGGCAGCTTTGTTTTATTAATTATAATTATTTAAATAAATATAAGGAGTATACTTCATTATTGTATTATTATAAATGTTTTGTTAATTTAATTTTTTTTCGATAAAACGACACATTTTTGACACATGTAAAATCCTTTTTCATATATTTTTAAAGTATCGTACTAATCAATTTATATTCTCGCCAAAAATATTTCGCGATTAAAAGTTATAGGCTAATAATTAAGGCTGTTAAAATTTGAAAATTCAAAAGTCAATATTTTCAAAACGGTGAACAATATTATAATGTCATTTAAACGATAAATTTCTTATAGATTTCTTATACATTTGAGTACATTCTATAATTTTAACTCAACTGGACAGCAAAATAGGTTAACACGGTTATCATCCGGGCAGCAGAACTCCTGTGCCAAGTTTTATTTATTTAAGTGCAGGATTTATGCGTGACACATGCATGAGACATCGATATAGTAGGTGTGAATAAGTAAAAAATGACGGACGGCTTTGAACCTTGGGAATTTTAAATGCATCAAATTAGGACTCGTTTCATTTCCGTTGTAGATTATAGAACCGCTCCGATAGTTTTCCCGGACCAGTTTTATACAAATTACTATTTTTAAAGTTTTTTTCATACATAAACATGTTAGTTGATAAAAATTGAACTAATGCAGAGAGTGAGTTGAAATTATAAGGGACTTCAAAGCCAAATTTCAAATTGATTAAATATTGAAATTTTTAGCTGTCATAACCATAATAATGACGTCATACAAAAAATATTTTTCAGAAAGCTAAACAAGACCTTAACATTGATTTTTGAATCAAGTTCCAACACTCTAGCATATACAATGGGAGTTACGATTATAAAAGAGACACACATACATAAAGATAGACAATTGGTATAAACTACTCTAGTTTGATTTAAAAACTTTGTAATGGGCATCTAATCAAAGATATGAATACAAGTAATTCCATTCCAATAATAATAATTAAATTAAAAAGAAAACCCCTGATTATGCAAACACTAATAAGTAAAAAAAAATGATCAAAGTATAATATAAGGTCGTGATGAAGTTATAATATAATTATGATCAGCTTTATGTAAATGTTTCAGTTTTATATAAACTCTTGGGAACTCCTCTATCCTTGAGCATAAACTTCATGATCAATCGTGCACTAAGCATTAAATTTACAGGTCAAGTCTTATTAGTTAGGATTTGGTTAGCAAAATTATTCAGCACAATTTATTTAAAATACAAAAATTTCAAAAAATCATTTTTAATTTAAAATTATGTCGTTTTTAATTCATTAGCAAACAATTTTGAAATTCAGTTCCTAGTTACGTTATGAACCCAATAATACTCCTTGTAAACAGGGTTTCAACCACAATAATTTTTGTGGAACAGTAAAATTCTTGGACTGATTATTATTAAACCCAAGTCAAAATAATAAAGACTGCAGTCATGTAGTGTCGAGTTTTATTAAGTTAAATCAATATGCAATAAAATATACATTTCACTGAACGAAGCTTGGCATCAGGTAATTTAGGACAAAAATTTTACATATTGTTAATACAAATTTACAATACAGGTGAGCATGGATTGATCTGGGGTTAAACCTCATATCCATGCAACGTACTATTAGAAGAAAATATAAAACATAATAAGTACCTAAAAAGTTTAAAAATATTACAATACATTATATTTCCACCTTTTAAATAAACCATATAATATGCGCCACTCATTTTATAATCAAATTTGCCCAAAGCCATTCTTTAATGTCAGTTCGAAGTTCAAACTTATGAATAATTGGATAAATATTTTAATATAATAAGAAATCAAATTACAAGGAGGTCATCTTCTCAAAATGTCGTTTCGAAATAAAATATCATTTATAATCTTTTAAAATAATACTAAAGTATTAAAATGTTAAGAACAAAAAGTATTAAACATTACCTAATTAAGAATAAACACGATCTGTTCTCTAATTAGCCAGAGATTCAAAAGATAAAATAAAAAACAAACTTTTAAGACCAATAAACATTCCCTTATAAAAAGATAGCTTGAAGTTGATCATTGTTTTAAAGATGAAATAAACTATGGTTAAAGTCTACTGCTGCTCCAAACAACATTATCTTTTTCTTTTCTTAAATAATTTAACTCCTTTGCCAAACAATTTATTCCAATGAATATATTTATTATTTTTACTTTATTTCACCAGCAAACTGTGCTGTGAAGGTACTACAACGATCCAGATGATATCCAAAACCGAGATTTTACCTAAATTACACATTAAAGGATTAGTAACTCCTCTAAATACTTATCAATCGATTAAAAGTCGATATAATACTGATAAAACAATACGAAAAAATCAGCTACGAGATTTCTCAGAACTAATCCTCATAACATCGGATTCGCTACGCTTATTCTCCAAGCTTTTTACTCGCTTTGCTCGTCCTCAGATAATACAAGTCGTTTATGCTACAACACGTCTTCGGACTCGCTTTGCTCGTCCTCACATAGTAAATACATTCATTTCATACTAGCGGACACCCATCCAGGCATTGACGAAGCTCGATGCTGCTTAACTTTTATGATCCACCACAAATCACGGATATCAATACAAATCATGGACTTGTTGTATTATAACGAAACGTAGTTTACTTATTTATTACGTCAAGGGGTACACTTGTACCGAATTTCAACTTAATTGGAATATTTTCGATTTTCTTCAATTTTTTAAAAAACGTATACAAGTAATTTAATAAAAAAATTGAAATAATGCTGATAATAAGATGAAACTTTGCACATATGTTAGTCTTATACATGGCTACATGCGTGCTAATTTCAATAGAATCGCATAAATTTTCCGCGTTTTATGATTTTTCGAATAACACAACTACAGCGGTAGACATTTTTGTACCAAGTTCCAACTCTCTAGCATAAATGCACTGAGAGCTACGATGATAACATACACACACACACACACACATACAGACAGACAAATTTGCAAAAACCACTCAGGAGGCCTTGAAAACGCCTGAAACAGATAATTCCGGGGACATCCTGGTTTCAGATTTTAAGCAAACACAATACTTTTCCTCATTTACACCTACGGTATAAATGAGGAAAAGTAAAAAGATAAAGGCTTTTTACTTTATTTTTATCTATGAAATGATTAAGCCAAAACTTAATCAAGTCATGGCAATGACTTGAAGAGAAGAAGGTGAAATATTGTGTTTTCACTAAAAAAACAAATAAAGAAAACAAAATATTTCGCCTTCTTCTTTTCAAGTCATTGTCATGACTTGATTAAGTCATGGCTTAATCATTTCCTTTATCTTTAACATTTCTTCAATTTGATTCAAACTGGATTAATTCTAATTTTATAATTCTCAATTTCTAATATTTTTATACTTACAGATATGATTAAGCTTTGAAGAGAAGAAGGCAAAATACAGAATTTTAACTTAATCATTTGTTAGTTTATTATCAAAAGCGCTCTTTATTTATTGGACATAAGAAAAAATAAGGAATCAACACTTAATATTAAGAACATGGCTAGAGGCGTAGGAAACGAACATAAACACATTTTACTCAATAAATTATTCGTTTTTGATGTTATATATTAAAATTCAAGAAATTACTAAAAATAATATGAAGAGCCTTATCGCAGCCGTATGCGAAGAAGCATGCAAAGTAGTAGAAACATAAATGATTAATAAATATCTACGTCAACTGTTTACCAGATGGTCTGTCTGAAAGAAATAGCATCATCGTGTCATAGGTTAAGAAGCTTAGGTTACCGACCTACTTGCCCCGATTCTTTTAATTTATAATTATAATTTTATTTAATATCAATGGAAAAATTCAGCAGACTTGTAACATATTAAATTCGCTACGCTCCCGAATTTATACTGTAACACGTATTCGGACTCGCTTAACTGGTCCTATCCAAGTACTGCGCTCCTTCGATGCTGCTTAACTTTAATGATCCAACAAAAACCGTAGTAGATTTACTTGCCGTAATGAAACAAAACTTAAGAAACTTATTTATTATAAAAAAACATATATACTTGTACCAAATTTCAACTCAATTGAATTATTTGCCAATTTGTACAATTTTTTCAAAAAAGTACTCAAGTTATTTAATGAAAATTGAATTAATGATGATAATAAAATGAAATCTGACAACTTGGTTGGTCCTATATATGACTTTGTGTTCTAAACATCCGCGTTTTATTAATTTTCGAAATTTTTGTTGTCATTATTCTGGGTTAATAAAGTCATATAAACTTTCTGAATAGCATTAGACCTAAAGATTGATTTGTGTACCAAGTTTCAATTCTCTAGCATAAATACACTGGGAGATACGATGATAACAGACACTCACAAACATACAGACGGACGACTGTATTAAAACCACTGAGGTCTTAAAAGCACCTAAAACGGATAATTCAGGTGACATTTTTAACAAACACAATACGTTTCCTACAACACCTACGGTATAAATGTGAAAGACAAAAAGATTCAGTTAAAACCTTGAGGTATTCTATCAAGTTAAGAACTTATAGTATATCATACTACAATGAAGCTATTTACAAAACAATAAAACTAAAAATAACTCGGGTAGTAATACTAAACGCTAATGTACCTGTTTAAGTTGCCACTGTAACGTGTCTACTTGTGTTTGCAGTAGTTCGTCTGAACTGCCTGTAGTGCCGTTTCCATTCTCGATTCGCTCGCTCTGCAATTTTCTATTGGATTCCATCAAACCCTGGCATTCCTATCAACATAATAATAACAGATTATTATTTAACTATTCATACAAAATAAAATAAATCTAATTAAAGGAAAAGAATTATAATTTTATTTACCAATAGAACATAGAATATTAAGTTGAAAAAGGTGAAAATTATTCTTATTATTCGAATCTAACAGATTCGACCAAACACAGACTATAGCTTGTTGGTTATAAAACCCCCATCAATAGAATTTCATAGAATATAAACAATTTTAAAACTTATCTTAATTTTTAATAAATTTAATTTTTAATTCCCTAGCAACAATTTTAAGGTTTTGGTTTTAAGTTCTAGGTTTCGATAAAAATAAGGCGAGAATTTAATTGTTATAAAATTATAGGCTGTGAATTATAAAAGATAGATAACTTGGAATTTAATATTTCTCAGTAAGTTATTAAAATTTAAATAAAAAATGTTTTGAAATAGGTAGTCATTGCCAAAGTGCAATGTCAACTAAGCAATCATGGAGAGCATTCTATGAGAAGATGGAGAGAATAGAAGGGACATATTCGTGTCATGACAAACATAGTCGATATTACCTTATAAAGCTCTCTGACTTAACCCATAGTATTCAATAGTATATACTATCGAAAACAAGTAATGGTATGTTAACTAACAAAATAAGTTAAAAAATCGGGTACGGGGTACCTCAAAACTTTTCCTAATCACATCGGATTTGCTACGTTCATCCTACATACTTCGGACTAGTTTCGCTCGTCCTCAGAATGTACAATTCGCCAAATTTATACTGCGACACTTCTTCGTACTCGCTTCACTCGTCCTCAGATAGTAAATACATCCGTTTCATTGATGGGTGACCCACCGATCATCTAGACACTAACCACGCGCCATGCTGTTTATGGTACTTTTATGGTACAACAAAATCATGGAATCAATCAATATTTTGTCGTATTGAAACGAAACTTGCTGTACTTATTTATAAAGTACTAAGGTTCTATGGCAAAATACTTAACGAAGGTATACACTTGAACCGAATTTCAACTCAATTAAATCATTTTCATACAATCTCATCCTTATAGGCTCGTTTATATATATATATATATATATATATATATATATATATATATATATATATATATATATATATATATATATATATCTGAATATCAAATATATAATTTGAATTATCCGGGTCAACATATATATCCATCATAAAAGTAATATTGCATACATACAATGAACATGAAAAATTACACTAATGGTCTTTTCTATAGATGATTCACAATACACGATTTACAAAATATTCGCGCCCTATCATTTGTAACACAATTATAATAAATCATGAACATACCAACAGTAATAGTCACTCAGGTGTGCTAAAGCTCTTAAAATCATTCAAGACTTTTGTGATTGTCCTAATTCATAATTCAGATATTGAATATCATCAGGATTACATTCCAGAGTTGTATACATAAAGTTTATAGAAAGACTCACTGAGATGAATAATGTATTGCGAGTGATGTAGGTAAATTTCCCCTCTAACAAATGTAAGAGCATTAAAAGCAAGTAAGACTTTGTATATACTAAATAAAACCATTACCTCAGCAACTGTACAAGTATAGGTATAGAACATTTAGTTTGATTAAATATTCTATAGGAACAAAGTTAGGCATGTTGAAACATTAGTCTAAACAAAGTGCATAGTCATCAATGAAATTATAATCTTATCTTCGTATGATCTTATATCATTATTTAGTTAGTTTCGGTATAAAATCAAACATTTCGGGGCATTAACAGTGTGAATATTTTTATGGCATATCGCCTGATTGCCATTAGTTTAAAATTGACATTTTATACTAAAACTATGATTTCTGTGATAATTTAGGGCAGTTGATACTCTAAGAGGACTTTATTGACAAATGAACCAGGAAACTTTTGGTAAAATTTTTATTCCTTTGCCAAAGATGCCTCAGTTACTTGTAAAATAAGCCCTGTGTCAGTGCAGAAGTCTCAGTTACTTGAAAAATAAGCTCTGTGTTCAGCAGAAGCCTCAGTTATTTGTAAAACATTTCCTCCCTCAGTGCAGATAGTAAAATGAAAAACAATCTAATCCCTGTCAGTTGTAGATGCCTCAGTTACTTGTAAAATAAGCACTGCGTCAGAGCAGAAGCCTCAGTTACTTGTAAAAATAATTCTTGTGTCAATGTAGATACCTCAGTTACTTGTGAAACAATCTTTGTATCAGTGCAGATGTCTCAGTTACTTGTGAAAAAATCTTTGTGTCAGTGCAGATGTCTCAGTTACTTGTGAAAAAATCTTTGTGTCAGTGCAGATGTCTCAGTTACTGGTGAAACAATCATTGTATCAGTGCAGATGTCTCAGTTACTGGTGAAACAATCATTGTATCTGTGCAGATGTCTCAGTTACTTGTAAAACAATCCTTGTGTCAGTGTAGATACCTCAGATACTTGTGAAAAAATCTTTGTATCAGTGCAGATGTCTCAGTTACTTGTGTAACAATCTTTGTGTCAGTGCAGATGCCTTAATTACTCGTAAAACACTATGACCCGAAAAAAAATATTAACACGATTTAACATTTTTCAATCTAATTTGGCCTACAAATTGTTATCTGAAGCAAACTTTGAACCAAGCAAGATTTTACAGAAATTTTTCCGAAATTTTAAATTTTCCTAGACATTTCCTGATTCCTAGCTACAAGACACTTAAAATTATGAATAAACTTTTTTACTTTTTACTTCATATTTTCATGGGTTGTTTTATCTACAATCAATCCCTAAAAAGTAGATAAGAATGACTAAGCAAAAAAGTAAAACAATTCGTAAACTTTGACCTGAGAAGACTAGAGAATCGCGTCTTTTCATCTAATTTTGCATCATTCTATGAGCACATAAGTCTAAATGACCCAGTTAGATCATTCAAACTTATCTTCATTTAAATCATCATCAATCATTTGACATCTTAAATGACACAGACTAAATGTTATTTAGAATATTTACATTTTATACATCATACATTTCATAATAGATTGTAATGCTATGATAAATTAAAAGAATACGCAAAAAACAATTCGTTACTATATGTAAAACAACAGAAACACTTTGCATTTTTGGATCTAATACTTGGAACTAATAGAGGTACTGCAAGTATGTCTCTGATATTAAATTAACATTCTAAGTTTAAAAATTATAATTTCAAAAACATTTTACAAATAGAGTCAAGAACAAATTTTAAAAGGATTATTAGATTGACGAAGTGAAATAATAAATATTAATAAAGGGCAAACATCATAGATAAAACATCATATGTTTTTTCCATGTGTTTCAGAAGTCATGTTTTATTAATAATAGTTACACAATATAATTGTGCGAGAGACACCTAGGAAATGTAACAAGCAAAATGCAATGCTACATCTGGGAACTGTTCCATCTTTCGACATTCGTCATCATTGATGGCTCGACATAATGTCATGTCCCACTCTGTTTCGTTACGTCTAACTCATCAGGGCGCCGACAGAGCCTGAACTCACTCTGACCTTCAATTAATTCCGAAGAATATAATGTGAAGTACTTACCAGAGACGAGCGGTGCTCTCTTACCGCCATCATGCATGGCAAGCAAAACATATATCATTTGATATTACCGAGTTTTGCAAAACATGAATAGTTGACACAATATAATTGTGCGAGAGACACCTAGGAAATGTAACAAGCAAAATGCAATGCTACATCTGGGAACTGTTCCATCTTTCGACATTCGTCATCATTGATGGCTCGACATAATGTCATGTCCCACTCTGTTTCGTTACGTCTAACTCATCAGGGCGCCGACAGAGCCTGAACTCACTCTGACCTTCAATTAATTCCGAAGAATATAATGTGAAGTACTTACCAGAGACGAGCGGTGCTCTCTTACCGCCATCATGCATGGCAAGCAAAACATATATCATTTGATATTACCGAGTTTTGCAAAACATGAATAGTTGACACAATATAATTGTGCGAGAGACACCTAGGAAATGTAACAAGCAAAATGCAATGCTACATCTGGGAACTGTTCCATCTTTCGACATTCGTCATCATTGATGGCTCGACATAATGTCATGTCCCACTCTGTTTCGTTACGTCTAACTCATCAGGCGCCCGACAGAGCCTGAACTCACTCTGACCTTCAATTAATTCCGAAGAATATAATGTGAAGTACTTACCAGAGACGAGCGGTGCTCTCTTACCGCCATCATGCATGGCAAGCAAAACATATATCATTTGATATTACCGAGTTTTGCAAAACATGAATAGTTGACACAATATAATTGTGCGAGAGACACCTAGGAAATGTAACAAGCAAAATGCAATGCTACATCTGGGAACTGTTCCATCTTTCGACATTCGTCATCATTGATGGCTCGACATAATGTCATGTCCCACTCTGTTTCGTTACGTCTAACTCATCAGGGCGCCGACAGAGCCTGAACTCACTCTGACCTTCAATTAATTCCGAAGAATATAATGTGAAGTACTTACCAGAGACGAGCGGTGCTCTCTTACCGCCATCATGCATGGCAAGCAAAACATATATCATTTGATATTACCGAGTTTTGCAAAACATGAATAGTTGACACAATATAATTGTGCGAGAGACACCTAGGAAATGTAACAAGCAAAATGCAATGCTACATCTGGGAACTGTTCCATCTTTCGACATTCGTCATCATTGATGGCTCGACATAATGTCATGTCCCACTCTGTTTCGTTACGTCTAACTCATCAGGGCGCCGACAGAGCCTGAACTCACTCTGACCTTCAATTAATTCCGAAGAATATAATGTGAAGTACTTACCAGAGACGAGCGGTGCTCTCTTACCGCCATCATGCATGGCAAGCAAAACATATATCATTTGATATTACCGAGTTTTGCAAACATGAATAGTTGACACAATATAATTGTGCGAGAGACACCTAGGAAATGTAACAAGCAAAATGCAATGCTACATCTGGGAACTGTTCCATCTTTCGACATTCGTCATCATTGATGGCTCGACATAATGTCATGTCCCACTCTGTTTCGTTACGTCTAACTCATCAGGGCGCCGACAGAGCCTGAACTCACTCTGACCTTCAATTAATTCCGAAGAATATAATGTGAAGTACTTACCAGAGACGAGCGGTGCTCTCTTACCGCCATCATGCATGGCAAGCAAAACATATATCATTTGATATATGTGATATATGATGACGAATGTCGAAAGATGGAACAGTTCCCAGATGTAGCATTGCATTTTGCTTGTTACATTTCCTAGGTGTCTCTCGCACAATTATATTGTGTCAACTATTCATGTTTTGCAAAACTCGGTAATATCAAATGATATATGTTTTGCTTGCCATGCATGATGGCGGTAAGAGAGCACCGCTCGTCTCTGGTAAGTACTTCACATTATATTCTTCGGAATTAATTGAAGGTCAGAGTGAGTTCAGGCTCTGTCGGCGCCCTGATGAGTTAGACGTAACGAAACAGAGTGGGACATGACATTATGTCGAGCCATCAATGATGACGAATGTCGAATGATGGAACAGTTCCCAGATGTAGCATTGCATTTTGCTTGTTACATTTCCTAGGTGTCTCTCGCACAATTATATTGTGTCAACTATTCATGTTTTGCAAAACTCGGTAATATCAAATGATATATGTTTTGCTTGCCATGCATGATGGCGGTAAGAGAGCACCGCTCGTCTCTGGTAAGTACTTCACATTATATTCTTCGGAATTAATTGAAGGTCAGAGTGAGTTCAGGCTCTGTCGGCGCCCTGATGAGTTAGACGTAACGAAACAGAGTGGGACATGACATTATGTCGAGCCATCAATGATGACGAATGTCGAAAGATGGAACAGTTCCCAGATGTAGCATTGCATTTTGCTTGTTACATTTCCTAGGTGTCTCTCGCACAATTATATTGTGTCAACTATTCATGTTTTGCAAAACTCGGTAATATCAAATGATATATGTTTTGCTTGCCATGCATGATGGCGGTAAGAGAGCACCGCTCGTCTCTGGTAAGTACTTCACATTATATTCTTCGGAATTAATTGAAGGTCAGAGTGAGTTCAGGCTCTGTCGCGCCCTGATGAGTTAGACGTAACGAAACAGAGTGGGACATGACATTATGTCGAGCCATCAATGATGACGAATGTCGAAAGATGGAACAGTTCCCAGATGTAGCATTGCATTTTGCTTGTTACATTTCCTAGGTGTCTCTCGCACAATTATATTGTGTCAACTATTCATGTTTTGCAAAACTCGGTAATATCAAATGATATAAATAATAGTTACCTTTAAATTGAACAAAAGACCATGAATGCTTATGGGTTCAAATGAGGGACTATAGGAAAGGAAGGAAGAAACAATTTGATAATTTCTACTATTTCTACTTTATGATAAGAAAGGTAGCAGGAAGCAATAAATTTACGAATATGTTATAAAGATAAAATTTATTAGCTTTATTATGACACACTGGATAGTCTACATAGACTATGTACTAACATCCGTATTAATACTGCAACGTCATATGTATGGCTAAAATAAAATATAATCATTTTTAGTATATAAAGAGAGACAAGTTTTCTTTTTTAAACATGTTGTAAGAAGGTCTGGACTGAATAAAATGTGGTAGATTATTATAAAGTCTAGGTCTGGAGTAATAAACAAGACTATATACAGCGGAATTCTTAAAACTAGGTTCGGCTAAAAAGTTAATTAATTGCCTTTTTTTTAGCAAATTAAAAGATTAGCATTAATTAAAAGATTAGCATTTTTTAAGCAGCACTGTTGTTTGTGAGTGTTTAGCAGTGTTGCTTAACAAAGAAAATCCCCTAAAAAGGCAAAAAAACTAATATAATCGTCACGACCGTTTCTAAAATCACGTATAGTGTTAAACAGCACATAATGAATAGTGCTAACAGCACATAACGAATAGTGTTAAACAGCACATAACGTATAGTGCTAACAGCACATAACGTATAGTGTTGAACAGCACTTAATATATAGTGTTTAAAGCACATAACGTATAGTTTTGAAGAACATAACGTATAGTGTTTAAAGCACATAACGTAAAGTGTTGAAAGCCATAACGTGCATAGCACAAAGTTTCAGTTAAAAATTGATAAAAATAGTGAAAAATTAAGTAGGATACTCCAATGTAAGTTATAATTAAAGAAATTAATACACGCGCCGATATATACGCGTTATATAGGTGAAAGGAAAATGATACCAAGCCGCTTCCATCAAAAATATATTAAACAATTGAACAAATACAAAGCTTCTGTATTAAAAAATTATGTAACGGATTATAATGGAAATCTAAACTAGAACAAGGACTCGCCCCCAAGCGTTTAAACAGCAAATCATTTCACTACTTATTTTTTTTTAAAAATGCAATTAAATTTTATAAAAAAAAATATTTGCATGAAACAACGAGATAACTTAATATCCAATAGCAGTATGGAAAAATAATAAGGTTTAAATTATGCTTGTTAAAGTTAAAATATGGAATTATTACTTAAATTTTACTGTGCTATATACTTGTTTTTAAATATATAAAAGACCTTTTTTATTTGGCAGACACTTAAATATAGTTATCAATTTTATTTCAAGGTATAAAGTAAAAGTGAGTATAAATAAGTGAGAAGTTTTATTTCTTCATTAAAATTTAGACCTTAATATTATTTTAAAAGTAACATTTTCATTAATATTGAACCTAATCGTAACCTGATGATGGAATACATAAAAATATCTAAAACGCTAGGAGAATTTTAATTTTGGTTTATATTATTCAGACTGTTTTTAATGCTTCATTGTTGGTTAGTCTATAGAAAATTGCATTCAGAGGATGACATTTCTAAGAAGTAGGAGAAAGTAATTTTCTAGGACTAAATAAGTACTTTGATCCCAAGGGAAAGTGTTTTCTATAATTAGGGTTAATGTTCCCAAATCTTATATTCCTATTAATTAATCCTTCCGGGTTATGATTCCATTTTTTGAGAGCGGTATCCCTAAATTTAAAAAAGAAGGCCCGACAAATATTGTCGCGAATCGGCTTCACTTCGGGAGTTAAATGATTCAGTTATTTGGCTTTCACCATAACCCCCCCCCCTCCCCCCAGTGCATAAACGTTATAAACGAGCATAAACAATCTCTCAATGTTTTCATAAACGTTATTTTTCTTTTAAAATATTGCCAATACCGATATTTACAATAAAATATTGTAAGGCCGAAATATTTATCCGTGACCAATTTTAATTGATGGTTAAATCAGCATGCAATAAAAGACAAAAGAAAACATACAATATGGGAAATTTATTTAAGTGTACTTAGCTAATAAAGAGTAGCAGTTTGTAAAACATACAGGATGGATAAATATTTTATATACATTTTTTTGAACATATTAACTTTAATTTTAAGTATTATTAAGTCATAAATATTATATTTGACAAAATATAGTCCACAAATAGTGAATAGTAATTTTATTACTAACAACAGTTTTTCTTTTGTTCAAGATAAAAAAAGAAGCAAAAACAAGGATTTTCGTATCTTAGCGGGAAGTTAAAATGAAAAATGAGAAAGGATCGTGAGAAGTGTTGACTTTTTCATAAAATAATAACAAAGCTAAGCGTAGACACGAAATCGTGTCAATGTCAATCTAAATACTCTGCGTATAATAGCACACGTAAACTATGTTCATAATACAGAGTAAGATGTTACGTAAACAATGAGTCTTTAGGAGTGAACATAACTAACGGAAAAACCTTGGAAAATCTTGCCAACAACAATGTAAATTAATTACTTCAACAAATTTTTAATTTTTCGTAAGGAATTTACCTTTGTAGGTAAATATTTTGTAGCTTATAAAGAAATTATAGTAATTATAGTACAGTAGTAGCTTGTAAAGAAATTATAAAAAAATAAATATATGATTAATAAATAGTACGTATTAGACATTTGCGACGAAAAGATATATTAATACATTCTTCGTAAACAAACCCTAAAAAAGCAGCGAAGTCCAAAAAAATTAAAAATTAGATACAGATGAGGATGCCAAATTGCTTTGTACAAGATCTATACGTATGTATACATCAACCTGACAAGACTGAACCATTAAAATTTCACAAAAAAAAAAAAATATAAAGCACACGCCCTTACACTTGAGATTGAAATAATTACCTCCACTACCAATTTCAAAGAAAATATATGAACAGCTTTTTCAAATTTAAAAATAATCGGGTACGGGGTACCTTAGAACTTTTCCTCATAAGATTAAGAATCAACAAATTTATACTGCAACACGTATAATAGATAGATAAAAACCGTTTTATGATCTAGATATCCATGCCATATTATACCTGATTTCCATTTTATACCAAAAGAGAAAAAGTTAAAATGGCCATATACTAACATGTTTTATGGTAAAAGACTGTTTTGATAATTAGCGGTTATACTACATAGAACCGCTAATAAGTTGAAAGAAGAAAACAAATTTCTTCAACCAATAGCCTTTCTCTAAATGAGTAAAAGAATCCAATATGCCAAAGTCTATGCGAAAAGACTTTTTAAAGACTGGTTTCACTAACACCTAATGACAATGAAAAAATCTTGTTGAAAAGTTTGTTTTATGAATTTTTGATTCTTCAAAAACAACAATGAAAGAGTTATCTTTTTTAGGCTTGAGAAAATCAGGAAAATAATAGAACATAACAGCTTTCGGACTAAAATCAAGACTAATGGCGAGGAGCTATATTGCAAGTAAGAGTCTTACCTAACTACGTTTACATTTAAGTTTCGTACTCAAAATGAATTTTAAACAACGAATCAATTGAATACCAAACTCGAGTTAAAACTATGGATAGTTAAAACAGGTTAGAATAATTCCTGCATGCATTATTTGTTACAGGGCTCAATTCCAGTCCAGGCAGTAGGAAAACAGCTGACGCTATCAACTTTTATAAGAAAATTTTCTTATTAATTTCAAAAATAACATTTCATAAGAAAAATAAATTTCTTCTGATATTTTTAATTACTTTTATTATTACTCTAACGTTACAGAAAAAGTAAAGGTAATTAAACCTGGAGGTCAAGTTTAGATTATTGTTCACAGTTGATCAACTATAACTATAGGATTAATAAAGGTTAGTTCTGATACCTAGGTGGATCAGAACAGAGGTTGGTACCGATACAATACGAAGACATACGAGTTGCAAGAGAGTATAGAAAAGCTCTGTTGTAATTTAATAGAAAAGTTATTTGATCCAATGGAACTGCTCAGTCCTATTTTGTAGCTATTTATTCTTATTAAACCTGTAGCTAAATAGCACGTATATATCTATACACTTAAGCATAGTAGTGTTGATACGAATCTTTAAAAAGTCTAGCGCTTAAATCACGTTGCGTTCACTGTAGCACCATTGTTGCGTTACTCAACAAGGGCAAAATATAACCCGCTCTTTTTATTAAATTTTAAGAGGATATTTTTGAAAATTTAAAATAGCCTCTATACTGAGACATAATGTTGGTTTCCCCTGAAATTCAATTATTTCTTCCACTCATAGAATTAAAATATTTTACAAAATTCCATCCAATTCGTTCAACCGTTTGGTCTGGAGCGCGTTATTACAGAAAGTCACAAACATCCATCCATCCATAAATACATTAATATTCTTGTGCATAAATACAACCACTTTTCTTCAGACTCGCATCGCTCGTCCTCAGGTAGTAAAGTCATTCCTTTCATTCCCCGCGGTCACCCATCGAGGCACTGACTACGCTCGATGCTGCTTAACTTTTATGATTCTTCAAAAAGCATAGATATTCTTGCTATATCTAAACGAAACTTGGAATACTTATATATTAAGTATATAATTATTGTTCCGATTAAATTCGGTACATGTATTATATATACTTGTTAATTTTTTTTAAAACGTATACAAGTCATTTGATAAAAATTGAACTAATGCTAATAATAAAATGAAACTTGGTACATATGTTAGACTTTTCTATGGCCTCAAGCGTGCTAAATCTAAAATTGAACGCAACATTTTTTCGCGTTTTATGATTTTTCGAAAATTTTTGCTGAGCCATTATTGCGGGTTAATGACGTCATAAAAATATATTTCCGGATAGCGCAACTACACCTATAGACTGATTTTGATTTTTGTGCAAAGTTTTAACTCTTTAGCATAAATACAGCTACAAGGATAAACATTTATTTGATCAAATAACTGTTCAGCTACAATGCTAATAGACATCCTTAAGCAGGTCTTAAAGCACCTGAAACGGATAATTTAGGTGACATTCTGGTTTCGGATGTTTTGGCACACAATACTTTTCCTATATACCTAGGGTATAAATGAGGAAAGTAAAAAGCAAAAATGTGGCGTTAGGTTAAAAAATAACTTTTGACCGAGAAGTAAAGATTTCATAAATCCTTAACATACAGTCATTGTTTAAACACTCGATAATCTTAGTTAATTCATTATTTCTAATCTATAAATCTTAATAACAATAATTATATTCAAAGATAAAGGATTTTACACATTACACGAAAATCATCATTTTTATCAATGAAAAATTTGTTTTCATTGACGAAGGGAAATAATTAAGGAAGCAGATTCATCTTTAGCGATGCTGTTAAAATCAAGATAATCAAAGTTTATTTACGTTTTATTTCATATTTGAACATAAAGCCAGGTATTAAAATATAAAAAAATCGAGATAATAATAATAATTAATAAATGTCCTTTAAAAATAAAAATTGCGCCTAATATAACAATTAGACAATGAATTTTGTAATTTTAAAAGTGTTTGAGAATGAAAAATATTAGAACCTAATAGCAAGTATTTAATGCTGATGCTTAAGTCAGCCTTATCTAAACAGGTTGGTACTTTAATCTAGAGAATAAGAGTGAATGGAGTTCATCATAAATAATTGAATGAAAAGTGTCTCCACAAAATAAAAAAAATATTGGCAAAAGGCTTTCAACCTTGCTAGAGGCATGATCAGTGCAAAACTGTTGAATAGATAAAGAATAATAAATATTCAGACTCAGTCTAATATCTAAAACTAAATCATAGACTCACTCTTCTTCTTTATATTTCTTCAACAGTTTTGCACTGATGATGGCTTCTAGCTAGGTTGAAAGTGCTTGGCCAATAAAGTTTTTATTTTGTGGAGACACTTTTCATTTAATTCCTTAGGTTGGTACTTGGTACCTCTGAATTCCTCTTTCTTAGATCTACATATGATGCAACCAGCAATCCTTTTCTTATATAAAATTTGCCTGGGTAAATTTTAAAAAATATTACGAGGGTGAAATTTGATAAAGCTGCGTTTAATACAAAGAATTAAGAATTTGAGCCACAATTTTCAATGATACTCTGATTAATTTTTCAAGTCAAGGATTGGGAATGTTTGATGCATTTCTTGATTTACTAAAATGATTATTAGTATTATGTTCAACAAATATTACCTATCGACTTGTATATAAGTCGGTTTTATCTTGGAGAAATATTAGATGTTTTCCTGATAGATGAAAACCTGGTAGGAAGAATTTCAAAGGATAAGTAACTTAAAGATATGATTTACGTCGAAAAAGTAGACGTTAGTTGCTGAAAGTCATTAATTTTAGTTTGGAAAAGCTCGCCCAGCATAGGTAACAAGCAAGTATGTATCCTCTGGTAGTTGGTTGAAGATAATATTTATCCAGTATCTATCACTCAACGTTACCCTCATATCAAATTTACTGTATAAATTATTAATTTCAACCTTTTTAAACATATGAAATATATAAAGAAGTTATTGTTATTTAAAATTTTCAAGTTACTTATTGTTTAAATTATATCTTATTATTGTAAAAGTAATACTAAAATAATATTTATAATAAGTTTAAACTTAAGACAGTTTGTTTGGACTTACAAAGCAACAAAACTCTACAACAACTTAGACGATACTTACAAACAAATAAACACGTTATAAACTTTCAAAACAGAAATAAAAACTTTACTCATCGACACCTGAAACTCTATACTCTACTCCTACTCTATACTATACTATACTCTAAACTCATAACTCGAAACTAGTACATAAGAAAATCTCCGTATCTATTATATATCTCTATTTTATACATTAACCTACAATAATATTTTAATTATATATGTATATCTATTTCTATCTAATATTTATTTGCTATCAAATATTTTAATATAAAGATCTGAGCAGAACTACTCCTACAGCACAATGTCCTTAGGATGTTAAAGTAGGAGCTTTTTATATTATGCTAATAACTAATTTATTCTAAATTTAAGTTAAAATGTATAATTTTTACTTTTGCATTGTATATTAATTAAATAAATAAAGATATTTGTTAAAAAAAAGACCAATTCACTCACGTGATCATTATATATAACTGATTTCTGCTTACAGATTTTCACCCCTATTTTTACCTGTAACAAATAAAAAGAATAAATAATAAGACAATCGACTTTAAGCTTTAACAAACTATAAAGAATCAAAGTCAGTAGTGCGTTAATCTCTCTCCTCTTTAAATTTCACACAATAATATATGAAAGTATTTAGCTCACCATGATGCTTAATAAAAAAAACACACTAGAATTAAAAACAATTATTATATTGTCAACCACAATAGTATAAAAAAATTATAACTGACCGGTTTCGACATTACGTCATCATCAGAGCTGACTCAGATCAGTCTGTAAACAGCTCTGATGATGACGTAAAGTTGAAACCTGTCAGTTATAATTTTTTATACTATTGTGGTGGACAATATATTAATTGTTTTTAATTCTAGTGTGATTATTTATATTAAACATCTTAGTGAGTTTATACCGCAAAATCTCCATCAAAACAACTAATGATTTAGGTATTTAGCTATCCTGATCTCAAAATTATTCGAATTATTTACTGAACAGTTTTCGAGAACGCTTTTCAATACAGTGCAATTTTACGAACCAATTCAGAATACTTGTAATCTCAACTATGTTTCTCTTTATTTTCATGCAAATTAATATAGGACAGCAACTATGAATATTTATATAGCAATAGATTTAAAGTTTTTATTAATTGTGTAGTTTACTAAGCATAAAAGTAGGTATCTCAAGGGCAGAGTAAAGTCCAGCTTAGAACAATAGGTCGTACACTATGTCACGCATGATAAGCCAAGCGTAGAACCATGTTACATGCAAGTACCTTTCCACCTGCCTTGTACCTTTGCCTTATAAGTATTTTAATATGAGAAATGAAATAATTTTCTGTTTGTCTTACAAACGTCTAGCCATTGGACACACGTTAGTAATAAATTAGGCGACCCACAACGACCGAACCATTAATTCATGGTTCAATAACTTTAAATCCGTCGAAGCGAATTTTTAATAGTTTAAATTAATAAATACATACAATAATTACGCAAACCATGAACATGAAACATTTTAAGATGTTTTTATAATAAAATTCAATAATAAGAAAATATATCACAATTTTTACAAGGAGAAAAATACATTGCTACCTTCACATTCACATAAAAGCTAATGTAAATAATAAATTTAAAGAACAATATGCGTCCAATACTCAAGATCTATCAAACACGCAATTTTCTTAATTTTGTGTAAATTTATAAAGGAAAGTATATAAACAACATAATTGAAAAAGAATGTGTTAAATTGTCTGGAAAAATACAGCATTGTAAAATTAAAATTGTAAATTTTATACATTAAAATTTATTACAGAAAATTAACAATTTCACTTTTTATCATTTTTCCTATCTTGTTTAAGTTTGTTACTGAATTGCACAAAATACACTTCCTGAATTAACAAAAGAACAAATTAAATAAAATATAATTTCAAAATTCCATACAACTAATAAAATAAACAAATAACTAGTAAAAAGTTAATTTCTAAACAGTTTTTGGAAACAAATTTTAAAAAGAATAATAACATGCAATTTTATGAACCAGTTCAGATTAAGAGTTATCTCCAAATAAGTATGCTTTGCTATCACGCAAATTAATAAAGGCAGTAAAACAATAAATTGTAATGTCACCAGATTTAAAGATAATATACAAATTTCAAGTCACAAGTAGGTTTTCAAAGTTTGCCATCATTAAGCGAATTTTCTTTAAAACAAATTCGGTATATATATATATATATATATATATATATATATATATATATATATATATATATATTATATATATATATAATATATATATTTGTGGGACGTAATTAACCCGGTTTGCTGAGTCGGTAAAATTATTTATGTATTTTGGGGCGTTGAATCGAGTAAACCCAGTCCGAAGTCAAAACGTCGAAAGTCGAAAAACCATGCAAAATAACCATTACGAAAAAACCAGAAAACCAAAATAAGGGTTGGTAAAAAAATACGAGTAGGATGTCGTTTTCGATGTGTTTGGGGGGCTCTGAATCTATTAAAACCGGTGCGGAGCTAAGACTACTATAAGCTAGAATTCCTAGGTTCCAATTTTGGTACTAGCGCTAATCTATTATCGTCTTATTTACAGTATTTAAATTTATAACTTTTAAATTATAAAACTAATATTATAAACTAAAATTATTTAGATGGGTCGTGAGGTGGGGAAGGGGAACCAAGGAGTTTGTCCAAAATCCGTTTCAAAGGTCCCAACCTCCGCGCCAGGGCGTGGAGGTCGGTAAGCCGGGAGAATTTTCTTTGAAATTCGCGCTTTCTAGGTTATCAAACCAATTTTTGTTCATACTTAATAATCTGAGCAGTACTTCTTATTAAATTTTCCCCAATTTTCAAAGAAAATGTGCTAAACATTAGCATAAACTGAGCTCAAAACAAGTGCAGAAATACTGTTGTGCCGTGTAGTGTATAATCAGTGGAATACATATTTGCATTTTATATGAAAAATTAGAAAAAAATAAGTTACAAGTTGTGACTCTGCTCAGGTTAATTATTATACACCGAAAATTAAGCAAAACATTAGATTGATAAGCAAGAAAACGCGCATTTCATAGAAAAATCGCTCGGCTAGAGGAACGTAAAAACAAAAGAATTTTTAATTCTTAATTTTGAAGGAATTATACCCTTATCATTTTTAAGTATGTTTTATGTGTTTAAATAGTTAACATATTTTACTTCGTCTTTAAGGTTAGCTATTAAATATGACTATGTGATATTCTAAATCCCCAGTCTTCGTGTTTTACCACTTAATATCTTTTAACTTTATCGAATTTTGTTCTCATATACGATAACTTGTTGCTATGAATATTAGGTAGAAAAAACATTCTAAGATAAGTTAACCTGATTAAGTATTCGTATCTAACTTAGTTACTCAAAGTTGTTATCAAGTTGGATCCAAGATAAGTGAAAGTTTTCGAAGTAAATGGGCATTAAATTTTTATCAAAGAAATAGGTGAATTGATAACGTCAGTGCTGCCACATTAAAATAGTGAATTGATAAAAAGTTTATTAACCTTTATTATAAACTTAAAAATGATAAGATTGGTCACTAGTTAAGTGTTTGAAATGCTACTTTGACATTACACAATTGCTATTAGATTACAATTAAAATTTGAATTAAACTAGTAACGGATTTCAAAAATTTAAATTACATCACGAGTCGTTACAAATTACATCAAAAGTTCTCAGCACATACAAACTTAGAGTTAACTATGAACTATTTAAAATCCGTTAGGGACAAACTTAACCCCCCCCCTCCCCCCCCTAAATTGCGGGGATTGGTAAAGCTATTTTGTTATCTCACTAGCTAGACTCATAAACTCACAAAAGAGTAAGAGGAGGGGTTTTTCAAATATACCTTTACTTTTACATTATACTTGAGGTACAACTTTTTTTTTACAATAGTATGAAAACAAAAGCGGGTACAGAGTACCTCGGAACTTATCCTTACAACATCGGATTCGCTACGCTCATCTTTACAACTTCGAACTGGCTTTGCTCGTCCTCAGAATATACAAATCACCAAATTTATATATCAAAACGTCATTGGACTCGCTTTGCTCAAAGTATATCATAAATAAAACGTTTATGATATACTTGAAGTATTGAAAAGAAACATAGTATACTTATTTGATACGTAAATTAATACACTTAAACCAAATTTTAATTTAATAAGATTATTTTTCGATTTTTTTAAAAAACGTATACAAGTCATTTGATAAAAATTGAACTAATGCTGATAATGAGGTGAAACTTAGCACGCATGAATCTCACATATGACTAAATCAGCGGGTCAAATCTCAAAACGCTCTAAGTATTTTAGACATTATATATATAATATTTGGTCCTTGTGATCCCTGACACCAAATTATGCTTCTTTACACTCTTAAACTAGATTAGTATAAATAAATAAATAAATATATATATATATATATATATATATATATATATATATATATATATATATATATATACATATTATACTTGTGTTTGTAATGTAATCATATTATCAATATAGGTATCAGTTCTACATTTCATTTTCATTTCATATTCTAGTCGGATTTTTAATTGTAATAATTAGATTAAAGCAATGAATTACGTCTTGTTGTACATTACTTATGATTTTTGTATTTACATACACATGAATTGTTGTAGATTACTTTTATTAGATACAAGATCTATATTAAAATCCCCTAGTAAAACTAAAGAATGCGAAAATGTTCTACCTGCAGTATATATGAGGAAAGTAACAAAATTGATGCAGGTATTACCACAAAACTAGCTTATACTATGGATTTTATGTTTTTTAATAAAATTTTTTATTTCATAACCTATAGGATTATAATTTGGAGTCAAGTTTATAATTTCGTCAATATAAAGACATTTCAACTAAGAAAGAATTTATGCGACCCCCTAAAAATATTATATAATTAGATAAAAAGAGTAATATAAGGCATAAAAAGATTATACATAATCGCCTCTAATGTTGTTAAATATTTACTTGATTTACTGAAAAGATTGGTTTGTAAAATATTGGTTTCAGAAAAGTATATACAAAGAAAAAAGAAAGACGGTACATAAAGAAATAGATTACCTATATCAACGTTAGTGTTAACCAAGATGTTAGACATTTATAAGGTGATTCGATTCGATGTAAAGAAACCAAACGAATTCGGAGGTTATAACCTGACGTTTTTATGAATGACGTGTGACTTCATTGCAGGAATCGGTATAGGCTGTCAACATTGAAAATTTACTATTTATTCCTGCAATGACGTCAATTCTGGGCTATAACCTAACATGTCAAAAAAATATTTCATTCATATAAACCTTTCAATTGAATCACCTTATAAATTCTATCAGCTTGAGTATTAAAAACTACAATATGCCAAGTTAAAGGTTACTTGTCATCTTAAAGTGTATGTTTGAAGGAAACATACACCCACATATCGATGTATTAGACTCACTCTATATCATGTAATGTTCTCGACTACCTCCCTGCATATGTAAGAAAGATAAACAACATTTCTTAATGCCACTACAAAGGACAATTACCCACATAAGTTAGTACACTATGCCTGCGCTTTACACACTTAAAATAAACATGAACTGATGATAACAAAAATTCATAAGACGTAAAAAGTTCGTTAGGGCATAAGTTTAACTTTAACCAACAAGAGACTCAAAGCAAAACGAATATTATTGATTACCGTTTATCAAGAAAATAATATAACGGTATGCAGAGGGAGGCCCCTAAGGTAGATAAATAGTGCAACCTATCAAAAGTACTTATATACACATATAGTAACAGCTGGAAATCGACGTCTGACTTTGAGAAAATGGTTATCCCTAGCTATTACTATCAGAATTAACGAAGCTCAGAGAAAAGAAAGAGTAGAGGGAGCAGTAAGATTAATTTAAGAGCAGTAATACTTTCTTACGAATGGGATAACGAACAGGCCCGTATTCAAAGCCGTTGAGAACCTTTAATAAGGCGAAGGTCAACTTAAGTTTCCTGAAGGGTCCCTTAAGATTATCAAAACAAGCTAAAAATTAGTTCACACTTTAAGACACATAAAAGCTCCCGTAAAAAATCCAAAAGGATTCCAGCTATGACCCTTAAGATTCTTAAAACAAGCCTAAAATTAGTACATGCTTTAATGTACATTTAGGGATATCTAAAGGACCCCTTAAGAAATCCTGAAGTATCAAATCAAGGATCCCTAAGATTTATACGGGCCTAATACAAATATCTTATACTCGTTTTATCAATTAATAAAACAGATGAGGGACACTGAATTCATTTTAGAGAATAAATCATGAAAAACTTATATTCTAACTCTAATTAATTTTCATTAAAAAGAAATCTTGAAGAAAGCATAGTAATATATCTAAAATCGTTTTTAACTGAAGCGATGTAATAAATGTGTTTAGTCACAGTAGATCGATCCACTTAACACATTTGAATAGTGTACAATGTAGCCTTCTCGAGCGATATAAGGTGTGCAACAGAACATGTAGTAGATAAAGGGAGCCATACAGGGGGTTTGTTAGGGTTAGATGATTAGTAAGGCACTTCCTCTAGTAAACAGGATTGTTTTTAAGAACAACGACAGATGTTAAGCGGCGAAGTTGATTAGGACAGCCATTATTATAGCATTAAGTTTATTCGAAATATAATCTTCCTCTTTCTATTATGTTTTTATAGAAATTGTTCAAAACCCAGGAAATCAAAATACAAGAAACTAATTAATTTATCATACCTCACTTCGTTGCAAGTATTTAACTTATTTAAAAATAGGACACTCAAAAACAAGAAATATTAGTCCTTTATTATACAAAAAACTAATTTTCCATGTACGTATTACATTTATAAGCTTTTTGGAATATTCATTAATACACACATAATAAATTGTATAATTATATGTTCTAAGGAGAGAAAATACTTATAGCATGGAACGAATGATTACTAAGTCTCTTCAGGATAACCCATCACAAGTCACTCCAGCACGAGTCACTCCAGCAAGAAACACTCCTACATGAGTCCTCCAGCAAGAATCACTCAGCAGTCACTCCAGCAAGGTCACTCCAGCAAGAACACTCCTTCACTGCAGCAAGAATCACTCCAGCAAGAAACACTCCTAAAAGAGTCACTGCAGCACCATTCACTCAGCACGACTCCAGCAAGAAACTCCTAAAAAGTCACTGCAGCACCATTCACTTCAGCACAAGTCACTCCGGCAAGAAGCACTCACAAGTCACTTCAGGTTTTTAAGAGTGACTGTTTAATCATTCGTTCCTTTGTATAAGTAAACTTATATACCTATAACTTATAGTTTCTCCTCAAATACTTAAGTATTTAAAGTAACTTGAGTCTTTTCTCAAATACATTGCACTGGAATGCATGGAGGGGTAGGAAGCTGTGACCAAAGCTCAGACAATGAAAGAAAAAACAAATAGTTTTTGTACATATTTCTTTCAACACAAGTGCATATATTTGATTAAATATGTATTTAATTTTCTCACCCAACTAATAAACTCATAAACTGTATCTACATCCCATAAAC
Source organism: Microvelia longipes (assembly GCA_018340805.1). Lineage (NCBI taxonomy): Eukaryota > Metazoa > Arthropoda > Insecta > Hemiptera > Veliidae > Microvelia > Microvelia longipes. The sequence continues at coordinate 23,034,297 of JACMZG010001908.1, read as the reverse complement.
CTGAAGTGCAAATAGTGGAAAACACAGTGTAATTGATTTTTTTACACATGTAATGAATAGAGTATACTATTTACCCTATAGTAAGTAATTGAGCCTTACCCCGATCTAAAAAACAATTTTATCCCTTAAAGCAAAAAATACAAAAAATGGATTACACTTTTTACTACAAAAACTTGTTTTAACGTTCAAGAGTCACAATATCTTAATATTTACACTCACAATATCGTCACATATTGGTGGAGGAATATAAAAAGTAATTGAGTTATCATTACAAGTAGTTTTGAAAGGTTAGTAAAACATTTGCTTTAATTTTTTAATCAAATTTGATTTCAAAGGATAAGAGATAGTAGAACTGCATTTAAATCAAATAAAATCTGCGATGATCTATGCAAATCGTTTCTACAAAAAAATCCGTCCAGTCCAGCAATCCTCTTATTTCTTACTTAAACTTAAAATAACAGTCTATAGGTTACAATAAACTGTTACATATCTTTTTTATATTACACTATACGTTACAAATGAACATTACATACCAGAAAAGCACTTAGTATCGATTTTTAACTTTTTCTACATTGCGTGAATTCAATAATTTTCACTTCGGATATATCCTTCTTTGTTTTTTTCATCTAATGCAACCTATAAACTCTTTGAATTCGTAACGCACCCTATCTGATGTATATAATTTAATTTTAGTACATCTATTATTTTATTCTTAAAATTAGAATTATAGGTTATATTTACTGTTTTTTTATTTATTTAAGTTTAGTTTTGCTGTAAATGAAATGTATAATTTTCAAACTAATACTATTCTTTAGCCGTAACTCATATTGGTGTTATTTCTTTAACACGGTTCTTTTCTGAATGTTACATAAAATTATACATTGAGCGAGGGTCAGCGTCAATTTTGTTTCCTTATAGGTCCAAAACAACCAAAAAAATAAAAGGCTACAATCAAGTTTGTATTCCGTTATTGACATTACATATTCTGTTATAGTAATGTCATGACACGCGAGTTTTAACAGATTCAAATCTACACCTTCTATAGCATAAAATAAAAAACATCGAGGTTTAACCCGATACATTCTAACATAAATTATACAACCGAAATAAATTTACGTAACACCAGGGATAATAGAGTAAATGACACATTGACCTATAATATGGCACATACTTGGGAAACGAAAACCTCTATTAGAGGCAAACTTTACAAAAACATTTCTTTGGGATATATACAATTTTTTTGGTTACTTCAGTAATTCAGGTTTTAAAGGGCCATTTTGGTTTTTGGGCCAGAGTAAGGCTCAATTAATTACCATGGGTAAATAGTGTCCTTTACAAAATTTTGTTGGTAACCAAGTTGAACCAATATAATTGTGCCAGAAAAACCTAGGAAATGTAACAAGGAAAATGCAATGCTACATCTGGGAACTGTTCCATCATTCGACATTCGTCATTATTGATGGCTCGACATAATGTCATATCCCACTCTGTTTTGTTACGTCTAACAGAGCCTGAACTCACTCTGACCTTCAATTAATTCCAAAGAATATAATGTGAAGTAAGAGAGCACCGCTCGTCTCTAGTAAATACTTCACATTAAATTCTTTGGAATTAATTGAAGGTCAGAGTGAGTACAGGCTCTATCGGCGCTCTGATGAGTTAGACGCAACGAAACAGAGTGGGACATGACATTATGTCGAGCCATCAATAATGTCGAATGATGGAACAGTTCCCAGATGTAGCATTTCATTTTGCTTGTTACATTTCCTAGGTGTCTCTCGCACAATTATATTGGGTCAACTGCTCATGTTTTGCAAAACTCGGTAGTATCAAATGATACAAGTTGCACCTATGTTGACCATTAGAGGTTAGTTATCTAATGAAATCAGAAAAAGGGCCGACTAATACTGGTTGATAACAAATAGATATAATAACTTGATAAACTAATTGATAAACTACTAAAAGTTGATTTTTTTGTTGGAAATAGATAATGTTCAACCATAAAAACCATTAATTGTGTCATCTAGCAATCTAGTAAAAGAGTTGGCCTTTGATGGCAATCATGCGATAGAAATATGTTAGTCCAACATTTAAATAACAGTAAGAGCTATCGCTATAAAAAATGTAATAATTAATACTTAAATTCCACTCAGAAATAAAAAAATTAATAGGTCTCTGTTAGTAGACTATCAATTTTCAAAAGCCAAACTGTGCGAAAAATGAGCAATTTTCTGTTAACCCTCTTTAGCTTCAACTGCTGATTTAATTCTTGCCTCATATAAAAGTGGACGATTGCGGGTAGACCTACTGGATTACTAAGTTTATTACCATGGCCTAGAATAATACGATGATTTAAACAGAATGGTAGGGAAGTAGGGCCGTAGTAAAATCAAAGTCTATAAATAAGTATAAGTATAAGTATTGGCTCTTAAAGTTAAAGAGAGCAAATGCTGTCGTTAAACAATTTATTTAAACAATTAAAATACATTAAATTTGAATTTGAATGAGCACTAGTGGAGTTGTTCATAATGAAAGGAACGAAGAAAAAGAGTCTCTCCACAAAACAATAATTTATTCAAAGCGCTTTCAACCTAACATGAGGCCATCATCAGTGCCTGTACAAAGAAATAGAAACCATAAAAAAATTAATCATAAATAGTCAATACTAAAACAATAAATAAAAACAAATAACAAAGTTAAGACAGTAAAACAAATATAAATTAAATATGAATAAAAATTACCAGATATAATAAAAAGAATAAACGGCTAAGAGAAAGACATTAAAGGTAAATATAAGTCAAACTGTGGAATTCGCAGTTTTCCTTCTCTTCTTTTTCGACTCGACGATGTCGGTGAGTCGTGATAGACTGGTTGGAGGTGGGGGTGGCACCTTCAGAAGAGCAAGAAGAAGGGGCGACCTTTCCCCTCTCACATTAAGGTTGAGCTCTCCCACTGCCTCCTGGCTCCTTAAGATTTCTAACTTCTCTAAAAAGTCCAGCCTCCGTCCTTTATCAGTAAAATGAAGAAAGCCAACTTGATGGGGACCATCCATATGACCTTCGGAGCTTATATGGTCAAAGAATCTGCTACCTGTATTCTTCAGGTGCTCTGAAATACGGGTACTTATGCTCCTACCTGTCTGACCTAGGTACTCCGACCTACAAACACCACATTGCACCATGTAAACACCACTTCTAGCTTTATAACTATAGCTTTACAACTATAGCTTTACAACTACAAACAGCTTGAAAATGACCCTACGGATGATTTCAAGAATAAAGTTAAGGCTGTCTTAAACAAACCGTCTTCCGTCTTTCCAGAGGATTATAATAGAAATAATTTAAAACAAATGAATCCTTTAGCGCCTAGGTTCTATGGCGCTTTGAAAATTCACAAGATGGAGAGCCTATAAGACCCATTGTTTCATTTTGTGCTTCACCTACAGAGAAACTGGCCAAATATATCAATAAGTTATTTCTTAAAGTTACGAATTTTAAAGCCGTAGATTCCATCAATAATACTTCTGAGTTTACCGAAGCACTTCAGTCTGTTCAGTTACCTAGTAAGTACTGGATGGTTTCTTTCGATGTTGTAGATCTTTTTACTAGCGTTCCTAGCGAAAAATGTCTTACTTTATTCAAAGTTATCCTCGAGCGCCATAGTGGAGACAAGATATTTAATGCTGAGATAATGGAGTTTTTAGAACTTTGCCTCTCACAGAATTATTTTGTTATGACGGAAAATTCTATGAGGGAAAAGCTGGTTTAGCTATGGGTGCTCCTTTATCCGCCTTAGCAGCTAACATCTTTATGCACTTCTTCTACCATGAGTTTATTGCTGACGTTCAGAACCCCTTTAAAAGGTATATTTGTTTTTGGAAGAGGTACGTGGACGATGTTTTCTGTATCTGGACAGGTTCTCGGAAAAAGCTTCTGCTTTTCTTGGATTATTTAAACAAGTGTATTAAGTCTATTAAGTTACGTATGAATTAGAGCAAGACGAGCGTCTTAATTTCCTAGACTTAACAATATTACGTAAAGACACTTGTTTACGTTACGAAATTTATAGAAAACCTACAGCCACAGATAACATCATTCCTTCAGATTCCTACCATTCTTGGAGTCATAAAATGTCAACTTTTCACGCTCTAGTTCACCGACTTTTAACGCTTCCTCTTGACCAAGAAGCTTATAGTAAGGAACTGTCCACAATACATCATAGCGAAAAACAACGGCTACAACACCTCACTTGTCGATAAACTGATATCGAAGAAGAGACAGCGCCTTACTCTTAAAGCTATGGGAGAAGAGAAGACAGTTGAAGATAAAAAATGGTGCTCTGTTCCATATATTGGCCCTCTGTCTCAGAAAGTAGCTTCCGTTTTGCAGAAAAATAATTTTAATGTCAGTTTTAGTACTTGCAGTACACTTCGAAGTCACTTGAGCAAGGTTAAAGACCCCGTACCTAATAAAGCTAGAAGTGGTGTTTACATGGTGCAATGTGGTGTTTGTAGGTCGGAGTACCTAGGTCAGACAGGTAGGAGCATAAGTACCCGTATTTCAGAGCACCTGAAGAATACAGGTAGCAGATTCTTTGACCATATAAGCTCCGAAGGTCATATGGATGGTCCCCATCAAGTTGGCTTTCTTCATTTTACTGATAAAGGACGGAGGCTGGACTTTTTAGAGAAGTTAGAAATCTTAAGGAGCCAGGAGGCAGTGGAGAGCTCAACCTTAATGTGAGAGGGGAAAGGTCGCCCCTTCTTCTTGCTCTTCTGAAGGTGCCACCCCCACCTCCAACCAGTCTATCACGACTCACCGACATCGTCGAGTCGAAAAAGAAGAGAAGGAAAACTGCGAATTCCACAGTTTGACTTATATTTACCTTTAATGTCTTTCTCTTAGCCGTTTATTCTTTTTATTATATCTGGTAATTTTTATTCATATTTAATTTATATTTGTTTTACTGTCTTAACTTTGTTATTTGTTTTTATTTATTGTTTTAGTATTGACTATTTATGATTAATTTTTTATGGTTTCTATTTCTTTGTACAGGCACTGATGATGGCCTCATGTTAGGTTGAAAGCGCTTTGAATAAATTATTGTTTTGTGGAGAGACTCTTTTCTTCGTTCCTTACATTAAATTTGCTTATAATATACATACATATACAATTTATAATACATATTTATGACTAATAGTCCAAGAGCCAGGCCTAAAAAATGTGATTCATTTTGTACTACTTCAAACCAAATTTTTCTGAAAATATTCCTTAAAATATGAAGGGCTCCAGCCCTTCATATGAATGCGCTCGCTCAAAATATAATAAGTGGTTCCTTGTAGGTCGTATACAAAAAACATGAAAAGAACTGTTTTTAAAGCTGATAAAACGAGTCTTTTTCGTCAAAATCGGATAAGTAAATAAAGTTATGACACTTGATAAATGGCCAAAAATATGCACTCAAGGCCAATATTTTTCCAAAGAAATTCGCTGACTTAAACATGAAATTAATCATGTTTTTCTTCATAATTTAAGGTATATTTTCAAAAATATTTGGTTTGAAGTAGTACAAAATGAGTCATATTTTTTCAGTCCCGGCCCTTGGACTATACCATAAATAAATAATTGCTTACTAATTTTGTATCTAATCCAATTTTTTTAATAGCCCCAAAAACCAGCTAATTTTCGACATAAATATCCTCAATCAAAAATGGAAGGATGTAAATGATTTAAAAACAAATGGAAGAGCAAAATTGTCGAACAAAATTAATTATAATTTATTATATTAAACAAAAAACTCCAGATTATACCAATAGATAAAGTCATATTAAAGTTATAACTAGAAAAAATGATTCAAGGGTTCTTTTTAGATTTTTTTATTAAATAATCAATATTATGGTTTTACTGCAGGGTGCAGGGGAGAGAGTAGAAATACTCTTACTTAGTGAGCATTCCCAGCCGCTACTCATGTAACACGCACAGCACGGTGAGTTATAAAATTTTCTTTATACACCTATGTGACCTAATCTAGTCTGTTTCACCCTTCAGTCATAAAAATCCCTTATTTCGTACTAAGGCTTGAGAGTACGCAAGACTAAGTTTTGAAGCTGATTTTATTTAAGACCATTGATTTTGTTTCATGTGATTGGTTCAAGAGTTTGTAGCTTATGATTGATTGTTGGACTCACGTAGCCAGGCAACACTTGGAAACTTGATTGAAATAACTTTATACGTCAATTTCTTTTAATAAAATAAAAAGTCATTGCTTAGCTTTGGCTCAAAACAAACCAATAATAGAATCGGATAGGTTAAATCTGCCAAAACAAATTCAACCAAAATGATTGAACAAATTCGAAAAATATTATTTGAGACGTCATAAGTCATGATTAAGATTTAAACACATTTCTAACAAAGTTTCCAAACTAAGTTTAAAAAAATGCATTTACTAAGAAAAATTCAAAAAAATTGAGGTTCATATAGTAATACTACTGCTTAAGTTATAACGGGGAACACTTCCTTCGAATACTTTAAGAGCTTGTATCAACTCTAGACCAGTTTAAATCAATTCAGCGCCCCTAAAACTTAAATAAAGATCTTTTCCTCGGCAAAAAAATATAAACCATGTCAAGCATATTCTTCTATCATCCAAGATGTATCTAGAAATACAAACATATTATACAGAAAATTCACTAAAAGGTACAAATAATTGGATAACAAAAGACTGTTTACTCAACAACTTTGTTTTACAAGTCCATTTGCTTTCTTGTCCCATTCAAAGCAGGGAGGCTTTAAAATGGGATTTCCTCTAAGAATAAAAAATTTTCTTTTCCTTTTAGCGAATTTCCTTTGGGAAAAAATTCGCTAATGGGATAGGCGTCATGGCGGAATTCGAACCTCGGACCAAGACACAAATCCGTTTCAGAGGTCCCTAATGACGAAAAAAAAATTTTCGCGAGACTTTATATATATATATATATATATATATATATATATATATATATATATGTATATATATTGTATATATGATATATATATAATATATATATATATATATAATATATATATATATATATATATATATATATATATATATATATATATATATATATATATATGTATTTTCTAGACACTTTCTTGTAAACACTCTATCTTTCGAACGGATTAATATTTTTTAACCAAACTCAGTACAAAAATCAACCTTGGGGAGGACACGAACCCTATTGAAAACCAGATTTTTGTGACGTCATTAACCCGGTTTGCTGAGTCAGCGAAATTTTCAAAAAATCGAGAAAATTAAGGGTTAATATTTTTGGCCGCGAAACCGGTCCGAAGTCGATACGACCACTCTAAGTGACCTAAAAATCGAAAAAACCATTGTAAATTACCAAAAACCAAAAATTTAGGTCGATAAAAAATAAATTTCGAGTAGGGTGTCGTTTTCTATGTAATTTTGGGCGCTGAATCGAATGAAACCGGTCCGAAGTCGATACGACCACTCTAAGTGACCAAAAAGTCGAAAAAACCACAAAAATAATAGAAAACCAAAATTACGGTCGTTGAAATTAAATTTCGAGTAGGGTGTCGTTTTCAATGAGTTGAATGCCAGTGGTGCGGAGTCAATACGACCACTCAAACCCAGAGTACCTGGGTTCACATCCTGGAAGGGTCGATAATTTTTTATCGTTTTTTTTTACTTAATAAAAGTTTACAACTAGAAAATAATACTGGCGCGGTGATCCGCATGTCGGGCGAATTTCCTTTGGATGCGAGCACTCAAACCCAGAGTACCTGGGTTCAAATCCTAGTAGGGACAATAGTTTTTTATCGTTTTTTTACCTAATATAAGTTTACAACTAGAAAATAATTCTGGCGCCGTGGTCCGCATGTCGGGCGAATTTCCTTTGGATGCGTGTTTCCGTGCCTTTTACGTTATATAAGTTTACAACTACTAAATAAATAATTCCGGCGCGGTGGTCCGCAGTCGGGCGAATTTCATTTAGAATGCGTGTTTCCGTGCTAAACAACCCATATCTTGCTTATGCAAGAACCATGCCCATTGCGTGGTTCCGGTTCATGCTGTCAAGCACTGCTCGTAACTCATTTTGTCTGTATTTTCCAAAGGAAATGCGCTAAAACCTTTAAAGATAACTGACTAAGCTTAAAGATAAGTAACTAAGCTTTAAACTAGTGCAAATATAGTGCGTACCTTTTAATTTTTGAGGCATAGTTTTGTACAACTAACTAGATAATTATGCGCATTTCCTTTGGAAAATACAGACAAAATGAGTTACGAGCAGTGCTTGACAGCATGAACCGGAACCACGCAATAGGCATGGTTCTTGCATAAGCAAGATATGGGTTGTTTAGCACGGAAACACGCATCCAAAGGAAATTCGCCCGACATGCGGACCACCGCGCCAGAATTTTTTATACTCTGCAGAATAATTTAACAATGTAGCCACCCAGAAGGAGTATAAATGCACTCTATTTCATTCCTACTCTATTAATTCCAAGTAGGTAATGCCAGCCCAAAGACAATGCAAATTTAAATCTTTCCATTTCAAGTTAATTTAACATTCTACTTTTGAAATGGTTCTTTTTTTTCTTTTAGCCAATTTTCAAAACTTAATATATATATATAATATATTATATATATATATATATATATATATATATATATATATATATATATATATATATATATATATATATATACTGAGAGTGTGTGTGACTTTTACGCATTTCCTTTAAAGAACCCAGACTTAAAAAAGAATTGGATTGCGAATCTTCGCGCCAGAATTTTTTACTGTTTCTCTATCCTTTTGCTAAATTTAAATTAAGAAAAAAATTACCTTCAATCAAATAAAGTTAATATAATTAAAAGGCGAACACCAAGCTATCATTCAAAGAAAATAAAGAATATCTTGAACCAATAGTCATGTAAACAGAAACTGCCGTAGAGCGTTTTAAGAGTTTTATTTAAATTTTGCATTTTAACAAAAAAATCTATATTTCTGTATTCATAGTTTAAAAATCACGAATTATTGTAAGGTTAGAAAGCTTTTAAATAAATAAATCTACTTTTAAAATACTACAAAGATATTGGATTTCTAAAATATTACAAAGATGAAAACTATACTTCAATTGTTCAAAAATAAAACTATAAACAAAGATCAAGTTCAATTGTTTCTTTCTCTATAATTGACTTTAGCCCGCAAAATATTTTCCCACCAAGGACAATTGACGTCTTGTTTGAAGTTTTCTCGGTCAGTAAGTTAATTCTCTAGGTCAAACTGACCTTCGTGAGGACCTGAGAAACAATCAGTTTTGTTACTATTTTTAATAAGATTTGTGAACTTGCAGTTCCTGTTGCTTTTGTTAAAGGAAAGTTTATACAGCACGCTATATTTGGTATATTTTGGCCTTTTCAAGTCAATAATTATCGTGACGTTAAAGCGAATTCTCAAGATAAGAGTCTAAAGATGTTTTGTTTCTAATCTATAAGTTTCACTTTTAATTCATTCAAAGAGGGTATATGATATTTTATAAAATGAGAGTTGAGTCTTGTTTGAGCTGAAAAGCTAAACAAATGAACCTAAATAATTTCTTAACATGTACTAAAACGACATCTAGATAGAGACCTGTACTTCGGTCTATATCCAAACTGCCTTAAAATTGCATACTTTAGTTCTTTAGGAAAAAGGAAACTTAAATTTATGTTGCTTTTTTATTTTATTTTATATTAACAATTGTTTTTAAGATTTTCTCCTTTAATGACTGAGGCCTCGGTCTTAAATACATCGATAGTAAAAAAGAACTTGACATTGCGAATCATTATGGAAAGTAGAAAATGTCTAGTTTTTGGCACATAAGATAAATTTAACGAAAAATGTATTTTATTGCGTGATTAATCCTATAGTTTGATTGATTAGTGCTGCTATCTGTAGTAGTTGTTTATTAGTTACCATAGAGATATATTACTAGAGTGGGAATAATCAATCTTAATACATAAAGAAGCTTGAAACATTATTTTGGGGCTGTTAAGGGCCTGTTGTAACCTTATTGCAACCTCCTCTAAGAGTAAGTTATGGTTGTTTTAAATCAATTGTCGTCTGCTTTTCTAATTGTTTCTAGTTTTGTATTCTAAGCGTTCTATTATATAATTTACTGTACTTTTTTACTGTTAATTTGATTATAACTAGTCTAAGGTGTTTCAAAATTCAACTAATAGAGCTCCTCTAATAATATTTCCATGCTGATTACTAATATTAGTTTAGTTTCTTGCTAGTCGTGCCTGCCTATCTGTAATATATATTTCGTATATAATTCGAATTTTATCGTTCTATTTTCGCAAAATATGCTCCGTTCTCTTTAAATCTTATGAACGTCATAATGAACCTAAAAAATACACGAAAGCAGATCTTAAAAAATCGCTTAAGAGACATCTAAGATAAAAGAACCATCAAGAAACAAACCTACCTACGTAAATACTACCTAACCATCTAATCTATCAGCATTAGTTAGAATTTCTACGTTTACAACCAAATCAAGTGTTTTTATCACATTCAGAAATTCGCTTATTTCGTGGTAATATGCCACTTACAAAATACTAATACGACAAACTGCTACAGGACAACAAAAATAAACCACTAATTATAACTAAAAACTATTATCTAACCAGTTAATACAAAGCTATATTATTTTTGGGTAAACATCAGAAATCGAATAAGATGGTTTTACGAAGTAAATGTTGAAAGTATTAATGATACGGTTCATTACGACTTGTGGCGAAATATGGCAATAGATAGGACAAAATTATACCCAGAGTCGACATCATACTTTATATTTCTCAATCAATTGCTGTTTTTTTAAGAAACAATGTTTTTTATTTGTTATAAGATTTTCTCTGAGTACTAATTAAAAATAATAAATAGAAAAATACATAAGTTTAAAAAATAACTATTATTTACAATAATATTCGAAATAATGTTGAGTATGAATATTAAATTAAATTGCCTTTATTCACCTAAGCTGTTTTGTCTCTATTCTTCAATGAATTTTATTTCTCCATTAATAAAGTTTATCCTACAGCTAAACTTTATGACAATTTAAATTTATGACAAAGCTGGCCGCCGTGTAGGTTAACATTGAGTGTAAGGTGTAACTATATTAAAACAGAATGATTTAGCTATGTCCGTATGAAAAAAATAACAAAAAGCGAGAGTGCTTAAAACAATAAAAGCAGAAAGATTAAGGACTTAGTGCTATATAAGAAGTTTCAATTATAAAGGATATACAACAATTCCAGCAGCTTTGTCCATCGACTGCTTCGCAGGCCTGCTGCCCGCTTAGGAGTCATTGTGTATTGGTTGTCGTTTTGTATTATTTGCGGTTTTATATTTATTTTTAAATACATGAGGGATAGGAGCTAGGAGCTATAAAAGCCTCTCAGGATTTTATTAAATTTATGTTATGTATGCCATTTGCGCTACTTGAGATGGAGCGATCGCGGTCAAACCGGTCATGATTAATTTAGATTGTAATATTCCAAAACATATATCTCCACGTAATTTCTAGTTCCAAAAATAAATTGAGACCATAACTTAGTTCGAAAAATAAATCGGTGATAAGGGCACTATAAGAGACTAGTTCTAGTTTATTATGTAATAATATTTCACTACATTCTCGTAGCATATTTATGTTAATTTGAGCTATCGTACTTTAAAATGTTTTCACAAAAAATGCTCTATGACCTCCCAAGATTTAACTATATGCCAAGATTTGACAGTTGAGGATTCAAAAAAGCGATCCTCAAATACGTTTTGGACAGTGTCGAAAAGCGAACTTACGAATTGTAAAGTTATTGTGTTCCATAAGCAAGGGTAGAAACTTTGAGTCCGTATTGTTCCGTCGACAAATCAGTAGGTCGAAAGATCGTAACGTCAACAAAATTGGTTTTTACCGTTGACAAATTGTTCAACCATTGTTCGACAAATTATTTATCTCATGTTTGTCGACGGGAGATGCCGGGTGTGTTGCGTCGACAAATTAGTTAGTCGAGAGATTGTTCCGTCAACAAATAATTTTTCGACGAAATGATTTGTCGACGTTAAAGACCAGGTTGTTGCGTCGACAAATCATTCCGTCGCTTGTTAATTTTAGGAGATAATATGTTTGGTATAAGGAGGCCAAACAGAATAGATTATCCCTCCCCTTTTAGCCATTCAAACAACCTCATGAGCGATATGTTCTGATAAAAATTCGCTAAAAGGGACATCAACACAAGAAAGGACAAAAAGATCTTACTATCAATCAACCTACTTGACCTGTTTTCTACACTCAGTCTGAATTTTAATATAAGAGATAATAAGAGTAATAAGCAGTAAATATCAATTGCTCATATTATTATAAGAAATTATTAATGTAAGTGTTAAATCCTATGATACACAATCCCAACAATATGATTTTGGAAGATATAATTACAGAAAAAAAGCAATGACTAAGAATGACAAAACAGCTTAAAAAGATAATTTACTATCGTTTGACCCACTGACTGTCAGCTATATTTAGTGTTCAAATGAAAACAGGTGTTATAATGGTAGAAATCATAGACAACTATCAGGATGGCCTTTCTAATAAGTCTACAGGGCGAAACAAATGCGATATTAATAGTATAAAATTTTTTTGAAGAAAGTGAAACATTCATCAACGTTTTACGTTCATTGTTATTTACTATGCGTTCCCTCACATTTATTTCTACTTCAAGGCTAAATATGACAAGAAATACTTTTCATGCCATGCCATATATAACCTTTGCTGAAACCACACACTTGCCTTTTATATCGCTTTTAGTACAGGTCGATACTTTAGAAAATATTGTCTTTCAAATATTTTTGAAGACAGTATATATACTGCACAATTCATGAGATATTTAAGGATTAAAATAAGATTGTTAGCTGTCAGAAGTGATCTGTGGAGCAATGTTCCGTCATTTTCCAAAAATACGATTTTCAGATTTTGTTACGCACTGAGCACATGATCATAAGTTTTGCTTGTGGCTATAAGTTTTGCCTTAATTATTCGACATTATTTAAACTATTTAAATTATTCCTAAATTTTATCTTATAATATTTAAAATTATTTTTGGTCTTGTTCACTAAAACGATCTGTTTAAATAATAATTAAAATAAAAAAATATTAAAGTTCTTATTAAAATAATCTTAATACTTTTAATAAATATATTTTAGATTTATGAGGATATAATTTAGTGTTATCTAATTCAGTTTGGAATAAAACTACTTCTAAAGAAGGCCTAACTTACGGCCAAAAGCTCAATTTTGTGTTTTTAATTTTTCTGACTATTACCTCATAAAACTAATCTTGTTTAAATAGTTTGGTCAATAATTATACATTATTATTATATTTTTTTGATGGTAATATTAGACATTATTATGACTGTATTTTACAACAACTTACTCACTTTTTCCTTCATAAAGTAATAGGAAGTAAAGCGAGCTTTTCTTAAATGGTATAACTTTTTCTTTAAAAGTGAATCCTTCGCTTACAGTAGAATCAAGTCCAATTGGAAAACTCAATTTTTCGTTTAACCGCAAATTCAATTATAAAAGGATCGAAAGACAAAAGGATCTAGGGATTAAATTCATTATTTCTCGGGCATCCTTTTTTCGTTGCTCACTTTTTAGGAGCTCAAGTATAATGCACTTTTCTGGTTAAGACTTTTCTCGACTTTCTCTTACTTTAGTAGATGAAGGTTTGTTTAAGTAAAAACTCAATAAAAATGTCCGCCCTTTTTAAAGGATCAATCTCTACTAACAAAATTTACAACCCTCTTTTCTGAATAAGAATTTATTAGCCCTTATAAAACATATTTTTTAGTGATTTTTTATTCAGTAAGGTTGGCAAAAGTGTTTATAAAGATTTATAAAGGGATGTTTTGATACTGATAAGGGTGAATATTAAATCCATTGAAATTAGACTAGGAACAAACAAAAGGGAAAGGAAAAAATACGAATAGTGTTTCACCCATAACTATGTTTTGCTGAAAATTTAGTTTTTGTGACATAGCAGGTCAACTACTTGAGTGACAACTATCCTTAATTTTTTAAGCCAGTTAAAATATATTAGGTATACTCATTTTTCTACGTAGAAGGTACTTGAATGCCTTAGTTCAATAGTCATAAGCTATAACTTATAATAAATATTGATTCAGTGAAAAAAATTAAAAATACCAGAAACAGAATTAACACAATTTTAATAAAGTAATTTATGGCTAGATGGAACATATCTGGGTAGAACAATGAATGGAATAATAGTGCGTTACGCTTTCTTAACTTTTACAAGTATAGTAATATAATATATCAGGTGTACACTCCATCTCCAGGATCTAAATCAAGAGCTGACTGCTGTCTTACTTTAAACAATATACACTAAAATATTAATTTATTTTTTATTATATTAAATAAGAGAGAAGATACCTGCACTTTTACTTTTTTGATAAATACAGGTAGCAATTTGTAACAATAATTAAAGATTATAATGCCGGAACAAAATTAGTAAAAAAATTGATGAATGATATTCTGTTTCTATATTAACTAAGAAAAACAGCATAACTAGCAAGATGCTCCGATGGGGAATTGATGAAGCATTTAAAGCAATGTAGGGATTGTTAAAAACAATTAACTCATCATAGTTCCGTACTTTCTGGATCTAGTCTAGCTAAATATTGATTCTTAATTAACTTATAAAACTATTAATTACCATAAAGTATAGTCAAAAAAAAGTGTGACAAGTTACAGATGATCAACATGGTAACAAGTACTTATTATAGAATTCGACAAAAACACAAACTAGCAGATTTTAGTTTAAACGAAAAATAAAATTTGAAAAAAGTGATCAAGACAGCGAATGTAAAAACAATTCAAGAAAAGAATCGGATATGGAGTACCTCGGAATTCTCCTTACATACTTGAACTAATGCTTAAAATAAAATGAAACTATGTACGTTTGTTAATCTTTTATAGCACTACTACATTTTCATCGACCCGATCATTTTCCCGTGTTTTATGAATTTTTCTAATTTTTGCTAAATCAATAATGACGGTTAATGGCGCTTTAAAAAATATTTTCAGCATAGCAAAGCAAGATTTGATGTTTTAATCAAGTTTAAAATTTCTAGCAGAAACACATTGGTTTCTAGAATGGTAACAAAACATATTGGTATCTAGAATGATAACAAAAACACATTGGTTTCTAGAATGATAACAAAACACATTGGTATCTAGAATGATAACAAAAACACATTGGTTTCTAGAATAATAACAGAAACACATTGGTATCTAGAATGATAACAAAAACACATTGGTATCAAGAATGATAACAGAAACACACTCACACACATACAGAAAACATTTTAAAAACAAGTCAGGAGGCATTTAAAACGTCTGAAACAGAGGATTCCGATGGAATCCCAGTTTTCGGATGTCTAGTGCAAAAACAATACTTTTTCAATATCCCTACAGTTTAAAGGAGGAAAAGTTAAAACTTTGGAGCAGCTGGAGCAAAAATAGAAAAGATTAAAAAAATATATAAATGGCCCTTAATTATTAATATTATCAGAGTTTATTTTAAATTATGGGAGTATTTGTAAACGATCAATTTGATATTTTCGACCTGCCAAATTTGTTGATTGACATATATTTGACAAATAAAAGCACTTACTCAGAGAGAGAGTTTCAGCGCAAAATATTTTAGATTTAAATTACTTTAAAATAATATGAATTTTTTGAACGATATTCTCATTCTTAAAATCAAATCTAATATCTAGTAAAGAATGCCGGATAATGGCGTTGAATTATACGAAAAAAGAACCATATAATTATGAGATGAAACATTGTATTATTAGAAGAAAGATGCATATAATTATGCGTGGGTCAGTCGGCTAGAATTGGTTTCTGTACTAGAAGAGAAAACAAGTTTTTAGTCGTATTAAGCGATAATCACGTACAAATTTGTAGCTATTACAGGTAGATGCGCTAAAGACAACCAACTGTTTCCTGTCTCGAGTCATTTAAACACATAATTACAAATTTATACGTCTATTTGAAACTAGATTGGAATATTTGTAAATATATTATGAAGTAATGAAATAAGACTGTAAAAAGTAAAACCAAACAGAGTAAAAGTATAGCGCGAATTTTGAATCTAAATCCTTATTATCTGTTCACTGTTTAGCTGATATTGATCTTAGTAACAAACAAATAAATCTAGCAACAAGATAAGCATCCAAAAAATACATTTATGAGCATTATTTAGAGGTCCACAATGTCGCTATATATCCACAGTATAGTCAACAAGGATTCTAGAATAATGGCTTTTATAGCTAATAGATTGTTCCAATTAAAAATAAAAACAAATTATGGCCACACAAGAAACTGTTACAAAAATTTATTTTCAAACGAAAATTCTTTAAAAAAAGCCGTTCCTGTTTAGTTGGCATTTGTCTCTCCAGAGGAGGTAAATGATGTGGGCTTAGTAAAACGAAACTGTCTAAGCCTAAAGGGCTCAGTTTAAAAAAAGTTTGTGTAAATTGTTTGCTAAAGATGAACTGAGGGAATTTTGATGTGTATAAGACGTGAGGAAATAGCAAGAAATATATACTGCAGTATACCATAATTCATAATAATGTATAGTACAAGTTATGCTGGAAAAATACAGTCTATTATATAACTAGGCTGTGAAAATAATTTTTTTTCGAAGGGAATACATTAACTGGTGAGCTGAGCGAGAAAATAAAGCTGAGGTTAAAAAATCATTCACAGTCATGTACTGAATGCTATTTTTTAAGAGGTAGAGAGAAATAATAAAATAAATAATATTTGCACAAAAACTTTTGTGTTCGGGACTATAAGTCCCTCTTATCTGATTATTTATTTTTATTTATCTTTATTTATTATTATATGTTATTTGGTGATATAAATTAAATTTACCTGTTTTTTAGTTTAATTTTCTTATAACTAATTTTTTGTGTTGTTATCATTATCACTCTTATCAAACTATATGTTACGTATTCTTAACTTGTTTTCTATGTGAACGTTATGATTCACTTGTCACTTTACTTAACTTTAATTTAAAACTTTCAGAACTTCTAGATATTAATAATAAGTATTTTGTTTAAACTTAATTTTTATTAATCTGTTAAATATCTTGTTATCTTGTTTACGTATCGTTCTGCCGGTATCGATATCTCGAACCTTTGAATGCTCCTACTGTACGACATCTCACCCGCTGCAGCGCTTACATCATGATGTTAAATGATGGATTCTAACTACGCTCCTACATCCAGCCGCTATACATCACTTAGCGATAGAACCATGTAAAGGAACACAATTCCATGCTTCCGTGCAAAACGGCATCTTGCCCTGTTGCTGTCTACGCTTAACCTTACGGTGCACCGGCAAGTCTGATTTTGGTCAGTAAATTAAAGTAGTTGTCATCCTGTTAAGTTCCAGTTTATGTAAGTCAAATCAAGTCAGTACGTCAGTCAGTCGTTGGAAATTAAGTGGCCTGTGTCTATGGTGTATACACGTCAAGTATCAAGCTGCGTTACGAGATCCGTGGTCGGTACGGTCGAGTCCGTTACGGTCGGGGAGCCGGTAACGAAATTTATGTTTAGTTTATGATTAATAATAATAATTTGTTTGTTCCTAATTGGCCAATTAGATGTTATTTAAGGTAACTATAAGTCTGTTTTATTCTTCGCTTAAATATATTAATTTGTTAAATGAAATGTATGGTCTCTGATCTCTATTACCTTTATTTCTTATTTATTGCTAGTATCACGGCTAGGCCGTTACAGCATTATACATTGGTCCTGTCGAGTCGCGGATGGTTAATTCTTCTGGTTACCTTAATAATCATATTTGGTTTGATAAGTATAATATATATGTTACATATTCTTACGAATGAAATATATTAATTTTATTATTAGCCTTTTGTATGCTCAAGCTATTGAAAGTTTTAAATTTATGGCACTACTTTATTTTAGATAGAATATATTCAATTTATCCCTAATCTGAGTTACGTTACTTATTGATTACACTTACGTGTATTTGATTATAGGTAATACTTTATATCTTGTTGCTATTTCTTATTATTTCACACCTACGTGTTATAATAATTATAATTTATATTTTAATCTTATTGCTATTTGGTTGGGGTTACCTACATATTTATCTGAATTCCTTTACTGGATTACCTTTCCTACCAAAAATCCTTTGTTATATGTTCTTTTATTTTAGTTTTAGTCTCTATCATGTCTTTACACAACAATACCTTAAACAATAGTGGAGCCATCGAATTAAATCGAGGAACTACTGGAAATGAGGAGGATGATGAGCTGGAGTTATTTCAGGACAGCATCTCTGACTTCATGCCCAATGAGAACTTAGGAGCCGGTGCAGCTGCAGGGGTACCCAACCAAATAAACAGCTTGAAACGCAAGCTCTCTAATATCATTGAGGACCTCGAAGAAATCTATAACCTAGGTATTACTGCCTCTTTAGACTCTTCTAAGGTCCCTCTGTTTTATGCAATGATGAGTAGTGCGTCTCCTACATACCACAAGTTCAATACACTTTATGATGATCTATGTGATCTTCAAGAAGAGCATAATATTATGCACACTGAACGCTACCTGCGTCAGGAAGCTAAGCGATTGTTTTTTGAATCTGGTTCCATAGCTGAAAAGCTGGCTCAGCAGCGTACGTCGACTGGGCCGCCTGATAGACTGTCAGGTGCTAGTACAAGTGGAATATCACGCACCCGTGCTCAGCTTCCTAAACTCAAATACCAACATTTGATGGTCAGCCTACGCAATGGCCAGCCTTTAGGGATACATTTGTTCATTGATACTCAATGACCCTGAACTTTTCCCTATAGAGAAATTTCGACATTTAGGAGGGGCCTTGGAAGGTGCAGCTAATCCTTAATAGCTCAGATACCTGTTTCTGATGCAAATTTCCAAACTGCTTGGGAGTTACTTCTTAATACTTATGATAACCCCAGGTTATTAGCGACTACTTACCTTGATAAATTGTTGGCTCTACAGCCACCGAGTTCTAAGCCGTCTATAGAAAAGCTTAAAGAAATAACTAATCATATCTCTGAGTGGGTTTCAGCTTTCAAACATATTTCTATTACAGATCAGTTTGATTTTATGCTTTTCTACATTGCACGGAGAGCTTTGGATACTAGTACTAGAGAATCCTTTGAATTGATCCAAGAAGACCCCAAAGCTTTTCCTAAGTACAAAGATCTTTTATCTTTCCTACGGTTGAGATGTACGGCACGTGAGTTAGCCTCTGGTGCTTGTATTACTCCAGCATCGGCTTCTACCAAACCCGCTACAAAAAATTATAGTAGTTATTCTAACCGTCGTAAAAAAATCACGGGGTTGCGACTAACCAGGTTCTTATGGTTACCCCTGGCGTGGACTCTACAGATAGTACTAATACACCCAAGGATAATACTTATCAGGGCAAGCAATATAAACCATACCAGTCTAGGCAAAGTGCACGGTCTAACAATAAAGGTGGAGACCCCATCAAATGCCCAGCTTGTCAATCAAATCATATTTTAATAAAATGTGTTAAGTTTAATGATATGTCTGTTAAGGAGCGCTTAGCTTGTCTTAGGTTTTGGAACGGGTGTCGAAATTGTTTGTTTACATCTCACTCAACTCAGAAATGCGAGTCCAAGGGTCGTTGTCGACTCTGCGGTTCATCAAAGCATCATTCACTGCTTCACCAGGACACACCATCAGCGTCTGGAGCATGCAACATCGGTGTCACCTCTGATAACCCAGAACCATCACAGTATACTGAATCAGGTACCTCACTGAGCACTACTGCGCTTAGTGATTCCAAGGTTTTGTTGGGAACAGCAGTGTGTTCCATTCTTGATTCACAGGGAAACCCACATGACTTAAGATTGGTCATTGATTCTGGGAGCCAGTTTTCCTTCTTGTCTAAACAAGTTGCGTCTCAACTGGCCTTAGATGTTCAAACATGTAATATTAACATAATGGGTATAGGGCAGACTCCCTTTACAGGACTGAAAGGGAAAACACCTGTCGTTTAGTTTCACACCTGAACCCTGTTGAAGTAACAACTCAGGCTCTTGTAGTTGATGCGATTACATTTGACCTGCCCAGTTTCCATTCCCAGCTAACCTTTGTACTCCATTTACCAATTATGAGCTAGCTGACACAACTTTCTGGGAACCAAGCTCAGTTGACTTTCTCCTAGGTTGTGACCTATTTGCTGAAATACTCACTGGTCAGGTAGTGTCTGTTGGTGATAATCTACCTAGGCTAATTGGAACAATCTTTGGATTTATTGTTGTAGGTAGAGTTGCTGATATTTCAGAGGCAAAAATCACTCATTCTCTTTGTGCTGTGCTCATCGTCGCAAAACTGACTTGACTCCAGTTGATGACCTACGTCGTCTGTGGGAGTTGGAGGACCATCCTCAGTCTGAGATAACCAACCCGGATGATATTTATTGTGAAAATTATTTTATTAACACTTACTATCGCTTACCTACTGGCCGCTACGTGGTCAGGTTGCCCTTTAAGAAGCCAAAACCTTCATTTCCCTCGTCTAGGTGGACAGCTGTCAAACGCCTGTCTCATGTTGAAAGTAGACTTAGCCGAAGCCCAACTTTAAGAAAACTTTATTCTGAGTTCATGCACGAGTATGAGAGCTTAGGACACATGCAAATAACCATGTCTCCAGCGGAGTATCTAATACCGCATCACTGCGTTACTAAAGGAAGTGGGGATAGTATGAAGATACGTGTTGTGTTTGACGCCTCTGCTTCTACTAGCATAGGGTCTCTCAATGACCATCTTTATGTCGGCCCAAAGCTTCAGAACAACATATCCAATATTTTGCTGAATTTTCGTCGCCATAAAATAGTTTTTGTGGTAGATCTTGTCAAGATGTTTAGACAAGTCCTCATTCACCCTGATGACCGCTGCTACCAGCATATACTCTGGCGTGATGACCCCTCATTACCAGTATCTGAATATGAATTAAATACTATTTCTTATGGCCAAGCACCTGCTCCTTTCTTGGCACACCGGACCATAAAGCAGTTGATCAAAGATGAAGGTGCCAACTTCCCCTTGGCGGCTGCTGCTGTTGACAAAGACATGTACGTAGACGACCTGGCTACGGGAGAGTCCTCTCTATCAGCAGCAGTAGAACTTCAACAGCAGGTTATAGGTCTTATGGAGAAAGGCGAATTTCCTTTGAGCAAATGGGCTAGCAATGAGCCAGCTCTTTTAGAATCAGCTTCTGTTCAGGGCACTGACTGCTCTACGGGACCACGTAAAATTGAGAACCCTGATGACCGCACCCAGGTTAAAATCCTTGGCCTACAATGGGATCCATTGTCAGACAGCTTTGGCTTTGATGTGGGGTGTCCGGACCAGACCAACACTAAGCGGGCCATACTGGCTGCTGTTTCGAGAATTTATGATCCTCTAGGGTTTCTAGGGCCAATTGTTATTAGAGCCAAGTCTTTGATCCAGATGGCTTGGAAACTGGGTCTGGACTGGGACACACCTCTACCATCTCACCTACTTTCCAAATGGCAAGGTTTTGTGGACCAGCTTCCTCACATCTCGGACATCAAGATACCTCGTTGGATCTGCCCCGTGGACGCCGATGAATTTGAAATCCTTATCTTTGGAGACGCCTCTCAGATGGCTTACAGTGCTGCCGCGTATTTAAGAACAAGTGGAGGATCTCACGTAGCAGTTAATTTACTCTTATCTAAAACCAAGCTCGCCCCAATCAAAGTTGTGTCGATACCTCGCCTGGAGCTTTGCGCTGCTGTTCTTGTTACCAAGCTATTAGATTCTCTTTCTGACTTCTGCAGCAGACTCCCTAAAGCTCCTAGATTCTATTTTTTTACAGACTCTACAATAGTTTTGGGCTGGTTAAACACACCACCCTATCAACTTCAGACGTTTACAGCTCATCGCGTTACTCGTATACCAAACAACCCATGTAACCCAGTGGCATCATGTACGATCCGAGGAGAATCCGAGTGATCTAGGTTCGAGAGAGTAGACGTTAACGATTTGGTGGAAAAACCCTCTGGTTTAATGGACCATCATGGGCAGTACAAGAACCTTCTCTATGGCCTACGCAACCTTCTTCCAATCTTGCTCATGATTTAGACTCCCTCCCTGAGAGGAAAACTCACTGCTTAATCTCATCTACACCAGTTGAATCTTATCTTTACCTACAGATCACCAAAGTAAAACGCTACCAGAGATTACTTTGGAGGTATGCTTGGGTTGCAAGGTTCTACAACAATACCAGACAACCCAAGTCTGCTCGTATTTTCAACGCTGTGTAACTCTAGAGGAAATCAGACAGTCAGAAATATGGTGTATTAAGGTAGTTCAAACCTGCCAATTTGGTTCTGGCCGTGATCTCTCTTTAGCTACTCTTCCGAAATCACTTTCATCTCTTAATCCTTTTCTTGACAAAGATGGACTTGTCAGGGTAGGCGGGAGACTTACAAACTCTCCTCTCCCTTACAATTCTAAGCATCCTATAATTTTGCCAAAAGAGTCGCATTTGACGACCTTGGTCATCGAACATTACCATAGACTTCTCTTTCATGCGGGGCCAACCTTGCTCATCTCTACTATTAGAAGAAAATTCTGGATACCTGGCCTCCGTAATCAGGTTAGAAAATTCACACTTAACTGTCTGAAATGTAAACGGTTAAATGCAAAGCCTTGCCCACCTATTATGGCTGACCTGCCGATTGAAAGATTATACAGGGAAGAGCTTTCACCGTAGGTGTGGATTTTGCTGGGCCGTTTTTAATTAGGGACTCACTACGCAGAAAGGCCCAAACTTCTAAATGTTATATGTGCTTGTTCATCTGTTTAGGATCTCGTGCTATCCATCTAGAAGCTGTGTCGTCTATTAGCACCCCTGCTTTCTGTGCAGCTTTAGATAGGTTTTGTAGTCGACGAGGTCTTCCAAGCATTATCTTGTCCGACAATGGGACAAACTTTGTCGGGGCTGCAAATCAGCTTAAAGAGTGGTATAAATGGTTCAGTCAAGATGACACTCAACGTTACTTGACTAACTACAGCTACAAGCATCAGATTAAATGGAAGTTTAATCCAGCACATGCCCCTCATTTTGGAGGAGCGTGGGAAGCCGGTGTGCGTTCAGCCAAGAAGCTCTTAAGAGCCGTATATGGAGACGCATGCTTCACCTATGAAGAACTTGCCACTTTGCTTGCCAAAGTGGAAGCTATCCTTAACTCAAGACCCATCTGTCCACTTTCATCAGACCCGATGGATATTGACGCTCTCACTCCAGGACACTTAATCATTGGAGGGCCTATTATCTCTTACCCCGAACCTGACCTTACTGAATTAAAAGAAAACCGGTTGGACCGATGGCAACTCGTGCGTCAACGAACCCAACATTTTTGGAAAAGATGGAAAACGGAGTGTATCCATGAACTACAAGTTCGCTCAAAATGGACTAAACCTCAACTGAATCTCAAGCCAGGAGATCTTGTGCTAGTAGTTGGTGAGGATTCTAGTCGTAAGGACTGGCCTTTAGGTAGAATTCTCGAAGTATTTCCAGGTAAGGACGGATCTGTTCGGGGGCTACTGTCAGCACCGGAAAATCTACCTTAAGACGACCTGCACACAAACTCATTTTACTTGTAGATTCTTTATTTTCCTGTGATACTCCTAATAACCAATCTAACCTTAACTCAACCTCCCCTCCTAACGATCCATGATGATTTAAACTGGCGTTTAGGTAGGCGGGATGTTCGGGACTATAAGTCCCTCTTATCTGATTATTTATTTTTATTTATCTTTATTTATTATTATATGTTATTTGGTGATATAAATTAAATTTACCTGTTTTTTAGTTTAATTTTCTTATAACTAATTTTTTGTGTTGTTATCATTATCACTCTTATCAAACTATATGTTACGTATTCTTAACTTGTTTCTATGTGAACGTTATGATTCACTTGTCACTTTACTTAACTTTAATTTAAAACTTTCAGAACTTCTAGATATTAATAATAAGTATTTTGTTTAAACTTAAATTTTTATTAATCTGTTAAATATCTTGTTATCTTGTTTACGTATCGTTCTGCCGGTATCGATATCTCGAACCTTTGAATGCTCCTACTGTACGACATCTCACCCGCTGCAGCGCTTACACATCATGATGTTAAATGATGGATTCTAACTACGCTCCTACATCCAGCCGCTATACATCACTTAGCGATAGAACCATGTAAAGGAACACAATTCCATGCTTCCGTGCAAAACGGCATCTTGCCCTGTTGCTGTCTACGCTTAACCTTACGGTGCACCGGCAAGTCTGATTTTGGTCAGTAAATTAAAGTAGTTGTCATCCTGTTAAGTTCCAGTTTATGTAAGTCAAATCAAGTCAGTACGTCAGTCAGTCGTTGGAAATTAAGTGGCCTGTGTCTATGGTGTATACACGTCAAGTATCAAGCTGCGTTACGAGATCCGTGGTCGGTACGGTCGAGTCCGTTACGGTCGGGGAGCCGGTAACGAAATTTATGTTTAGTTTATGATTAATAATAATAATTTGTTTGTTCCTAATTGGCCAATTAGATGTTATTTAAGGTAACTATAAGTCTGTTTTATTCTTCGCTTAAATATATTAATTTGTTAAATGAAATGTATGGTCTCTGATCTCTATTACCTTTATTTCTTATTTATTGCTAGTATCACGGCTAGGCCGTTACAGCATTATACATTTTGTTAATTAAACAATTAGTAGAAATTGGTCCCATAATTTTATTTTTGATAAACGTTTACAGTATATATTGTAAAATTTTGTTCTTATTGTATATTATCTTAAAAAAAATTGTTCGCCATACAAAAAAAAAACTATGAATACTAAGAGTTTAAAAGAGAATAAAGTGAACTAAAACAAAAAGTAAATTTTTGGAGTTATACGAAAATTGATTGTGAAAACAACATGTACAAACAAAAAAAAAAAAGAAATGTTCTATGTAAACTATATCTTATAAGCGTCAGACACAATGAAAGTCAATAACTATTCACAGATCTCATATGAAAACTGATTTAATTAATTAACTTATACGTTGAAAGTGGTAATGTGAAGTTATTTCAATAAGTTTAAATAATAAATCCTAAAAAAATATGTTATACTAACGCATTAAGCATTCTGGAGTTTCCTTCTAAACCACAAACCCGCATTGCTTCTCTCGTGCTGGAAGAAGTTAAATTAAGAATTCATATCCCAAAGGATCAAACGATTCTCAACAAATTAGAAAAAGTCGGGTATAAGGGAACCTCGAAAATTTTCCTCACCTCATTTTACTCTACTCACCACTAATTTAGTTCAAGCCAAATTTTTATATTATAAGTAAAATTTCAACATTTACCTAACCACGCCAAGGAGTATCACTACTGGGTGATTCCTCCTCTCAAGACTGCCAAGTCACTTTACCAACATTAGCACTATGTCAAATACATTTATTGTAGACAATAATCAATAAAGTTAAAAAAAAAAAAAAAAAAACCTCATCGGATTTGATACATTGATCCTCACTACATTGGACTCGCTTTGCTCGTCCTCAGATAGTAAACAAATCAATTTAATCCAAGCGGTCACCAATCAAGGTGCAAACCTCGCTTGATGCCGCTTAACTTTTATGATCAAACAAAAACCGTATTTTTTTGAATACTTGCCGTATTCAAAAAAACTTGAAACTTAATGATATTATTTATCACACAATGGGATATACTTGTACCGACCTTTTAATCAAGTGGATTATTTTTCGATTTAAAAAAAGTTTTCAGACCATTTAATAAAAATTGAACTAATGATGATAAACTGATGACACTTGGCACTTTTGTTGTTCTTGGTTTTTTATGTGACAGCATGCGTGCCATCTCTCCAATTAATAAAAAAATTCTACGTTTTATGAATTTTTAAAATTTTGCTGAGTCATCATTGCCAGTAAATGACGCCACAAAATATATTCTGGATAGCACAACTTGACCTAAAGACTGATTTTGTACCAAGTTTCAGCTATCTAGCATAAATACGCTGGGAGCTATAACACAACACACAAACGCACATATATACAGGCAGACAACTATGGGTATAAAGTCCGCCCAGCGCACCAAGGAGCCAAAGACACGGAGTGGCCAAGGCGGACGTTACTATGATTTTAAATTCCCAGCAAACCTATAATAAAATAAAGTGATAAGATCTATTAATAAAATTAATTTGAAAAAGAGGTGACGTATGTATCTAGTTTACACTCTCTACAGATTATCCATGCAAATAAATTAAAATGACCGTGAAAACGAACAACCATGAACTTAGAGAAAATAGAACAGTTTGAACCGATGATGTAGAGCGATTTATTCTGATATAAATCGATCATTCTTTAATCAATAAAAAAAAGATTTTATCTAGTAAGTTTTTTTAAACTTTAATTTTTTTACGAATAAATTACCCATTAAAAATTCACAGCATTCAATAATCCAACTGATGAGCAAAACAATAATAAAAAACTGTGAGAAACTAGGTCTTCAATTAGATTTTATTGTTTTGAGAGATGATTTGTGAATCTTTATTCAGATTAATATTCACTTCATTATCTTCAATTGTGTTTTAAAAATTTGTTTTATTGGTCAGTTTTTTATTATTATAACTGTAAATAATAATATTTTATTGTTTATACTCTAATTTGAGGGAAACTGTTACGAAAAATATTGAATTATTGTTGTGGAGCCCCAGTTCTCAAGAAAACGCATTGTTGTTCTTTCGAACTTGACTTAAAATCTAAGCAAACACCCCGCTAAAGTATGTAAATATTAATTACAATTATTTCAAACAGATGTAAATATTAAGTTATCTTAATAAAAACTAAAGGAAAGATGAATGAAAAATTATTAAAATAAAAAGCTATAATTATGCTAATATTAATTCTTATTGATAAAACACTTTTGATAAAAAATCTTGAATGAATATTAATTTATTATATTTTAGTGAAAATTTGAAGAGAAAATGGAATAATTATTGTTGAGAAAAAGAAAATATATGTTAGTGGGTTATAAGTAGATAGTGTACGCCACTGATGCGTACCTGTATCACGTTTATACATTCTACATAGCAAACGTTTCATTTTGACTTCCAATGAAGCATGTTTACTGATCTTTGGTAGGATAAGTTTAGTTAAAAACTACAATTGATTGAATACTACGCTGTGCTCTCATGGAATAAAGTGCCTTAAGGAAAAATTACGGAGGATTTTTAAACAATATGTTTGCTTAGGGATATCTACAATAACGATTTTTGAGGCTTTGAACTTATTGACATTTTTGATCCAGTCGGAGGGGTACTTAATGCGTAAAAAAATTGAGTTAAGATAGATATGTTAGATAGGTATTTTGTCAGTAGATATTTTTGTATTTAATCTTATATAGAAGATCTGCCTCCGTAGCCGCGGTCGTATAGTACTGGGCTTCGGCAATGGAGGTCCGGGGTTCACACCACTCTGTTTTTATGAATAGAATTTGATGAAAAAAGATTTCGCCAACTTTAGCTTTACTTTGAGCACAGGAGATGTGACCTATCCGAGGTGGTTCCCACAGAGCGAATACCCTGAAGGACTGAAAGGCCCTAAAACGGGCATTATTATAATCTTATATAGAAGATAGAAACTGTCGAGTTTCCTAAGAAGTTTTGTTAATACTAGGCATTTACAATTGAAAAACCTTTTGTGTATTTATATACAACTGGAGCACTAAGAAAGTTTTACGGTACCAGAACAAGGTTCTAATCGAGGCCTAGGAATATAATACTGTGTAAGTTCTAGAATGAGCATAAATGGAGTCCATATTTAAGAAAATAAAGGTAAAAAGTCTCTCCACAGATTTTTTTATCTTTCTTTTAAAAGTGTAACATTGTTTTATTTAAAGAAAAATTATTTTAAAAAACTTTTTATTGTGTATTAACTTATGTCTAAAACTAATAAAGATTTATTCATTTGTAGGGTGTAATTTTAACTTTACAATGAAGATAACAAGAAGGTATAGATTCCAAGGAATCAACCTTCCCCTCCCTTCCGTTAAGCAAACAACCTCAAAACAACAAATGTTTTATAAAAAAATCGCTAAAAATGCCTAAAAGTCATATGTAGTGTTTTGAAATATATGTTCTCAAAATATTTAAAATGTTATTGCCTTAACAAACAACATACTTCTAAAGGCATAAATAAATAATATGATTAAATAAAACTCATATATATATTGTGATCTCAATCATATAAATCTTGATGGATTTTTAAAAAATATTTTACGCAAAATTCAATTTATTTCAAATCTTAAAGTTTTGGCATTCCAATAAAATTTCATCAGGATACTTAAGAAAGGCACATCTGGGAGACAAGTGTCACAAGGAAATGTCGGAGAATGTAGAAAGAAGGGGGGATTTAAGGAACGGTAAAAGGTTAGGGTTAAAATATAAGGGATTTTAGGTCCCAAATATATAATATTGGTTTACGTCTGCCATTCGTCTTAGCCCAGGGCTGAGCGCTGCCGTCCCTTAGGAGGAAGTAGAGCCTCGAGGCAGAGCACAACAGCGTTTCAACCCCAGAATGTCGGAATTGCAAAATGTTTCATATCATCAATCTTTCTCTTTGGTTTTCTTTATATAAACATAAAGCAATCAATCTTACAACGAAATACATTGCAACGCCTTGTATCTACATTTAGTCTATACAATGTTTTGTTCAACACCTCTGCTTGTTTCATAATACATTTAAGTGTATACACAGAGCTATAAGTGTAAATATTCATAAGAAGGTTTGTAACAGACTTAAGTGCAGGTACTTATCTAAACACTGGTAATTCGATGCAATGATTAAATGTTTGAAATAAATCAAAGAACCAGAGAAACGTAACACACTTTAATATGTATCACATCAATAACTTATACAAACTACTATTAATAATTGTGAGTGTCTCCATGATACAACATGACTATCTCTGCCCTAAACAGATTCTTATTTGCAAACAACGTTTTTAGCAAAAAAATTAATAAGATAATTCATTTCTAAAATAGACACTTTGACGTATAATGCCCATTACAAGACAAAGTTATATGCAAGTCATCTGAAATTGTATCATACTTAATCCAATAATTACTTAGATGTGGAATAAGTTTGTAAATAAATAAAGTTTGTCTTTTCTCATATGAGTTATTAGTATGATAAAACAAAGTCAGCTTTCAACCTGATCAGTCATCATCAGTGCCTAGAACACAATAAAATGTATTATCAATTTATTTTTATAAATTCTATTGAGTTCTAGGGACTGATGATCACCGTTCAGGTAGAAAAGCTGGCTTTGTTTTATAATAATACATTATCAGTGGAAAGACAAACTTTACTAATTCATTTTATCATACTTTACTCTTTAAGATAATTTCAAAAGAAAAATGAGATAAGAACCATGGAGAGGATGGAAGTGGTTTTATTTATTTATCATCATCTGAAATTCTTAAATAAAAAGTAGATACTAATAGTACAAGTCATTCTCAAAACTTAAAGATAACTGTTAATTATCTACATAAAGTTAACTATTAACACAACGTAAAAATCAGAACATATGAATGACAACGAATATAATAGGTATAGAATGTCGGTAGGTATATGAGAGAGTCGGACAGAACATGGGGCTGAACTCGGTGCTGGCATCTAGCAGTAGCTCTGCAACTAATTCTCCATACCATAACATTCTTCTCACTTTTTTAAGTTAGTATTGTGGAATCATCTCGTTATATAATACCATTATAACAACACGAGTATCTAAATGAAATTTGTCATAATTATATAAAGGAAATATTTGGATTAAACAGTTTTGTGCCAGAAGTAGTTTGCTGAAAACAAGACGACAGTAGCGCCTTCTCGTAGTTGGCTTGGTAAAGCTACCAAATTACACACTAGCGCTCCTGTTAACTGGCTATGGAATTAACATTTTCTTGTCCGAAATAATAATCCCGAGGACTTTTATTTCTTCACCTATATATTCTTTGACGATTGACAATAAAATTAAAGTTTTATTAACATTGTAACCTGAAGTTGTAACCTAACCCCCCCCCCCTTAAATTTGGTGCCCCTAATTTGGCCTAAATGTCTCCTCTATACTAAAGCCCTTGTCGCTATCTATCGTAATCTGATAGTGGTGAGTTCCCTCTCGTTTCACTATAACTCCTAACTCCCATTTCCTTTCTCCTCGAGAAGTCCTAACCTGCACTCTTTTTCCTACTTTAAACTATTTAGCGAAGAATTTCCTTTTCTCATCATTGATCTCAATCGAATCCCCTGAAGACACTAACAAATCTAGTTCTGTTGGAATCTTGCGCCCAAACATTAAATGTGACGCACATGCTTCCCCCTTTAAAACCTAGAGAAGTATCACATTCATTTGTAAATAGTAAGCGACCCAAGTAAGCTAATATTTTACTAAGAACTACTTTATCAGTAAAATTAAATTTTCAATACCTGTATGAGGAGATAAGGGAAGTTATAAATTCATTATTATAACCAAAAATAAAGTTTTAAATGGATTTTAATATTTATTTTGACTGCTGTCTTCTTTTTTATTAACCTTTTGTACGTAAAGTTATAAACAATCCATTAATTGTTTCTCTAATGTTTAATATTTCTAATATTAGCAATATTTTTAAATAATATTTTCTAAATTAATTTATTATAACACGAAATTTACAAAACATTTACAAGTTGTCATAAAAAGTAACTCCTTTACTTAAAAAACTATTAATATTTAAACAAAAACTAACTTATAAAATTCAACTGTAACGTTTATTTTTAAGTGAAATTGGCGATGAACTTTCTTTAAAAAAATTTTCAAAAAGTCCCAAACATTTTTAATGTAAATAAAGAGCACGATTATCATTAAGATTTAACTTCACTTAGCACTTACTACAGAGTAAAAGTTTAAATTCATTAATAAAAGGTCGTAGCGTTTAAAAATATGATCTATGACTTTTTTGAGAAATCTTAGAAAAAATATAAAATTAATTTTAAGAACGACATTAGTGAAGTACTTAAATTTAATGAATTTATAATCGAACGGAGTTTAGTAAATTTTTTAATGATTCAAGTTGGTACTATTGAGTATTAATTTTTTACTTCGCTTTAGAACTAAACTGACGATATCCATTTAAAAATGCTTTGTAACGTTCCAATGAGTTAGAAGAATACAAAACGTATGAAATAACTTTACCACTTGATTGTTTATTTTTGTTTAAATCATTATTGTTTGTGTTTTATTGAGCAACTGCTAATGTTTTTGTTTTGAAATCGTTAACAGGGAGGTATAATTGTTTTCATAAAAGTGTTTAACGGAATATTAGACGTAACACGTTCACTGTTAAGTTTAGGTCATCAGTTAAAAAAAATCGGGATAGATTAAATCAGAAATCAATTTTAAAAGATATTTAAACGGAGATATATAAATCTATATATAAAAAGAACGTTAAAAAGATAATATACGAATTACTTAAGTTTTAAGTAATCAAATATTCGACATCAATAGTCGTTGAATCGAATGCTTCAATTGGCTTGGTCTAAATGCATTTTTTCAACAGAATTTTAGAATCCTCACATTATAATACCAAAAAAGGAGAGAATTTTCTATTTTTTGAAAAACTCTAAATATGTACTTAAATGTGAATCATAGATGAAACAGTTCTGTTTGTTTAAAATTTTAACAATTAGGGAATCTTAGAATTTAAGTAAATATCTAAGGTAAGTGTTATTATTAAAGCATAACAAGTCTAAGCCCAGCCAATTTTCTTATAATTTCAATGATACAAACTCGAATAAAAAATGATGATTCATAACAGATACTGAATATTTAGGTGAAGAGACTTTTTTATTATTCATAATGAAATCCACCAACAGCGCTATCATCATACTTATGAGTTATCATCAGTATGATGATAACTTGTATAACAGTATGATGATAACTTGTATAACACTATGATGATAACTTGTATAACACTATGATGATAACTTGTATAACAGTATGATGATAACTTGTATTACTGTATGATGATAACTTGTATAACAGTATGATGAAAACAAAAACGTCATTTTCGAAGTACGATTTTTACACTATTAAAGATTAATTAAAATGCATTTTAATTAATCTTTAAGAATGTAAAAATAGTACCCCAAAAATGAAGTTTTTATATACTTAAAGTCAACAACACTAAATTAAGGCCTTTTACATTACCAGCCAAAATTATTGGATCATAATAAAAATTCTTAAACAAGCGCTTGTTGGTTTTTATGCTTGACCCCCACTTTGAGGCGGAAGTGCCTTAACAAAGATTCGATTATTGATATCAGATAAATTTGATTGACTTCCTTGATAAGGAGTTTAAAGGAGGTGAAAATATGAAAATTAGTTTTCATGTTCAATTAATAGGATTCTAAACTAAGTTCTTTGTTCAAGAATATTCCTTGAACTTGACTCATTCCTATGCTAATAATATAGGAATATTAATTCTTATTTGATGTAAACTAATTTTCTAGAGCACCTAAAGAACATAGAATAAAGGGGTAACACAAAATTTACTTAGATAATTTGGCACTCCAAAGATAATTTAGATCAGAGTATGAATGTATGAAGTAATCTTCAATACCATCAAGGAACTTACTTGCAGTGTATGAGAAAGTGTTCAAATTGCGATAAGCATGATCATAATAACCTTTTGATCTGTCACGACAAGGTGCGACGCTATCATTAAGACATAAACTGTAACGTTGGATTATGTTAAAATTGTTACATAATTTTAACTATCAGAAATGACATTCGGTACACTTTCTTTACTTGTTATTGATCAGGAAATTATTAAGAAATTTTATAAATTATTTGATCATTTAATACTGGTTTGTTCTTTCACATAAATTTCATCTAGAAATGTTTTAGTTTTGCATTAAACCCCCAAACTTTAGTGAACTTATTACTTGCTAAATATAATAAAATACTGGTTCCTCTAATGTCATTATGGATCAACCTAGATTATAGATACTTACGATCCGGCAAAAGGCAACAGCCATCATCGTGGTCTTGGTTTTTATTTTGGCAACATTTACAAAGTTTAAGGGAAGTTTTAATAGAAAATGACATCTATAAGGTATATCACATGAAAAGAGTTGGGGGAGCGAATCTTTTTTTCCCTGATATGCATGTATTTATAAGGTTCAACAAAAACTCAAAACCATCTAAGATCAACAATAATTTAAACGGTTCAGGCCATTTCAGACAGAACGCTCTACATCCCAATCTAAATAGAGATAACATTGGTTTAAATTTCAAGAGGTACAAACCATGAAACTGGAGCATAAATCCATGAATGTACTAAATCCAATAATGACTAAAATATAGCGTTTATCGAAAAAAAATGCCGACAAGTTATACAACTTAAAAGTTTTCAGTAAATCTATTAGTTTTAAAAGAACTATCGAAAACCGAAAAAGCTAAAGTAACTTGAGAGGTAGAGTTCTTTCATATCAGAGAGGGTCTTAACTTGGACATCAAACAAAAAAATGTAGCTTGTTTTAAATTTTTCCCGACAAAAATCCTTTACCAACTACTTTATTTAACTGCATGAACTTGGAATTGTAACTTGTTACGTATTATAAGTAATCTATACGTTTGATACGTAAAAAACAAGCCGATACACAAACTCTATCATGATCCCCCTCAAGAAAAATAGTCTTATTCTTAAAATATATGAATGAATAGTTAACCCAGTATTCTGAATATAAAATTACGAACACCCCAATAGGTATCATTTACATCTGCAGTGATCTCATTTCTCGACGAAAGTAGTGGTTTGCAAACAACCCAAGTTCATTGATATGATGTTCTGCGGTCAGATATAGAGTCTCATTATTTACATTGTATTGGAATGTGTTGCTGTTATTGAAATAAAAGAAGAGATAGGATATATGGATTCTGACTCATGCATGTCTTTGCGGTTTACATATCTGGGTCCGATTCATTCCAATAAAAGAAGTATATAAATCACAAAATCAAAAATGGACCCAAAAACAGTCATATATATATATATTATATATATATATATATATATATATATATATATATATATAATATATATATATATATATATATATATATTATACACACACACTCGAACCCCTTCCCACCCCACACCAACCACTTTCGTCATCCGAACAACATCATAAACGTAATTTTATAAAAGTATGGGACGTTTTTTAAGAAAAATTTAAGGCATGTTTAAATTTTAATAGGTTCTTTATGCGAAAGGTAAATACCAGAATAGTTCAGGGAAAAACTTATTTTGTTTCTTTATATTTCCAACTGGATTATTATTTCCAACCCATTTTCTATTAATATTTTATGACAAACAAATAATTTCCAAATTTTCTTCATTATTTATACTAATAAATAATTAAGTACAATCTGAAAGGATAACCACAAATAGAAATTTGATAAAAAATAAAGAAATAGAGAAACATAAAAAGAACAATAGTAACAATAAATAACATCCATTAAAGTTAATGGAAAAAGATTAAAATAACTAATTTAAAAACATAAATCACTAAAAACAATAATGGTAAAAAATTAAAACAAGTATTTCATGAAAAATAACTGTAATATAATATAGGTTAAACCAGTAAAACATATGGTATGACTGTACCTGGGTTTACAATAGGCAGACAAAATATTTAAATAATATACTATTAATCTTATATTGTAACGCGTGTAGACTGAATACAGACGGTAAAAACAGGAATTTATAAAGATAATTTTAAGTCCCACTGAATATCCAGAGTGATCATTATTCTTTTAACACCTACCTATTCTGTGCCTTCTGTTTCAAATTTTGTTTTAGGGTTTTTTATCTTTTATAATTTCTTTAGAAAAATACATTTAAGTTGAGATTACAGTTTTCATTTATTTGAGTCAGCATGATTTCCTCCCATATTATATCCTTGATGGGAAAGCGAAAGTAATACATTGGAAATAGCTGTTTCCTAGTTTATTATTTTATTGTTGTAATTCCATGACTGTATAATCTAACCAAATTATAAGAAGAAAACAATATTAATAAATTTAAAATACAAGCAATAAGTTAATACCTTATTCCATACTCAAGAGGTCTAAATAATCAGAATAAACATACCTGAAACAGAAATATAAAATCGATAAATTAATTTGAATATTAGTATTAGTCTCCATTAATATAGGTAATTTTTTAAAAAAAGACACTTGATGGGACGTTAATTACTAAAATTAAATGACTATATTTCGCTACACATTACATAGCATATTCATATCAATAAAACCTAAAAAGAAAAGATAAACATTAAAATATAGC
Source organism: Microvelia longipes (assembly GCA_018340805.1). Classification (NCBI taxonomy): domain Eukaryota; kingdom Metazoa; phylum Arthropoda; class Insecta; order Hemiptera; family Veliidae; genus Microvelia; species Microvelia longipes. The sequence continues at coordinate 22,998,738 of JACMZG010001908.1, read as the reverse complement.
AATAACTACAACATTCAGAAAAATTTGAAATTAAAAAATCTACATAATTTCAATACACATCATATATGTAATAAACACATATGATTTACACATACACATTTACACATAAATTTTAATTTGTTATCGAAAAACATTTTCCAGCAGAATGGCAGGAAAATCTCGATAAAACAATTGTGCCATTATATGGAATAATACATGGATTAAAGAAAAAAGCTCATAAAAATTCATAAAATCTATTCAGCTCTAGAAATATAACGTCGAATGGATATTTCCATTCAGGCTGAATGAACACATTGTACGAAGGTTCTTGGTCTAATTTTGTATTATCCTACTTATGCCTATATACTTTTCAGCGAATTTCCTTTGGAAAAGAATCACTAACGGGGTGGCCCTTATATCGAGAAAGTTAATCACACACACATTCATACATACATATGTGTATGTATGTTGTGTATATGTGTGTGTGTGTGTGTGGTGTGTGTATGTGTGTTGTTATATATATATATATATATATATATTATATATATATATATATATATATATATATATATATATATATATAAAGATACAAAAGAATACATACACACATATACACGCAGAAATCGACGAATTGGACAAAACACGATGATCAGCTACCAATAAGTACTATGAAAACCGTTAAGGCAATTGCTATTGAATAAACTATTTAGTTGATAATACAGGCGACAAAACCACTATTAGACTATAATGTTTATTGTTGGCGTTGGTCAACTTATAGAACGGCTGTAACATACATATAGTATATTTTACTACATAGGACTGCTGGAGTTGACCACGTCACACACCTAGGTGTCATACCAAGTAGCAAGTCATCTTGCAAACTACAAATATACTGCTAATAATGTCCCTGTTCGATCCAGATTGACGTCCGTCATCAAACGAGGTAGTTAGCCATGAGGTAGGCAAGTTGTAAAATTTGTTTATAATAATTTATTTTGGTTGTATTTTACAAATTTGTCGAAAAAATGAATAAATTAATTGTATGCACAATCACATATATTCTAGAGATGTCGATGCTCTACCAAGTCAGTGACGCCAATGACTCCAATGACTTCGGCAATACTCGGAATTGCGATTACACTCGAAGCAAGTGCTCATACATGTTTATCCACTTTTATTAACTTGGTTGATTCTTAATAAAAAAATATTTAAAATAATAAGTCTAAATAAAGACAGTCTACACCTACGACAATATAGATAATTTCTTATCGAGTCTTAAAAAGGTTCTGATGTAATTTAGAATTTTGATGCTATTAAAAATGTATTGTTTGCATATTCTAACTTAAATTTAAAACTAATAAAACGAATCTATAAAAAGTCGACCCTGACTAAAACGATTTAACCTCAGACTAATTTTAAATAGTATAAAATTTATTTCCAATTTCACAATATTTAAATTTCAACAATTTAAATCGTTAACAGTTGATTTTTCATAGATTTATTTGCTATTCAAATATAATTATATTAAAATTTGATTTCGATATAAAATCTTAATAAATTTAACCTTATAAATTATATATTAACTTATTTTTATTCAATACATAGATATAACTATAACGAATAAAAATTTACATAAAAATTCTTTATCTAAGATGCGAATATACAAGGACCATTTTTTTCGGTCGTGATCATACATATATTATTTCATTTTAAGAAAAAATTTAATTTAATAAATAACATCATATTTAATAATTCAAATTTTTAAAAAATAAAAAGAAGACCATGACTAAGGAAAAATATGATTTTATTTTCAAGTTAACTATTAAGTCCATATTAACAAAGCCCTACTCCCCATCCCCTCTCAATGGCATTGAAGCTAAAATTAATTATTCCAGCAAATAATACTGATAATACTGTCCACAACTGATGCAGTTAAACGTCTGTAATCAAACAAAAACGCGCAACCAATCAGGTAGACAAGTTGCAAACTTGATTTTGTCAAAAGAATAAATAAATTGATTTTAAAAAAATAAATAAAATAATGAATTTTTTTAAAGAAAATTTTCCAGAAAGGAAATTTACAATTAAATAAATCTTATAGTTCGACCAACAAAAAGTTAGAATGAATTTGTTTCGTAATTAATCGTGAAACAGAGTAGTCTGAAGTAAGATCAGTCTGTTGTCAGCATCTATTTATTAATTTTTCTGGTTAACTTCAATTTAAAAATATATAATTTATTCAAGGGTTCCGCTCAAGCTGATAGAGTTTAAAAGGTCATACAATTAGAGGGTTTTTATGAATGAAATAATTTTTTTTTGACATGTTAGGTTATAGTACGAAATTGACGTCATTTCAGGAATATATAGTAATTTTTAATGTTGACAGCCTATACCGATTCCTACAATGACGTCACACGTCATTCATAAAAAGTCAGGTTATAACCTCCGAATGCTTTTGGTTTGCTTAAATCGGATTGAATAACTTTATTAATTTCTAACATTTCTAATTAATTTGGCAACCAAAAATAAAAATTGTATTAGTTAAAATATAATAGGAAAGAGGAAAAAAAAGGAAGTTACAGCATTTAACCTAAATCTGATACAATCATACGTTTAATCAACTTGAGAATATTCTTAACTATTTATATCATTACATAAAGACAGAAACAACAGATCTATTAATTGTTTTATCTTAACAGAACAATTACTCTTAATTGTACTAGTTTCATGATTGTATAATTGCAAATTATCAATTAAATTACATTGAATTTAATCCTATTTATATTAACTATTTTTTTGCAAAACAGAATCTCAGCTACAGCTATTTATTTAATGTCAACTATACTACCCTACAAAAAATATGTTAACAGAGAGGTAAAGAATAGAATGATCATTGATGACCAAATTATTTACAAAATCACAATATTGCATCGAAAGCAATATGTTAATGTACACCACAACCTTATGTTTCTGAAGAAGTGATGTGTAATAGAAATACTCGAGGAAATTCGGCTGATCGATTCGCGTATCAACCTTGTTGAAACGCAAACAAATAAACATATAATATCGCCTCTAAAGATAAATTATACAAAAATGGTCAATTCGATCCACAGTTCGGACACGCAATGGGATTTGTGTAACTAATTTTGTTCTTAAATCAGATCCTAGGACATTCTGTCGCTCTTAAACTCGTGGAAACTATTAACCTTGTATAAAGAGTTTTTACAAAAAAGACAATTTAATCTCCAATGCAGTAGCTACATTAGCTTTAGTACACAAAATAAACAATAAAATGCTCGTTTTAGGGTCTTTCGGGCTATCAAGGTATTTAACCTGCAGGAACAACCTCAATTGGGTTGCATCTAATATCCTCTATTAAGATAGTATTAATTAAATATGGCAAAATCTTTTTAATAAAAATACTATTCATATAATTTTAGAGCCCGGGCTGCGAACCCCGGACCTCAGGTGCCAAAAACTATTCCCTATTCGATCACGGCCACGGAGGTAGACTATTAGTTTTTTAAAATTGCATAATATACCTAGTGTTTAGTCTAAAAGCAAAATTCAATTGATTAAAGCCATTAGGCGTTAACTTTAATGAATTATTTGTTTGTTTTTACCATCTTTGGTCTGTCATTACTGATAGGAAAATTTATGTACTAAGCACCTTTAATTCTAATTAAAAACTATAGTTAAACCTCAACAGAATGTACACACACACACACCAATGTATATATATATATATATATATAATATATATTATATATATATATATATATATATATATATATATATATATATATATATAGCGTGGGACAACTGCATATAAACCTGCAAGTTAAACAAAACTGTGCAGGTATGATATTTGAGAAGGTAATATTACTTCGGCTTTCAATGATAGAGAAGTGAAATGGAGCTTATGATTTAAACTAATTTTAGTTAGTAAATAAATGTAACCGCATCACGGATCAAGACATCTACCTATTTATTTCAAAAGAAAGTTTAAGACAGATGACGAACAGACCATCTTCATTTTAATACTTTAAGGATATTTTAAGAAAATGAAAGATTTCTTTTTCCCAAAAAAAAAATAAAATCCGTTTTTATACTTTTGAAATTATTATAACGCAATTTTACAAACATTCTATCAAGGTCGATTAGAAAAAAAGAAAAAGAAGAAGGAAGTCCGAAATTTAGAAAGTATAACAACCAATAATCCACAGGATATCTCGTGTGATAGGGAAGTGAGAGAAAGAGGGAAGCAATCATAAGAGCAGGTTTAGCTAAGAAAGGTACATAACAGGTTTTTGATAGTCGAGATCATTGGGTCACGGGGACGGCATCAAGCACTTAGCTATAAGCAAGGCTTCTTTTCAAACTTGATAGTGAACTTTGCTCACTTATTTAATGTGCAATGAACTTAAAAAAAATATTCTAAAATTTCCTTAGTTTATTTTTATCTTTCTAAAATAGTCTTATTATATTTGTTAAGCATTCTACACTTTAAGAAACTTATAATATATTTAATACCCTAATACACAGCATACTATTGATAATAGGCTAGCACTTAAAGCATTTCGACTCTCTGCGTAAAATATAATCGCTGCCACAAAAACTACTTCTTTGTGGAATAATAGAAATATTATTGTCGGAATTTGTTTTTCTTATCGAAAAACTATGAAACGAAATAAAACTTAATACACATTTAAAAGTCTAAGAGGAGATTTATAAGCTATTGAGGTTAGTGGTTAGAGAATAGACCACATATATTTTCAGGCTATTTAAAGTAAATTTTTGAAAAGTTCCATTCTGTATAAGCTTAAAAGTATATTAAGGATAAAGAAAAGATTACTATACAATAATGATAACTAATGAACCACAAGGAAGGAATCATTAAATAATAAACAAAAGGTAAATAACTCAACGGATTTCGAGATCGTAAGAGGTGAGAGTTCTTTTCGATAATTATCGTCAGAAGAAAAGTATACATTAGATCAGCGATTCTCAGCCCTTAGATCGCAGAGCATTATTGTTGGGTCGCGAAAAAATGATTAGTATAAGTACATTATTTTTAAATTTTGTACGTATAGTTCAGAAAAAAGAAATATAAAACAAAAGTATTTAAATAATTTGATTTTTTAGTTTCATTGTGTTTCAACTACGATAAGAACTTAGGTTGGGTACCGACAGGGTTGCCAGATTTCATCTAAGATAGAGCGGGACAAATCTGCCAAGTTAGGGGATGGTTAGTAGTCTATATATAAACTTAGTTGTAAATTAACGTCTCTATAACCTTATTAATGTGTGAAGAGACGCAATAATAAATTGCTAAATCAAATATATTTTACTGCCATGTTGCATATACAAATAAGCCAATCGAATTCATTATAACGACAAAAATTCGACTCTATAAACACATTTTGACTCAAAAATACAACAAGCTTGTTCACAAACCAAACATAAATTAAAAGTAATTTTAAGTTATTAAAAAGATATATACATTTGTTTTTTGAAAATGTAAATTTCTTTGCAAGACTAAACGTCCGATAATGTTAATAAAAGAGAAAACTTCAAAGGATTGAAGTCTTCATTCATTTACCTAATATAAATTCTTTCCTTTAGAATTATTCTTTTTTACTTTTGCTTATTTATGGCGTAGGTATATAGGAAAAGTATTGTGTTTGCAAAAATATTTGAAACCGGGATGTCACCGGAATCCGAAATGATCTGTTTTAGGTTTTTTAAAACCTCTTGAGTAGTTTTCACAGTTATTTGTCTGTATGTGTGTGTGTGTGTGTGTGTCTGTTATCATCGTAACTTTCGGTGTACTTATGCTAGAGAATTGAAACTATGCAACTATGCACAAAAATCAATCTATAGCTGTAGTAGTGCTATCCAGGAAATACTTGTTTATGACGTCACTAACCCGCAATAATAACTCCGAAAATTTCGAAAAATTATAAAATTTTTCGATTGATATTTGGCACGCATGTAGTCATACATAGTATATAAGACTATCCTATGTGCCAAATTTCATATTATTATCAGCATTAGTTAAATTTTTATCAAATGACTTGTGTATTTTTTAGAAAATTGTAAAAATAAAAAAATAATCTAATTGAGTTGAAATGTGGTACAATTATGAACCTTTACGTAATAATAAGTACACTAAGTTTCGATTTTTAATGGATTATAAATGTTAAGCAGCATCGAGCGTGGTCAGTGCCTGGATGAGGGACCACTGGGAATGAAACGGATGTATATCAATATAATATAACAGACGGAATATGCTTGCACGATCTGTATTTTACAAAGAATTAATTCAAAATAGGTAATATAGGGATATTTTTTGTTTCAGCACTGTCTCTCCGAAAACGGGACGTCTGGCAACTCTATATAGTTATCGACTATGCAATCGGATAAAACTGTATCCGATTTGCATCGGATACAAATATGATTCGAATACCTTCAATAGGAGTTGAAGGTACAATGTATCTGTTTCAACAGAAGTTGAAACAGATACATTTGGTTCTATATAAGTTCATTTCTGTAACATTTGTTGGTCTATTAAATTGTTTATATTCTAAGCTGCGTTCAAGGAAAGGGTAAATGAAGGCATTTTCTGTCCAAGAATTTTCGTAGCCCGTCTTATACAATAAAAATGAGAATGAAGTAAAACTATAATTTTGGTCTGGCGTCATACTGCCCAAGACCTAATTTCAAGAAAAAGCCCAAAATAGTCCCCAAAATTGGAGTAAAAACCTAATACTACATTTTTTCTAGCACTCTGGGGCACATCAATATATAGTTTGCCACGTGCTCCAACAAAAAATAATATGGACAGTTACAATAAATGTTACAAGCAAATAATCATTTACAAGTCTATTAAAACAGTACTCTGTAAATATCAGTTTTGTTAATTAATTTGGCCATCATTATAAAACCAATAAAGTCCGCAAAACTTGCTCATACATAAAGTATAAAATTTGGGTCGCAAGGTAGTTAATATAAACTGTTTTGGGTCGCGGATCATAAAGGCTGAGAACCACTGCCTGGGTAATATTTCATTTCACTTTTACATTATGTCGCAGTTAAAATAACTCATTTTTCAAATTTAGACGAATATTATTTACAAGGATCCACGTAAAAACTTAGAGTCCCAATAAAACACGAGGAACTTTTTAAATATTTGACAAAACACTAGCCTTTTACTGGACCCTTTAAAAACATTTTACAGGGCTTGTAAATGAGACATTTCAGCTGGTGGACTCATTATATTACCTCAGTTAAAGAGGATTCACTAAAAGGAAAATTACAGACGCGCGTTATTACGAATAAACGTGATGAAACGTCGACGTTTCATTATAAAACGTTAAATAAATTTACAATAAATAAGAAATTTTCTTCATGTCTTTCGACTCGTTAATTTTTTAAACTGTTTTATTATACTCTTTGACAGGTTTAAAAGTCGATGTGAGGTTAGAGGTAGTACAAACAAAATACCTTTATTTGAACAACTTTATAATCGTAATTTTCTAATTGGAATTCGCTAAAAAGAAGAAATGCGAGTAAATGTAGGCGAACAAGGTATAAACTACCTATTAGGAAATAATAACGCATGAAGTCATACGGATAGTTAATAAATCTTGAAATTGCTTTAATGCTTTCTTTATTCACATGACTTTGATACCTAACTTTATTAGATAAAGAATGCATCCAGATGTAGACAAGGTCGTCAAGAAGTCCAAGTATTAATATGTAAGACTTTAGAATTAAAAAAAAGTAGTTTAGTAAATGTCATCAGACAGTGTTTCAACTAGACGGATATGAAAAATAGTTTTTTACACGTAATATGTCATTTAAATAGACTTAAGTTTAAATATTAATGAAGAAAAATTTTACGCTATTTATATACATATAATATTCGTAGGAGTAATTCTTAGAGAGTTATAGGTGATTAAAAGAATAAAAGATGGAAAGAGATTAAGAAGAACAAGTCGAGTGAAGAAGAGAAACGAAAGAGAAAGCAACAACTATCAACGCTTCAGTGAAGATAAATATGTTCATTATATTAATTATTATTAAATCAACTAAAAGTTTCGTCAAAAGACGTACATGGTATATCTTTTTTTTTCTATAGTTTAATTTATTTTAGTACCTTTAATTTCTGTTTAAGGAAATTTAAAGGTTTCTGGTGCAGCTAAGACAGTACTTAAGACATTTTTCAGGATTAGAAATACAATCGCTTTGAATGAAACAAAAAATATAATAATACTGTCCTTTAAGTTTGTTAGGATTCTCGCCTTTTATCAATTATTATCACAATTAGTTATGTTTAAAGTTGGTTTATGCGCGTAAGATTAGTACATAAAAAATAGTGAAAGTACATTATGACAAATATCTCATACTTCGGGATAAGTACTTATAATAGTAGTATAGTAGAATAAATTATTTTAACTATAATAGGGCTAAAACTTTATTTTATGTTTATTTAATTTGAACAGTTAAATAATGTTAACTTATTTTAGTAATCATCTCAATTTTTTTAATCAAGAGCCAAATAATTAAAATAATCTAAAAGACACAGGCTGTCTTCCAAAAGAAAATTGAAACAGTTAATCTTCAGCATTCGCAATATAGACATTAAATTCAACGTTGTCAATAGGAGTTCAAGAGCAAACGGTTTAATAGAAACAGGTCTCGGACATAATCATAGAAATATTATAACTAGAGTGGCCATATCAGTTAAATTTTAAAAGATCAACAAAGTAACCAGAACACCTTCGATTATTTTTACTTACTACCCGAAAGAGTAAATTACAGTAACATATATATTACAAACGTTTATAATACAAAACAACGACTCAACTCACTTTTTAGAGTTGGTTATAATGAGGTTATACAGAGCCCAATAAAAGATGTTTCAACCCTCCCCCCTCCCCCTTTAATTAATTATATCCCTCTGGAGTTCACTAATACTTCTTAAATACATTTGGTTGATTAAAGCACAGAAACCTGACTAATAAGAAAAGAAATTTGTATAAAAAAACATCGCAGATCTGGTATACATAAATATGCATATTAAATAAAATAAGTTACAAGAAAAATACAAAAAAAATGTTAAAAAGATGTCAAGCTTGTTTAGGCATTACATCTTTTTGACATTATGACACTGGTTATTATAAAAACATCTGACACCTTAAACTACTAACGTACAGTGATTTTCACATAAAACATTTTTTAATGCCAAGAATTTCAACTAAGAAAGAATATAATAACATTGTCATTACTCTTTCTAGAAACTCCAGGTCGAAAAAATGTAAGCGATATTCGCAGCGGTTTTTAGTACAGCTATAAAATAAGTACACCTAATAAAATTAGACAAGTAATACCTACTTGTCTCACTAATATTTTTTTAATATATTTTACATTACTTATGTATTAGAAGTTAACTTTAATACGTCATTTTTATACATTGTGTTTTTGCTAAACTGTTATACAATAAATACGTGTGAAGATTTTCGTGTAAATGATGTTTTAATGAGGTCTTTATCTGATTATTATGAAATTAGAATTTCAATTAGTTCATTTAAGGATAAATGAGCCAGCGTTTTGATCATAAAAGCTTAATTTCTTTACGTAAAATTTATTTGAAATATTTTAGTAAAGCTCTGCTAACAGAAATGTTAGAGTAAGAATAGTTTAAAATTAAAAAGAAATGGTTCGCGATTTAAGTAACATTTTTTAAATCTGAAGTAACTTAAATTAACTCTAGGGTTTAATAACTGTGTCAACGTTTTGATCAAGAAAGAAAGTTTGAAAGTATTTCATAAACCCTAAAACGTACAGGGTCAATAAGTTCTTTACATTTTAATCCCGATTTTATAAAATCCTTGGCTTTCACCGTAGTTGGTTATTGGTCAAAATTTTATCTATATTCTAGGCATTAGGCCAATTGATACGTATTATTTAGCCAATAATACGTGTAAACAAAAAAACACGCATATGTAAAGGGTTTAAATGTTTTCGAGTTTTAGGATAGTAAAATAGAAATCTTTATTTGCATAAATACTAATAAAAGTACAATGGCAAATCGTCAAAAGTACACAAATTAGAAGTAACATAAATTACTCAAACTTAATTTAATTACTTAACTTACTACATAAATTACTTAACTTAATTTTTACATCTAAGTGATTAAAAAGTTTAACGTTTTGGGGGTTACTATGACCCACTTCTGACTTCTTAAGTCTATGAGTTGGTATTGTAAGTACATTTTTATTCTTTGTATTATATCTATGATAATCACTATTGGTTTTAAATGTATTTAAGTTCTTTTTAATAAAGAGCACAGAATTAAAAAAAATGAACAGATTTATGACAGTTACTATTGCCAGTCTCTTAAAGGAAGATTGACAGTGTGAACCAGGTTTGGCTCCTGTTATCTTATTCTTTTGATAAATAAGCAATTTATCTAAATTGACGGGTCCCCAGGCAATAATAGCATAATTAAAACTGCTCTGATCAAGAGATTTGTAGACGAGTACTTTTGTAAGAGTTTCTTTTGGTAACGAGCCTTTCAACTTTTTAAAAACAAATAAGTATCTAGCAATACTTTTAGTCGTTGTTATGACATGGTGTCTCCAATTTAATTTACCGTCAATAGGTAAGAAATAATTGTTAAATAGGCTAATTAACAAATTCACACACATGAATTATACACACTATGATAATGCTCGGTGTAATAATCATGCTGTAACAATCATGTCTCTTTTTCGTTTGTGGGGAAGTAAAAATATTTATGCAATCTCAAATAACATCAACCCCCGAAAATAAAAGAAATAACTAAAATAAAAATTAAATTCGCACTTAATAAATTTTAATTCGTTATCGTTTAATCTTGTATCAAGAGCAAAGAAATTAATTTTGGAAGGTTTAAGCGAATCGAAATTACCATACTTTAAACTAATTATCCGCACAAGATAAATTACTCGAATGTCTTAAACTTTATTAACCGTCTAAAAAATAAAGACAAAATTTAAGAAACTCTCTAAGGTTGAGTTTTAAAGAAACTTCTCTTTATTACATTGTGTTGTAATGCAAGTTCTGGGAAGTTTATATGTTACTAAATAACTTATAAATTTAACATTAACGTATTTAAATTTAACATAACCAACTTTATAATAATAATTTTACACAAAAAAATGTAATGTATTTTGTTTAAAAATAGTAACACCTATTGTAATAAATAGTACTCACATTATCAATTCTAATCGAACAGGTTGTACGTTATTAAAGTTTTAAACTTAATTTTATTTTATTAGCTGGAAACAAAACATTGTTACCCCTAAAATAAGAGCGTCAGACAAAGCACATTGATTATATCAAGGTTCATTAGTTACGTTATCAGAGCTTGATTTTGCTTTAATAAACAACTATATTCACCACAGTAATTAAGTTTTTATATAAGTTAAATTAATAGTATTACCCAAGAAATTGATAATATAATAAGATATTAACTAAAAATAGTAAGGCCTTTTAACTAACATATAAGATTAAGCTGATTTGCATCCTACCACTTCGGATACGCTTCGCTCGTCCTCAGATAGTAAAACATCTGTTTTATTACAAGTAGTCAATCCATCCACGTACTGACATCGCTTTATGCTAATTAAAACTAGCCCACAAAAATCGTGAATATATACTTTCATACCAATATCAACTCAATTGGATTAATTTTCGATTTTTAACTATTTCAAAAATCATACATCCGTCATTTGATAAAAATTTAACTAATGCTTATAATGAGACGCAACTTGGCACCTTTGTCTGTTTTCGACTACAATTTCAAATAATCAAGTGCAAATAGCCCAAACAATTGATATTTGTACAAAATCTCAAGCTACGATGATTAAATAAAGAATGAAGACTTGGTAAAAACTGAAATTAAATTGTTAAACAGTAGAAACCTCGGTTTTAGATTTTTAGAGCAAGTCTAGTCAACGAACGGGGTTTTTTTTGGGAAGCTTTAAATTGTTAAAATTTTATTTTTGGTATCTGTTGTTAAAATGTTTAGTGATACATACTCAAAGAAAATCCCCTAACTTTGCATCATTTTCGTTAATATCTTAGAAAGAATACAAAATATCGAAAACTCTTCAAATAAAGTTAGAAATTTCTATCGATAATTAAATATGAACCACATTTCCATTTTTTCTTTTCCTCATTTATACCGTAGGTATATAGGAAAAGTATTGTTTGCAAAACAATCCGAAACCGGGATGTCACCGGAATTATCCGTTTCAGATGTTTTTTAAGACCTCCTGAGTGGTTTTCACAAGGTTGTCTGTCTGTGTGTGTGTGTCTGTCATTATCGTAACTTCTAGTGTATTTATGCTAGAAAATTGAAACTTCAGTATTCTCGACCATAACTTCAACGGCAAATCGAAAAAAATATGATTTTCGGATAAGATGTAGTTAGAAAAAGATATGAACCTAAATTATATCTTACATGTTTATTATTATAACCGCAGAGTATAATATGTTTATTATAAATTTCACCAGTATCTTTGAAACCTCTATTGTTCCGTAAATCAATTAAGAAATCAAAAATAAATTTTTGAGAAAGCCAAACAGAATGGACCCCCCCCCCCTCTCAACTTCCGCCATCCGAACAACCTCATAAGTTTCATTTTCATGGTGAAAATTCGCCATAGCCAAGTTTATTTTATTCAGGTGTTCTTTTAATACTAACTTTCTTGATGAAGGCACGGTTTTGGTCAAAAAAGGACGGTTTTGGTCATGACCAGGACATGTATTTATAAACAAGTTTTTTTTAAAAAAAATATCATTCCTAATTTGAAGAAACATTGCTCACGAAATTTTTCAAATAATGACCTTAACCTTTACCTCCAAGGAATCGCCCAATTACTCTGCTACTTTTTTACTGAAGAATTCCTCTTAAAGACTGTTTACTTTGTACAATCTGGAAAGTTATTACCATCATACATGACTTAAAACAATAAGAAATAATCTGTAAAAGCACAGCGTTGAAGAAAAATTTGGCTTAAACTTTAAACAAATAAAAGTAACACAACCTAAATAAACATTTAAAAAAATCTGTAATACAGACATGTCAGTAAAATTTTAGAACACTATGCCAAAATTTTCTTTTTTATTACTAGTTATATAATTTAATTTGTATAATTAGAATAATTAATTATAGGTATATTTAAATACATACAAAACAAAATAATAATAACAAGAAAATTGTCAGAGCTTTTTCATAAACATTTTTTATCTAAGAACTTTGGTTCTGACCTTTCACTGACTTCTTAACGGTACGGCTTCATGCAGTATACTTCCACTATCCTATACATTGTTTCTTTAAACTAATATGCAAACAATGACCATAAAAAATGAAAGATGCCAGAATAAGTATAACCGTAATAATAATAATGAGAAAAATTACACCAACACTTACTTAAATGAGTAAAAATTACACAAAAAGAAACTTAAATGAGTGAAAATTACAGAAACACTAACTTAAATGAGTGAAAATTCTAGGCTTCGTAGAATTTAAAAAACTTCTAAGCTATTAAGTCACAGATTAAAAATAAAAATTAAATATAGAGTAACTATGCAGTGATATTTATAATTCAAAACTACTATATTATTTATAATACTATACTTTACTATATCACTTATTACTATTATTATTATGTTATATTATTTATATATACTATTATATATATTATTATATATTATTATATTATATATATTATATATTATATAATATTTATTATACATATATTATCATTATTATTACTATATAATATTTCTTAAAATACTAAACAAGCTGGCAATCCTAGAGCGATGTTCCCCTACGCACAGGCTGCAAAATTAATATATAATAATATATGATAATTTTGATGTTAAAGCTGCGTATTTGCAAGAAAATTCCACATCTATTCGAATAAAGATCTCACTTTTCTTAAAAAAGAGATCACTTTTTTTAAAAACAATTTTATTCATTCATATTTTTTCAATTTAAACGTCTCATGAAATTATTCCAAAGTTTTATAAAGTCATCTAAGTACATAGAGGAGTTATAAAGAAAACTGCCTTTATTTTAATTTAAGTAGAATAATTTAGGTTGCAGAAAGCAAGATTGCATTTTGAGGAAACTTATTAAAATCTGACCACACTCTGCGTATGATAGTTATGATTAGATCAATGCGGTTCACCACAGATATTAACCATATTTTTACTCTCCTTGAACTATTCAACAGGAAAAGCGTTGTTTAGGTATTTCTAGTTACAAGATATTATGTTTCATTAAGCAGCCAGCTAAAAATAACAGAAAGAAAATGAAAACAAATCGAGTATAATTTATAACCTTAACTATAGAAAGTAATAAAATTACAGTTTATAACAAGGAATTAAAAAAAGAACAACCTTATAAACGTAATTTTCTAATTAAATTCGGTTAACAGAATATTATGGTACTACTGGATGTGAAGGATCTTTTAATTACCGAGACTACTATCTTTACTGCCGAGTAAATCCACACATTTTAAGGAGCCAAAGTAAAAACAATAATTTACAGCCATGTAGCGTAATATGGTATTAAAGACAATTAAAACATAATAGATAAACGTTATATATGAACATTTGCATAAACAGTTATTTACAGCCATGTAGCATAATATTCTATAAAAGAGACATTTAAAACATAGTAGGCTCAAACAGTCATTTACAGCCATGTAGCATAATATGCTATAAAAGAAACAGTTAAAACATAGTAGGCACAAACAGTCATTTACAGCCATGTAGCATAATATGCTATAAAAGGGACAGTTAAAACATATTAGGCACAAACAGTCATTTACAGCCATGTAGCATAATATGCTATAAAAGGGACAGTTAAAACATAGTGGGTACAAACAGTCATTTACAGCCATGTAGCATAATATGCTATAAAAGAGACAGTTAAAACATAGTAGGCACAAACAGTCATTTACATCAATGTAGAATAATATGCTAAGAGATACAGTTTATACAATAAACGAAAAAAGTAATTTAAAAATCTGTACCATAATATGCCATGACAGACAGTTATATACAGCTATGTACCATGTTAAAACATACAAGGTAAAAACACTCATATACAGCTATGTACCAATATATGCCATGAGACAGTTAAAACATGCAAGGTAAAAACACTCATATACAGCTATTACCAATATATGCCATGAGACAGTTAAAAACATACATGGTAAAAACACTCATATACAGACAGCTATGTACCAATATATGCCATGAGACAGTTAAAACATACATGGTAAAACACTCATATACAGCTATGTACCAATATATGCCATGAGACAGTTAAAACATACATGCCATGAGACAGTTAAACATACAAGTAAACACTCATATACAGCTATGTACCATTATACGGCATGAGAGGCACGCTAAAACATAAAAGGTAAAACTGTCATTTACAGACAAAAAAACATATTATGGTATGAGAGACAGTTAACATAATAATTAAGACACTATTGAATAGAACTAGCACTAGAAATTCAAACAATAAACAAACCATATTGTCCCAATATGTTGCAAATATATGTCATTAATACAAAAAGATAAAAAGATTAACAACAATAACCTTTATGAATTATACAAACTGTCTGAAATAGATTTACACATTAGAATGAATGGAACCTAGGTTTTATCACAATGTCACGTAGAAACCTTCTACGGATATTAATATCTTTATGATCCTCGTGCTACAACTTTAAGATTCCACAATAGCTAAAATAAACATGGATAAACTATTTAACAATAGACACGCTTTCCTTTTCATATCATGTGTGTCTTGATCTGTAATAGGTAAGTTGTAACTCTCTCTTACTTATGTGAATATCACGATTTTATCATCAAAGGCGTGAAAATGGTAATCGACATATGACAAAAGGAAGCGTACAGAAATTTTCTTAAGGAAAATATTTGAAAAATGAAAGTGAAAAAGTCCTACGATTTTAGGTTGTATCTAAGAATATAACCGGAGAATGAGTTAAACTAATTCCTATCAGCGTATTTCCTTGAGGGGAAAATTTGCTAATGGAGTGTCTCCCATGGCAGGCACCATTATAGAGGGGCCAAATCTGTTGAATGTTAGAACATTAAAAAAGTAACCTGAACACTTTCGACAATCAAATTATCAGATACTAAACACAGTAACTTACACAGTAGAACGTTTAAAATACAAAACTTCAAAACTTAAAAATGTGTGCGAAGAGGAAACAAATATCAAGTATATAAGCTTAACTCAATAATAGAGGAAGTTTAATATGATTTCACAGAGCCTTAAAATGAAGCTTCAGGCTTCTTAATGTATTAAGACATGGCTATGCCACCACTATTAATATATTTCAACGGCAGATATGAAATCCGAAGTCTAAACATAGGAATTAGTCTTACTTAATGTCATAAATCATTCTTAAGTTAACAAATATCATAAAGAGTGACAACGTGGTGTAAAGTCAAGTCACAGAAGCCTTAAGCCACTACATCGGTCATAGCGCGACAAGTTCTTACCGTAATATCATAATATAAAATACCATTGTGTTGGATCATCATAACTGTTTGGTCTTAAACCACTAAAGAGCGATCAAGTGAAACTAGTAAGTGTTTCGCTGAACGTAACCCTAAGATTGTCAAGAAAACTAAGCCCGCACTAAACTGGTGAGAATTGGTCTTCAATAAATTAATCAATCAGTATTGATTTGGAGATATACAAAATAAGTGTCAATTAGACGTTTGGAGATATGTAAAATGAGGTTTGGATATACCATAAAAATCTATGTCCATGTCATGCCCTCCAAACTGGCCCCAATCTAACTTTGATTAAGTAAGCAATAAAGCAACTCCTCGCTTTTTCTTGGCACATTTACCCTTAGAAAAATTAAATTGCATAATATTCTATAATTTATTATTTTTTAATAGAGTAGGCTCAGGTTTTTAGTCACTTAAAGTGTAAGTTATAAAAAGCATACCTAATTTACTCGATCAAAGCATTATAAAAAGTATATTACTCGCAAGAAGCCAAACATTTACAGTGAAATCTGAGTTGAAAAAAAATTTAACGCCAAACTAAGCTGATTTTGTTGGGAAAGCGTTGATAATTTATATTCTGATTCGAATATCGTCTTAAAACGATGACAAATCGTAGCTTTGGAACCTCATTTCCTGATAAACTTACAAAAACTCTTCAAAAACAGAACTGTAAACGAGTTTTTGATTAAAACGATTAAAACTCAAGATATGTATATGTTTGCTATTCTAACAGTATAAATTGAAAAATAAGGTATTTTCTGTAAATTGTGTAGTTTGTTACAAAATAATAATAACAAAAAAATACTTCAACACAAAAGGTACAAATAATATGAATTCAAGATAAACAAAAACTCATAACCTCTCTCTACTTAACTATTTTCTATTAGTCCTAAATTTCAGACGACATAATACTTCAAAACAAACTGTTTTGAAGAACTACAACAGTGCAAAATCAAATCACTTTCTGCAAAACTTAAATTATTACTGCAAAAAAAGAACACGCAGGTAACAAATACCAATCGGCAATAAAATAGTCTTTAAATAATTATTTCACGTTAATAATTTTTATTTAAATAATATATACTTTTTATTGAAAGAAGTTAATTTAAACACAAACCAAATATATGGTTTAAAAAAAGAAATTATTTGGTTAAATAAATTAGAAATTCAAAAGTCACCACTAAACATCACGGGGAACAATTTTACTTACCTATAAGCATGTTGTTTGATAAATAAACAATAATTTGATTAGAGTCAACTTGGTAAGCAGCACATAAAACAAATTGTAAATAAATTATAGTTTAACATCTACATTTAGTTTATTATTATTTTAATATAATGAACTATAACCTTTTTAAAAAAAAACACGGATACTATATAATATCGCACTATCTCCCTTGTTATCGAAATTTAAAATCTTCTATGCTAAGTTCAATAAAAAAATAACACAACTATTTTGCAAGTGGTAAATATATAAAGTAACCGGAAATTTTATAAATGACAAGAAAAATATTTCTTCCTTTAATATTGTTTTAAAACATAATTTAAAATAACGAGGAGCCCTAAATGCCCTGTGGGAACCCATTTTAAAACTCAACGGCGATTATTTTGAAAAACAACCAGAAAGCAGCAATTTTTCACAAAGGACGTGGAGTTTAAGCCAACCCATTATTATTATAGCCGCAATTCATAGCCGACTTAATGTCTCAATTATTTTATTTTTTAAACGCCTTTTTTACTTTTGTTATAAGTTTGAACTTCAAAAGTAATTTGAATTTTTAATATAGTAATGACTAGTTCAGAAATCTAGCAAATTAATGCATCAATAATGAAGAAGGGCAACGTTTCATTCTTGCATATTTAAGCAGGAACTTATAGGCTTAAAAAGATTCGCAGTTTTAAATTTTCCGTTGTTATTTTTCATATTATTTCAAATAAATAAAAGATATGCCAGCTCTAGAAATAACATCTCTATGACCAGCTCTAGAAATATCTACTCTTTAACAAGGTTTAGAAATAATACATTTATTAATAGCTCTAGAAATAACACATCTATTATTAGCTCTACAAATAACACATCAATTATTAGCTCTACAAATAACTACTCTATGACTAGCTCTAGAAGTAACACATCTATTATTAGCACTAGAAATAATATCTCTATGACTAGCTATAGAAATAACACATCTATTATTCTATTATTAGCTCTAGAAATAACACATCTATTACTAGCTCTACGAATAACACATTTATTATTATCTCCAGAAATAACACATCTATTTTAAGCTCAAGAAATAACACATCTAATATTAGCTCTAGAAATAACACATCTATTTTAAGCTCAAGAAATAACACATCTAATATTAGCTCTAGATATAACATCTCTATGAAGAGCTCTAGAAATAACACACCTATTTTAAGCTCTAGAAATAACACATTTATTATTAGCTCTAGAAATAACATCTCTAAGACTACTCCAAAATCAACTCTTTTAATAATACAAATGTGTTTTCAATCAAAATAACGAAAGTACAATTTGCAATAATTACAGAGTAAATTTGTTTCTTAATTACACTTAATATGTTTCTTCAATGTTATCTCTTATCTGTATCATTCTAATCTATTTTCATCTATTATTTGAAAATCATTTACTTTGATATGAATCAATTGTTTTAATATTTTCACAAACTTTTCTAATTTTTAAGAAGAAAATCACATAGTCTATTAATTTGCATAACAATAAAATTGATTTAACGATAAGTTGATTTTTAATTTTATCATTCTTTTATACAAGTACATTCCATCTGAAATGATATTTTAATTTTTAGTGTAATTATGATAATTAAATTAGATGTCTGATGAGTTTTATGGAAGGTAATCTGAACATAGTAGTCTTGATAATTGCATTTATTGCTGGTGTCTGTAACAGTTTAATAACCTCCAGTTCTCATGGAGTTCCAGAGTAAATGGGAGAAGGTACAACCTTGGTGTGAAAAGAAAATGTACATTAACCTTACATCTTATAGTTTTTTTTCTTCACTATATGTTACTTATACAAAAACTGAACGATTTTCACAGTTTTATTTAAAACACTTTCTACTTTTAATCAGAATTAAAAGTAAAGTACTAATTAAAATTTCTAAAATTGTTGCTGGAATTATCCCTATTTACCTAGAAAATCACATTTCAAGGACTACGTGATAAATGATTTCCCTAGGCAAAGAAAATAAGAGTTATTAATCCATCAGTTGCCATTTTACAAAAGGTGTTAAATCAAATTAATTTCATTTTTTCAATTAAAAATTAATTCTTAATTGTTTAAGAAAATAAATTTTTGTTTAATATTTCTTTCTCCCAACATAAAATACAATTATAAAAAGTTGTTGGTAAATATATTATATAACAGATAATTGATTTAAAGTATTTACTTTCAAAATATTTGAAATTACAAAATTGAATTGTCTTTACCAAAGGATAATTTTAGGTTAGGTTAGCACGAGTACTACAAGTAATAACTAAGTGAGAGGACCCCAAAAATATTTTTAACTTTTTTTTTTTTTAAATTTAAGTTATTTAATAATGGGTCTATGTTTTTATGTGGCAAAGCATTCACTTCAAAATATGACCATGAACTTTGACACATCAAGCAATTATAACTTTCCCATTTTACTTCATCTTATTGTCTTCATTTATTGCATTAGTTATAAATAACTTAAATAATGAACTCTTTATCTAGTTTCTTATAAAATATATGGTTATTTGATTTTATTTCTATTAATATATTTTTTAGATAAGAACGCCAATTTGAATAGACTTTCCACTTTCTCCCCCCCCCCCCCTAAAATCTCATAAGCGTAATTTTCGTATGGAAATTCGCTAAAAATATTTATGATAGGGACAATTGCAGCCAATGACTACACGCCTAAAATCAAGACAATTAAAAATAGACCAAAATATTGAAATTTGTACTAAGTTTCAATTTTCTAGCATAAGTACTTTGCAGGATACCTCTAAAGAGGTCTAAAAAAACCTAAAACGGTTAATCTAAGTAAAACCTGGGTTTCAGGTGTTTAGTGCAAACACAAACATCCTGTATACCTACGGAATAAATGAACTAAAACAAAAACAATATTTATTTATTACTAAATAAGCTAAAAACATATACACGTTATATTACTGCTTTAATGTGTAGGAAACTTGAAGATCATACTATTATTAGAATTAAGTCATACGTTATTCAGCATTAAAATGGAAAACGCCAAAAAAAGGCGTCTTCTTATTACTATTTTTAATTATACATAAAAATCGGACCCATTTCGCTCGTCCTCAGATAATAAATACATCCGTTTCATTCACAGTGGTCACCTATCCAAGCACTGACAATCGATGCTACTTAACTTTTATGATACAACAAAAATCATGGATATACGTGTCGTATTGAAACGAAACGTTGTGCACTTATTTACAAAGTAAAGGCATAAACTTGTACTCAATTTAACTCAATTGAATTATTTACTGATTTTTTACAATTATTTAAAAAAATCAATTTGATTATTATTGAAATGAAAATTGGCACATATGTTAATATATCTAATATATGGCTAAATGTGATATATTATTTTCCCACACACGAGTTTCATAAAAACGCGTGTTATAAAAACGTCATAAAAATATTTTCCGGGTAGCACAAGTAGTAGTAGTAGTAGTAAGAGTGGGGAGGTCAAGCCTGGTGAGTAGACCACACCATTGGGTCCTTTTTACCAACCCCGAAGTCAACCAGCTATCACTGTACTTCCACTACTTTCTCCTCGTCGAACCTCCTGCTACGATGGATGAAAGTAAGAATGTCCTGCCATCTTAGAGACTCCATTTCCTCTTCGAGAAGCGTTCCAGTTCCAAATATTTGAAACCCGAGCCTTCCAAACCCTCCACACGTTGCCAAATAGTGATAGGCTGTTTCTTCCTCATTGTCATCACATATTGCACATATTGGGCTCTCAGTCACCTTCATTAGGGCTAAATGCCTATTAAACCTGCAGTGCCCAGTGATTACTCCTACTATAAGTCTGAGACTAGACTTACTCAAGTCAAGAAGCCATCTAGATTTCCTCTATCTAATGTTGGAAATATCATCTTTGACTGTCTACATCCGGTGTTGTTTTCCCATGTGATATTAGTTTCCTTCCAAATCCAACTTTTTACAAGGGATTTGGCCTGCCTTCTTGCCCAATCTATTGCAGGCTCTGGCCCACAGAAGTTTGTAGATGCCCTTTTTTAGCTACTTCGTCGGCTTTTTTCGTTTCCAGCTATGCCAGTGTGTCCAGGGACCCATATCACTTTGACCTTTAAGTGTTCAGATAGCTGTTCCAGAGCTTCCCAGCATTCTAATACCAAAGAAGAATTGATATTGGGAGCAGCTAAAGCTTTTAGAGCAGCTTGGCTGTCAGAGCAAATTGCTATAGACTTATATTTTTTGGGGTTTTTTAAGTCTGGCTGCCTAGTCGCTTCCAAAATGGCAAAGACTTCGGCTTGGAACACTGTAGTTAATTTACCTAGAGAAAAACTTTTGGTAAAGCCTGAGTTTTCTATGAGTCCTGCCCCAAATAAGCCTGTATCATTTCGTGAACCATCAGTGAATGTCACAAGAGTCTCCGCATTAAATTTTACCTCACCCTTTTCCCATTTATCTCTAGAAGGGATATCTATTTGAAACCTCTTGTTTAGCTTGAGTTTAGGTTTGATCAATATCACAGGTATCGTAGTAAAGGGAATTTCACGATGTGCCAAACTCTCGATTGCCATATGACCAACATTGAGAGCCCTTCCTTTCCACCATCCACAGTCCCTAACTCTTAAGAAGGAAGAAATTGCTTCTCCTTTAATCCATACCTGTAGTGGGGGTAGTCCAGCCAGAGCTTCTAATGCCGCGGTAGGAGTGGTCCTCATCGCCCCTGTAATGCTCTTGCATGCCAACCTCTCAACTTTATCAAATTTCCTGATAGTTTCTTTAACATCAACCTTGGGCCACCAGAATAGAGATCCGTAATGAATTCTTGGTCTTATAACGGCGGTGTAGAGCCATTTTAGTATCTTTGGAGAGAGTCCCCAGGATTTCCCTACTGCACGTCTAAGCTGCCAGAAAGTCATTATACTTTTCTCTACTATTTTATTTATCTGAGCTTTCCAACTAAGACGAGGATCAAAGATAACGCCTAAATATTTCACTTCATTAGTTAGAGTTAGCTGCTGTCCAAAAAGCCTAGGTACTTGAAAACCTTCGATTTTTCTCTTTTTTGTAAAGAGCATCAATTCTGTTTTGGAAGGATTAACAGAGAGCCCTACATCTTTGCACCAGTTTTCAATTATCCTGCAGGCAAAGTATCCAGGTAGCACAAGTACACTTATAAACTGATTTTTGCACAAAGTATCAACTTTCTGGCATAAATACACTAGGAGCTACGATAATAAAAGACGAAAACACACATTCAGGCAGACAAGTTTGTAATAACAAACTTAGGAGGCCTTAAAACACCTGAAACGGATAATTCATCCCGGTTTTTAATTTTTGCAAACACAATACTTTTCCTACATACCTACGGTATAAATGAGGAAAAGTAAAAATACATGCAACCTTATATTTATGTATTTTTATGTCAATACTAAATGAAACTAACTATATAGTCAAGAATAGATTACTATAATTTAGAAATATTTGATCTTTAAGGTAATCAAAATATTTTAAAGGTTCCTCATTAAGTCGATAATCCGGACCACCCCAGAATTCAACTCGTCGGAATCAAAATCTGTTAGATATTAAAAGGATTTTTGTATACACTCTAATTTATGGAAAAAGATTTAATTTATATTAAAAATATCTAAATTATATTGGTTCAGACGCTTAAAACCAGAAAATTAATTAATTTGACAACAAAAGAATTTTTTAAATCAAATTAGGAGAATTCTTTGTACACTAAGCTAAAAAAGGAAAGTATTGCTTGCTTTCAAGCATTAATAAATAATTAAATAAGTAAAAAGTTTAAAAAGGAAGAATATTAAAAAATCGATTCAAACTGAAGCAATCTATACATAATAAATGGTAGATAAAGAATGGCGTGCCACAAGGTGCATCTTGAGGCCCGTCACTAATGGTTACATTTATTTAAAATAAACTATGTAAAAATAAAGTCTTTCAAAAAATGTCTCCTGATCTTTCTATATTTCATGATCCACGCTTATCTTTAATTGTCAGAAATGTCACACTGTAAAATAATTCTATTTACTTATACAAAGCAATCGGTATTCAGAGCATAATAATACAATGACAGGTAAATATTATTTTAATGTTTCAGACCATTATTTTTGAAGAAGTTATAACACCAGTAGGATGCATTACTAAACATTTGAAAACATTAATTACATAAAAATACTGAAATTGTAGTAACTTTACAACGAAATTACTACAAAAATCAAATTTACTGTTATTTATCGAAACTCCCTATGTTTGTTTACATTATTTTACAAATATAATGTCAAAGTTCGATTACAATATATTATGGTTTTGGCTGTGCGTATTGACTTGGTTTAATGTAAAGTATTAGTAGAATAGTTTTATGACGACGGAACAGTTACTTTAGTGGAGCATTGTTAGTAACTTGAGTTAATGCATTGTTAGTAACTACTTAATCATTTAAATATTGTTAGCAACTTGAAACATGAATTTTACTACTTTGGTTAAGATAAGTAAGTAAAATTATTTACTGTTATATATCGAAACCCCGTATGTTTGTTTACATTATTTTACAAATTTGTGTAGTAATCTTGTTGTAAAGTTACTACAACTTCAGTATTTTTATGTAATTAATGCTTATATAATTAAGGTAATAAATCAAAACTGAATAAGTCATAAATTAAACATCAAAAATTAAATATCCGCTCTATTTTAGAAATTATAGTTAGTTCAACGAAAATAAATCATAAAAATAATGAAGACATCAATCAGAAATATTTATAAACAAAATGAGTATAAAGAGAGGAAATGACCAATAAAAATCACTTAATAAAAGCCGTGTGAGTTCTTTTTGATGAAAACATACCGAGATTTATCTAGTGATTATTCTCAATCAAATATTAACAGCAGGTCTTTTAGTTAGGTATCCATTTCCTGTCCATTTTCTATTATTAAACCAAAAAGACTTTTGATATTTAGCAAGCGCTAGCTCATAAAAGAACGACACAGAAGTTACCCAAAGCATTAAATATAGACATCTATATTATTTCTAAATTCAAATGATACTTAAAACAACACTTATTTTTGCCGAAGCCTTAAACTATCTAAATATCATAAAATAAATTATAATAATATAGTTTTTTAATCAATTTATTTATTGGAAAAAGTATACAAAATTTATTTTGTGTAAACCAGAACAATATTATAAAAAATAATAAATATATCATATATCTAAATAATAGACAGACTGTAACCAAAAATAGAAATACGAGTATATCTTATAATAAATAAAATAGTCAAAGACAAATAAGAACAAATTTAGTATAGAAATACGGAGACCGGAGTTGTTTATTACTAATTCACTACGGTTCACTAAAAGCTGCCTCTGCATTCCAAATATCAAAGGGTTTTGTACTATAGTTGACTATTATTGTCTGGCGTAATTTATGAGATCAGGTCTTAACAACATAACCTTTATAATCTTATTATTATATTTTATTATATCATAACGTCCACTATTATTTACTTAATTTATTTTTCAAATTTTTGAGCTAACAACAGCATCTCATAAAACTATAAAAAATAATGTTACAATACATCATAATAATAATTTTAAAATAAAAATACTATGTACTGAATTTCTTTTAGAATTGAAGTTTCCTATTATGCATGATGTATAAAAAATATATTCAAGAATGGCCAATGAATATTAGGGAAAAGTATTAATAAAACACTAATTTTTCAATAATACACTGATATTAATTTCACTACTACACAACTTTTTCAAGTTTGATTTTTTTTTATAAATTAGGCTAATGCCGTCATAAACATTTCATAACAATAGGGCCCGACAATAAGTGATAAAAACATGATGACATACTAAACTTCATGATCCAAGATTAATTTAAAAAAATACTTACTATAATTGAAAATACAATTGATGCACTTATTGTCGAGGTGTTTTTTAGTGAATTTTAATGGAGGAGAGGAGAGAGGGGTGAAGGTTTTGTGTGAGGGGGACTTATTGATCAAGCATGAATATTTTTTGAGGTTAGTACACATACATACATACATACATATACATATATATATATATATATATATATATATATATATATATATATATATATATATATAATATTATATATATATGAGATTATGCTCCTATAGACGTTTCTATAGGATCTATAACTTTCAAACCCTTACTCGGATCGAAATGAAACTTAATACAAAAATCGTCCGGTTAATATCCCAAACATTACTGCTTTTGAAAAATGCGTGACGTCATTGACCCATATAATAATCAATGACAGCAAAATTTCATCAAATCCCAAAACTTAAAGTAGTGGTCTAATTGGGCTGACATTTTATACACATATACTTCTATGTGTGGCTAACAAAACATACATAAATTAAATTTTATTATTAGCATTAGTTCCGATGTTATCGATTGACATAGATAACATGTAAACAAATCACGTGTTTTGGCTAATACATTTGGCCAAAATGACAAACTGATAGAGGACAACAACCGTCTGATGTTGTCCATGGGGTCCACGGCCTCTTGTTTTATCCTAGTGGCAATGTTTCTAATATTTAGGTATATCTAAATAACACCAATGACTTTTTGTGCGCAACTTATTTTAAAAGATAATGTTGTAATAAAATAGCTATACTAACCCAACAAGGAAGGGGGGATTCAGTTGATCCTTGCTGATTTTAAATAGATTAAAATAGACCATAAGCTCCAATGGGTCTCTAATATAGAATAAAATGTATAAGACTAATACAAATAGTACTCTGAATATTTCAGAGAATTAAAGAGACCCGTGGCCCTTATAAAGGGCTTGTCACGCTTATGTCAGAATAAAACGTAAATAAGCGTTACATTTCCTGCAACACGTGGTTTCATAACATTGAACTCCAAGCATGACATCAACTCTAAACTTCGAAAAACAATCAAACATCAAAAAATAAAAACACGTGGATGTCCATAAATGAAAAAAAAAATAATAATGAATTAAAAGAAAAGTGAACAGGAAATGAACTAGACGAGTTGGGCAACAAAACGTATTTTTATTCTAGAAAATTTCTTCTCATGTGGACTCCAATATACCTTGAAAACAACACCGAAACACGGGAATGTTCTTATTTCTAACACTTTCTTTGAGTTAATGTGATTAATCACAATCAACAAGTTAAAAAAATATCTTCTTAGGTTAAGATTAGTTTCTAAGTATCATCTTTTATTTAATTTATTACTCTTATGTTATTTATATTTTTAGTTTTTTATTTCTCTTAATATATTTATTTTTTTTATTTATGAATACTTTCTACGTTTTATCTTCTTATATAAATATAAGTTAATAAGAGAAATGCATTATATATGAGACTAATACAGAACAAGTATTATATTGAATTGTTTGTTCAGTTGTTCAATTGCTTTTTTTCTTTTGACTACTTTTAACTTGAAAACATTATAATTAATTTATGTAACGCCTTACAAATGTCATTGTAAATGAAACAAATTACATAATAAATAATAATTATAAAGCAACACTTAAAAACCATTTGGTAAACATATGTTTAAATAAAAAATATCCATTCCTAGAACAAATAAATAATGTGTACTATAACTATTTATTATCGAATTGTTGTTTAATTTATCTCAAGCTCACCGGTGGGTGGGATTAATTCTATGGTCTGTTATTTTATTCCAAGATGAATTTCAGAGGCGTTACCGGAGGAACTTAATTCGCCGGGGCTTCTCACAACAAAATTGGCAGGAATTTAGGGACTTCACTAAATTCACACACCTCTCCATTGGGGTATAAGTGGTAACAACAAGACAAAACCTTCTCATTTACCGCGCTACAAGTTCCGTTTTTTAGCGGGATTGGTCTTATTTTCTCCTCCCTTTTGATCAACAACTGACTAACTCAAGTCCAACTAACCGGTGGATTTTCAGTTGAATTAAAAGACAAAACGTAAAGAGTAAAACTAAAGTATTATATTTAGGATTACATTACAACAAATGATGATAGTGCATTAAGTTACATTCTACACATTTATGAGACCTCATAAGAAAACCAAAAACATGAGATCATTTTTTTTAAATTCAAAAAATCGAATATGGGGTACCTCATAACATTGGATTCGCTACGCTCATCCTCCTAACTTCGGACTCTCTCTACTCGTCCTCAGAATATAGAAGTTGTTAAATTTATACTGCAGCACATCTTTAGATTCGCTTTGCTTGTCCTCAGATAGTAAATACATCCGTTTCATTCCCAGCGTCAGGCACTGACTATACTCGATGCTGCTTAATTTTTATGATCCAACAAAATTATGGATATTCTCGTCGTATTAAAATATAACTAGGTGTACGTAAATGTATACACTTTACCAAGTTTCAACCAAATTAATTTCTTTTCCGATTTCTTACAGCTTTTTAAAAACGCACACAAGTCATTTGATGAAAAGTAAACTAATGCTGATAATGAAATGAAATTTGTATATATGTTAGTCAAATACATATCTGAATGCATGCCAAATCACAATGCGATCCCAACATTTTTTCGCGCTCTATGATTTTTCAAAAATTATTGCCTGGCCATTATTCTGGGTTAATAATGTCATAAAAAATGTATGTCGTCTTAGCAACACTTAACGTATAAGTGTTGTTGGATAGCCAACACCACCTATAGACTGATTTTTGTACACAGTTTCCACTCTCTAGCATAAATGCACTGAGTGCTACGATGATAATAGACACACAGACCTACAACTTTTCAAAAACCACTTAGGAGGTCTTAAAAACATCTGAAACGCATAAGTATAAAAAAGAAAATTGCCTAAGTGTCTTTATCAAAAATTGCCTAAAAAAGAAAAGGTAAAAAACCCTCACAAGGAAGGGCACTCCTCGAATGAACAGTTTAATACAGAAGGAACTGCCGATTGCTTCTGTAAAATTTACGAGGAGTCATTCCATACTCGTTTCATTAAAGGAAGCAAGAGAATACTATAAAATTTCCTGCATACAGCTGTTAGATCTTCAACTTAAATGCAAGAATGAAACTTATATTTCTTAACAATTCACAACAATAACTTTAAAAAATCAAAAGTGTCATGTCATGATTGACATTGATTCCCACACAGCAATATTTGCTTTACAGACGGCTAAAGTGCTCAGGTACTGAAAGTACCGGAACTGGTTTCTACATTGAAGGGCTTTACATTGCTATTATGCATTTATTACATTACTATACATTACATGAATATATCCGCCTCCGTAGCCGCAGTCGTATAGTACTGGACTTGACTGGACGGCACCAGAGGTCAGGGGTTCACAGCCCGGGCTATGCTCCCAGTTTTTTTTGTGAATAGAATTTGTTGTAAAAAGATTTCGCCAACTTTAGCTTTGAGCATAGTAGATGTGACCCACCTGAGGTGGTTCCCGCAGGGCGAATGCCCTGAAGGGACGAAAGCCCTTAAAACGGGCATTATTATTATTATTATATATTATGAATATTATTATTATGTGATCAAAGTTGCAATACAAACAAGAAGTATTAATAAAACACCCAAGTCTCTCCATATATAATATTTATTGACAGAGCCAGCTTTCAACCTTTCGGTCATCATCAGTGCCGGCGAACGATGTATAATATTAGTAAGAAGTCACTTGTTAGCTTTGACAATCGGACATTCTTCTTCGTCTGACAAACAAGAAGCCTTGTGGTCTCTTGGCCGCTACCGCCGTATGTAATGTTAAATTGATTAGTAATATGTCATTCATAAGGTGAAATGTAATTATGTAAATTAATTAAAATTAATTAGAACCATTAAAATTGGTTTCTAGTTTTTATTTATTTAATAGAAAGTTATAAGATTCGTTTTAAACAAATATATTTTAATTAAATGATAAAAATATGTTTAGTATAATAAATAATTTAAATATTTATTCAAAGATCGATAAATTTATAGTTAACTAATTAATATACTAGTTTTATATGAGATAGGATGCAAATTAGTTTGTAAGTATAATCTTGACTTTTATACTTTCTACACTTATTTTATTAATTTAATTATGTATATGTTAATATGTACGTTTAGTTATGAATAGTACAAAAGCTCTCCTAAACCATACGTAACGCTGGTTAACAGGGTGCAAGAAATAGTTATGTGCCTACTATTAGTTGAGAAAGTATTTTAGAATTTAAGTAGATATGGTAGTAAAGTCATTTATCAAACTAAGCCTATAAAAACTCTTGTTTGAAACGGGTCCAGTCATGTGGCTGGAACATCGGGTACCCTAAAAATTGAAAATGCGTCTAAAAACTCATGTATACATGCAGGCAACGCGATATGGAATAAGATTATATGTATATATATGTATATATATATATATATATATATATATATAATATATATATATATATATATGTATATATATATATATATATAATATATATATATATATATATATATATATATATATATATATATATATATATATATATATATATATATATATATATATATATATGTATATATATACACAAAATAAAGTTATAAATGAATTACATCAGTTTACATAAAACAAGGCTCGTTTTCTATTGATTTGGCAGTCTTAAAGATGCCTTGGCTAAGTAAATAATAAATAAGACTTATCACAGTGCCAATTATGATGATAACCGTTTAGGTCAAAACCTGGCTTATTTAACTTGCTATTAATCCATCGGTGGAAAGGCAAAATTAGTTATTTGCTGCTAAACCGTGGACAATGTGGAACTAGCGGGTTTTCCTGTTTTCGAAACTACGATGATTTTTCTGCTTATAGGAAACATCGAACTTGAGAGAATGGAATATGCAATAACTAAATTACAGTTATTAAAAGAAAAAATTGTCTAAAATGAATTTACCTCAAATAGCAATTAAAATCTTGATCATTGTAGAACGATAATTATTACCTACAACAAAAATAAAATTAATTAATCACACAAATTGAATATTAATTTGAAGGTAACAACAAAGTAAACAGAGCTCTATTTAAACTTTCATAAACTTAAAATTTTAAGGAAAACAAATTAAAGAAGTCTGGTTAAAAAATCAAAAACTTAAAATGAATACCTTCATTTAATTCAATTTTGTCTATAATAAACTATAAAAAGGATCATAAAAATGCACAAATTATTAGACTTATGATGAAACTTAAAAGATAAAAGCAATAGGACTTAAATTAAATTTATTTAAAAAATGAGGAAAGAAGTTGAAATACAGGGCGGGAATAAAACTTACGGAGGAAATAAAATTTAAGTAGAAAAAAAAATATTCCCAACGTTTTTTCATTCGTAGCATTTAAACCTAAAGATTCATGGTTTGCTTCTAACTAACTGCATTTGGTTTTCATACTCTAAAACTGCACATTTATTTTTTTTAATTTTAAAAATCCTCCATTTAACTCTAATACTTGTAACAATCATAATTGTTGTTGTATTAATCAATAAAATATGTTAAAAAAAAAAAAAAAAAAAAAAAAAAAAATTTAAAAAATCTATAGCAATATTATTTATAGGTAGTTAAGCTGGGTTTATGCTTTTACTCTAAAATTAATCTTTGGTAATAAGAAATAACACAGTTTTCAAAAACGTTTTAAAAAGTTAGTATGGCAGTAAAAAGGTGTAAAATACACTACGGTTTTGGAGGGAAAACATACATACGAGATAAGAAACAGAATGATATACAGTAAGAGCTTTTCTACCTTCTTAACTTTCAAGTTAATAAGATTTTACAAAATCGATGAAAAGGATCTCAAGCTTATTTATAAAGCTGGAGATGCTGTAAAATACGCTTATTATAAATAAGCTTTCTCTAGGATATAATAACTTAAACACCAAGGATGACTAAATAAGGGTCATAATTAAAATTTAAAGAAGCAAACAACTTAAATTTCAAAACACCGTTCAAAACATTTCAAAAATTATTTATTTCTTCAGTTATATTAAAAATAAAAGGTATGTAACTCAATTAATAGACTAAAACATACATATTGATTGACTGACATGAGTCTACTCAATAATATGATTTAGTGGTGTATTAATGTTTGAAGAACACATTTCTTTTTCTTAAATTTTAGAAAAACAAACAATTCGTAGTTTAAAATAGCTTGGATGATAAAAAGAAAATAATGAATATTATGTTTGGTTGTAGATGATAAAAATGTTTATAAAATAAAGTATAACCCATTAAAAAATAAGTAAATAAATAAAATAATTTACAATATCTACTTCGTATATTTTTGATGTTTTAAAATGGCTCAATATTAAGAACTTAAAATTAAACGTTGATAAATATATGCATTCTTTTTAAATCTGGTGAAAATGACTGCAACATTGACGTTGCATTTTAAGTAGTGATACGTGTCAAATTTTTAGGGTTTTATATTGACTATAAAGTTAAATGGGATGTGCAGCTAGATTATTTATGTAGCTACTTAAGCCAAAATACTTTTCTATTTACAAAATTAAAGTTCTGAAAAATATTTGATTCAAGCTTACTATGGTTTAATCTACAGTAAAATCACTTGTGGCATAGTTGTATGGGGCTCATCTTATAGTTTAGAACAAGTATTTCTACTCCAAAAGAAATTTATAAGGATCATTTACGGAATGAAATTTTTAGATTCATGCAAAGACAAGTTTAAAAATAATAAATTACTGACGGTACCATGCATTTTTGTTATAAAATGTCTTTTATTTGTCAAAAAGCATTCGGAATATTTTGATGTAATAACTGATAGAAATAGCAGAAATAATTTATTGCTCAGAGTGCCAAAGGATAGAACTTCGCTGTATAAAAGTGGAAGATATTATAAATGTACTAAATTATATAACTTACTGTCAAATAAAATAAAAAATCTAGAATTTGATCATTTAAATTGTACATTAAATTAAATGAAATATATCAAGATAGTTTTAAAAGTATGAAATGAATTTTAAAATTTAAATATCTTCTTTATGTTTAAATTTATTTTATTAAAAAATTTAGGTAATTAATATGATTTTTCCTTTTATTATTAAATGTATGTAATTAATTTATTTCGATGAATCAAGTAATGTTTTAATTTAATTATCGATTGAGATTACACTCTAATTATGTACTAATATGTATTGTATAACTACTTGCGTATTATTGTATGTATATTTGTGTATATTAAAATAAATAAAAATATGGTCGAGGAGATGTATTACACAACTAAGACATAATCCTAAACTAAGTTAAGATACTGGTACTATTATCAGACCCCTTCGAATTAGAGGAATGTATTGAAACAATAAAATGGTAAATATTGCATTAGAGAAAACGAGCATAAATGTTTTTTATGCTGCTCAAATTTGTAAAATAAATTAAATAATTTAATTTTCTGTGAAATAACTGAGTTTAAGGTTATAGCGGGGGCGTTAATGTTTTATTATGCATTGTTGAAAAGTCAAGAAACAGTTTGATGGATTGCCGAATAGATGCAGACGCCACAAAATTATTAAGCCTCGGGGTATTTTAAAGCATGTTATTAAAAAAATATTTTCAGATAATTTTTATTTTTCTGAAATAAATTTAGAAGTTGATCTTTTTGCTTTTCCACTCCTACTGCCGTAGGTAAACAGCAAAAGTATTATGTTAACCCAGAGGCTAAGCTATCAGGGCCGCAAAGCCTGCGGCCACAGACCTGTATAGGGGACGCAAATTTGTAGAAGAAAAAATAAATAAAAATACAAATTAATATAAGAGTACATAATAAATATTTATGAAAATTAGAATTAATTATTTTTTGAATAATTACTCAATCATTGGTATTTTAGAAAAATGGACGCAAAAGAGCAAGCAATTCTACTTAGTCCAGTAACAATTATTTTCGTCCCGTAAAAGCTTTTACCAAGGATTCATCATAATTATTCGTTTCGGGCACTTTTATGACAATTTGAGTGATTTTATCATTCTGCCAGTGTGTGTTGTCTGTATCACGCATATCTCCTCTTATTATATGGTAGAAAATTGAAACTAGGTACAAAATTAAGACTCGAGGTTTAGTTGCAATACCCGACATTTTTAATTATCCATTTTTTTAGACCCTGTTTACCTATTTTGCAGATTCATAAAAAATTAAAATAATGTACTCTTAGGACGAGCGAATCAGAAGTAAGTTCGAAGTTATAACACCCTAGACTTTGGACCACTCACTACTTTATTCTAAAGTGGAGCACAGGAGACTGAAGCTTTAATCTTTAAGTAATGAGATCCTAAAGACGAGCGAAGCCAGTCCGAAGATATAACACCTAATTGTATTTAGTACTTATAGTCAAATTAAATATTGCTTCATATTAAATAATATGTTAAGTTGAATTTAATATGAAAAATAAGAAAAAAAAAATTAAAAAAATCTAGGTAAATTCATTCATAAAATTGTAAATGGGTAGGTAATAAAATAATCATACATGAATCAAAGAATAAATAAAAATAATATCAAGGCTATTAAGAACAAAAGATATAAAAATGAATTAGAGCATAAAGAAATAAAACAAATAAAGTAAAATGAACAGGACCGTTTGAAAGTCAAAGAACTGTTGGCAAGGTCAGCTGTCAAAAGCTGACATGTAGTGTGGGCTGAGCAGACCCAGCAAATATGTTATATTTATTAAAATATTATAACGTAATATTACTTAGGTATTATGAATTATGTAACATTAAATTATACAAAGATTAGATATTTAAGTAAGAGAGGATGAAATAAGAGAATACAAATCGATTTATTTTAATCGATAATAAATTAAGCAAAGTAAAATCTTTTTCTATGCAAATTCGCAAGAGAGTAAATAAAATATTTAGTTGCATGATGCAGTTTAGCATTGTAGAACAATGAAGTGGATTCGACCCCCCCCCCCTATTTTCGTCATCCGAATAACTTTATAACCATTATTTTTTAATAAAAATCGCTAATAGAGCGATAGCTGATTACTGAGTAAGCAGACTTATTACTGAGCATTGCTAGCATGACATAATAACATCGAAATACATTCAGTTCGGAATAAGGAATTAATACTCCTTAGATTAAAAATTACCCAAGAATTAACCTTTTTTAAAAAGTGATCAAGAGATAACGAAGTCTAATTTTCATAATTAATAACTAATTATTCTCTATACAAGACAAATTGAAATTTGTGATAAAAACTTACAATAAATTACTTTCTCCCTCGTCCCCTTCAATAATCATAAAACAGGGAAAAATAATGCGATCCGTTCAATAGCATTAGGTTAATTTTTATCGAATAATTCGTATACGTTTTTTGAAAAATTGTAAAAAATCAGAAAATTATCTAATTGAGTTGAAATTTGGTACAAGTGTATTCCTTAACGTAATAAATAGGTGTACTAAGCTTCGTTAAAATACAAGTCTATCCATGATTTTTGGTGGATCATAAAAGTTAAACAGCATCGAGCGTGGTCAGTGCCAGGATAAGTGTCTACTGGGAATGAAACAAATGTATATACTATATCTGCGGACGTGTTGCAGTATAAATTTAACGACTTATATTTCTGAGGATGAGTGTAGCGAAAGGAAAAGTTCCGAGGTACCCCGTACCCGATTTTTTTTATTTCTGTCATTGGTTGGGGACTAAATTACGGGGATCTGCAATGCAAGGGGGGCTAAATTATTATATTTTTTTAATTTTTTGCAAAACTTGTATTATTGTAGCAAATAAATACTTTTATAGAGAATATTTTTTCCGGAAAATTATAACCAAACAACCTCATAAGTATATTTTTCTAATGAAAATACACTCAAAGGGCTTAAGTTCTAGGTTGATCTTTTTTAGGAAATTGTTAAAATGCGTGTTCGAGAGCAATTGATACTCAAGAAGATGATCAAACAAATGTATCTCATTTACCCCTTCCCTTGTCCATTATCTACTGTTATAGTTATTGCCGTTTAAGAACTATCTATTATCTCCATAATATACTTCAATAATGTTATTTAATCATTTTCTTTGCCCAGAAAATAAATTGGTAGCCCTATAACATTATAAATATCCGAATGTTAATCGGATATTTTTGGCGCTGAAGAAACTGTTTAATTGCTGGTCAGAACAAGTTCAATTACAAAAGCTTAGTATATTAATATACTTTTTATAGTATACTATAGTACAATTAAAGTAATAGTAAACACAACTATTATGTAGTATATAATACTATAGTTTATAAAAAAAACCAAAACGATTTCACAATAATAGTACATACTTAATTTATTATAATTAAATATTTCGTAATACAAACTACACACAGATCTACTTAAAGTAACAGCGGTATAGTTAAACTTTAACCTTAGAAAAACTTCATTTATCTACTTGGACTGAAAAGGATACAGAACATTGATTGGAAACGCGTGATTTCGAACCCTTCCACAATCACTGCACAATCTTACTCGATTGCAAACGCACAGTATGCACTTTCAAAATAACCTATAGAGATTAACTTGCATCCTTAACCTCAAGTATATAATCAATTGAAGTAGAATACTTGGATAAAATTCAAAAGAGATTCATATAATATTAAAATTATACACACAAGTTGAACTAGTATTACTAGAAATGTAATGTGAGATTAACTTACTTTTAAACAAGTTTTATATGAGAGTAAGTATGCAAAAATTATACTGTGTGAACAAGATGGCTAGGGAGACTACAGTACAAGATGGCTAGGGAGACCAAAGTATGAGTATTGTATTTGAACAGGATGGCTAGGGAGACCAAAGTATGAGTCTATTGTACTTAAACAGGATGGCTAGGGAGACCAAAATGAGTCTATTGTATTTGATGGCTAGGGAGATGAGTCTATTACTTAAACAGGATGGCTAGGAGACCAAAGTATGAGTCTATTGTATTTGAACAGAATGGCTAGGGAGACCAACGTTTGAGTCTATTGTATATGAATTTGGTCTTTTACAACATTTTTACTTTCCCTTATTTATCCTGTGGGTATATAGGAAAAGTATTGTTGGGTTGGTTAAAATTGAATTTTATGTAAAATAATAAAGAGTTTAGTCCTTTAAATATTAAAGGATATTTTAAAGGACTAACTCTTCATTAATATAAATAACTGAAGTCTTCATTATTTTACCAAAAAAGTATTGTGTGTGCAAAAAAATACCAAAACGGAATTAAATCTGACTTCAGGGGTGTTAGGGCCCACTAACCTATTTTTACAAAAGTGTCTGTATAAATGTGTGTGTTGGTGTCTGTATTATCATCGCATCTCCCAGTGTATTTATGCTAGAGAGTTGAAACATTGTACAAAATTAATCGTCAGGTCTAGTTGTGCTTCATGACCTTATTAACTCATAATAATGACTCAAAATGTTTGGAACTCAATTTGAGACTTGGCACGCATGTAGTTATATATAAGACCAACATATGTGCTTTCATCTCAGTATATTTTGTCAAGATTTATATGTATATTTTATACCTGGATATTTATTCATCTTTATATCCATTTACGTTTATTTATATATATTTTTATTTTATTTTTTATATTTACTTTTATATTATTTATCTTTATATAAATTTTATATCACTATTTATCTTCATTTATATTATACATTTTTTCATTCAGAACTATTTAAAACTCAATAATTAAATGCAGTTTAAAACCAAATTAGAATATAACAACGTAGCTAAAACAAGTACTTCAGAACACAATTAGGAAGTAATAAATAGAAGAGAATATTTCTTTCCCCAAGAAATTTTGTTATCAAATAAAATTACTGAATGGGCTTTTCACATAATCACAGGCGATCGTCATCCCAAACCCGGAGTATATATTTAGCATAAACAATTCAAAAATAAAATAACAGTCTCTAATTCAATAAAAGCATATGAACACGTAAAGTAGTTCGGTGAATTAAAAATTAAGGAACCTAAAAGTATTCTGGCGATCCAATATAAAGACAAATCGATGCTTTTGTCATTTGGTAAGACATTGATACGCTATTATCAACCGATATTTTAATTTTAAACTGGATTTACAATCTTGTACTAACTTGAGTTGTACAAGATTGCAGTTTCTTGGAGAGAAATGAGGTCGATTTTCACGCTTGTTTATAATACTTTTAAACAACGCGACTGCACTCTGGTGTCCGATCATTGTCATTATTCTTTATATAAAAATATTTTTATTGTTAAGGGTATTATATAAGACAATTTCTAAGAAAAAATCTATGAGTCTAGTCTGGAGTATAAAGAAAACTGTAATAGCAAATTTGAAATTAACATTAGAATCTCCTTCCTGAATATCGAAGGTACGATTGCTTTGTACGATTTGCAAATCTGAACGATCAGACAATCGTAGGAACTTTCTTTGTGTACACGCTATCAATAGATAATGTAAATTATTTAACTATTTGATTTTTATATCTGATATATGGCTCTTCGATTAAAATAACCAAGTGTTTATACAACACATTCAATAAACATATCTGGTGTTAATCCTATAAATGCAGAGGCTACACTTATTGTAAAGGGAATTATAATATTTTTTTAAATTGAAAAGTTTAATGACATAATGACACTCTTAACTTATGTACCGAGGACCGGTAGCTCAATGGTAGAGCGCTCACCTTATGACCTAGAGGTCTAGGGTTCAATTCCAGCCGGGGGAGTACCTTCAATAAGTTTATTCCTTGTATCGTTTTCTCGGGAGATCTTGAATTCACAACGGGCCAACCCAGCCAGGCTGCTAGGCAAATGTAGGGTTGGATTTCGTCTGAGATGTAAAGACCATGAAAAGACAACTTCATGTATTGACATGAAAGTCATGTAAAGACAGAGTTATGCGGCCGGTGGAGGGGCGGAAAGATACTGAACCTTCACTGTGAAAGTGAAGACCCGGATTGAGCGGTGTCTGTGGTCCCACGACAAGCGTAAGTGATTAGGGATGATGTGTTCGGTTCTGGAAGACGCTTCCAAGTGATCTGTTTAACTTTGGCTTTCAGACCAGGGCTATGGGAAAGGGTTAATGCGCACTAACTTCGGTGTTGCTACCGACGTTTCAGGTGTTTTTAAAACCTCTTAAGTGGTTTTTGCAAAGTTGCCTGTCTTTATGTTTGGGTGTGTCTGTTATCATCTAGCCTTAGAGTATTTATAGAAGAGAGTTGAAACTTGGTACAAATTAATCTTTTTAATTTTAGCCAACTTGGCTATCCAGGTTTTTGTTATGCCACAAATGTTAAGCAACATCAAGCGAGGCCAGTACCTTAAAGGGTGACCGCTGGGAATAAAGCGATTGTACTTACTGTCTGAGAACAAGCGAAGCGAGTCTAAAGTAGTAAGGATGAGTGTAGCGAATTCAATGTAAACACTTTTAAGAAAAATGATTGAGGGAAAATTCCGGGGTACCCCACACCAAATTTTTTCCATTAATGTGTGACTCAATAATACAGTGATGTGGAGACAAATACAACAACAAACCAATAATGCCTATTAAAAATATAGGTATGTCTAGTGGCCAATGGACTTTCTATAATAAACAAATAAATTCTTTATTTTTTAATTTGTATAACTCAGGTATTGGCCTTCATATAAGTATTTATAATAAGACACTAAATAAATATTACATCTATCTAACCAAAGAAAGTCTCTTTAGTGTTTTATTATAAATTATTTAAAAATAAAATTATTAATTTTTAATCCCAAGCATAATTCTAATTACTCATTTTTAACCGAGACCTTAGCATTGACAAAGAAATACATTTTTTCAACAAATCCAACAGAAGGAATAACTCTCTATGGTCAATTGAACACCTTTATTTCAACCATCTGACTTTTATGAATAACCAAATGTAGGCCATGATCATGAAATAATAGAAAAACTAGAGGTCACTTTTCCACCAAAAAAGAATTCCTATCTTTTTTCTTCGACTATTTGAATTTTTTCTTAGCTTTTATATTCTTTGGGAAATTATTGTATTCTTTTGTTAATAAAACTTAAGTGACGGAACCCAAAAAAGAAACAGATAAAAGAAAAGATTGCGAAAAAAATTGTTAAGGTGACTCGAATGCGAGCTGGTTTTTATACATAAAAGATGAAATGTCCGTCCTTCATGGGGTTTTTATTAAAGAGAGGCCAGTCTCAGGCAATCTTTCTGTCTTACTTTATAAGTCTTTACCTTACAACTTTAACATCTTAATAGTTTTATGATTTATTTATTTTTAAAACGATTTTTTCAAACTTAAAAATTGAAAAATGAGACATAAGCTGTCCACGGTTTACAGCCGTGTTCTATATTTAAAGTTCAGTCTATATATTCAAAGGTAAACATGGAATGAAGAAACCATCTGATATAAAGTTTTAAGGTTTATAAGGGCTAAAAGGAAAATATTTCAGCTACAATATGGTTCTTGGGTTCTTATTAAGCCCCGTAATAAAATAAAAGGGTTGTAATAAAACAAACCTTAAGAAGACATAAATGAAGTACAAAGACTTCCTTAAGGGATCCTAAAAATCTTAAAATTTGTACCCTCTTTCAAATACATCAATGGGCCTAAAATATTCCATAAGAGGTCTTTATAAGGAAGCCCTTAAGTACAATCCTTTATAAGGAGGTCTTTAATGAATAAGTTAGGTTTAAGAGAAGAAAATATTTTTGAATTATGGGGTCTCAAAGATCTCATAAGAGATCTTTTAGGAAGTCTTATGGCCTTTAGGGAGTAGGTTACATTTAGGCAAGGAAAAACTCTATGAATTAAGAAGCCTACAAGATCTCGTAAGATATCTTTCAGGAAGTCTTATGGTCTTTAGGGAATAGGTTACATTTAGGCAAGGAAAAACTCTATGAATTAAGAAGCCTACAAGTCTCGTAGATATCTTTTAGGAAGTCTATGGTCTTTAGGGAATGGTTACATTTAGGCAAGGAAAACTCTATGAATTAGAACCCTACAAGATCCGTAAGATATCTTTTAGGAAGTCTTATGGTCTTTAGGGAATAGGTTACATTTAGGCAAGGAAAAACTCTATGAATTAAGAAGCCTACAAGATCTCGTAAGATATCTTTTAGGAAGTCTTATGGTCTTTAGGGAATAGGTTACATTTAGGCAGGAAAAACTCTATGAATTAAGGCCTACAAGATCTCGTAAGATATCTTTAGGAAGTCTTATGGTCTTTAGGGAATAGGTTACATTTAGGCAAGGAACTCTATGAATTAAGAACCCTACAAGATCTCGTAAGATATCTTTTAGGAAGTCTTATGGTCTTTAGGGAATAGGTTACATTTAGGCAAGGAAAAACTCTATAAATTAAGAAGCCTACAAGATCTCGTAAGATATCTTTTAGGGAAGTCTTATGGTCTTTAGGAATAGGTACATTTAGGCAAGGAAAAACTCTATAAATTAAGACAAGATCTCGTAAGATATCTTTTATGAAGTCTTATGGCCTTTAAGAAATAGGTCAGATTTAGATAAGGAAAAACTCTTTGCATTAAGGAGCCTAAACGATCTCATAAGAGGTCTGTTAGGAAGTCTTTAGGTAAGACTTCCTATAGGGTTCTTATAGGAAGAAAACTATAAGAAATAGGTGAGATTTAGGATTCATCTCTTCTTTAATTCTGCAGACCTTAATATTCCCCAGTTTGAAGTTTAAAGTCCAAGGGGCTATGCAAAGCTGCTATATTGTACACTAAATAATAAAAAGACAAAGACAGTATGCCGCCAGACACTAACACTACGCACCAGCTTTTTACGTACGTGAATAGCACCTGGATAATTTTTAAATAAACGTGAACATCAACAACAATTTTTACAGTAATATGAGGGGCCGGCCGGTTTGCTTATTTTTAATACGATTTTTGAGTGGAAAAATAAAATCTTGTAGTAATTTTTGGTGGTTATGCGTGTAATTATATTTATGTCTAGCTTAAATGTGCGGGTTTTGCATAAGTTCCTCATCCTGAAAACCTCCTACTTCCCATGTATCTGATTTGTTTGTTGGTAATATACGATGTACAGATTTTGTTACTTTACTATAACTTCTAGTGAGTTTAGAGGAAAGTTGTTCCTCTAAGAATTGTTTAAGGAAGCAAGACCAAAGTAATCCATATGTTTTACATTAATTTATCAATGGGATCTGGTGGTTGGAGGTGGTTTAATCCAGAAAGATATGAATATTTGACGCAAATTTGTCCTAATGGGGCAACTGAAGTCCTTCACTCTCCTTATAGGTGATAAAAAATAAATATTTAGTGACAAATGTTTCTTATCAATCGAAAAGGTTATATATTTATAAACCTATAAGGGTTAAATACGATAACGATCTCCAACAATACAACAGTAAAATGTCATTGCTTTACAATCTTGTAAAAAACTTTACCCGAAATAGTTTATGATCGTTTATGACTGACAAGGAGAAGCAAACATAAACCGTAACGGTTTAAAGGATTATAATAAACGAACGCACATTTTAAGATAAATCAAGTTCGTAAAACCTACGCACGCAGGAAACGACAGCTGGGATAGCAGATAAGTCCAGTAAGTTTCTGTAGCTACTTAATAATCCCTAGTAAAATATTGTATATTAATTTTAGACTAATACATCTCAACAATAAGGAAGTATTCTTTGTAACTCATGTTTTTTCTTTAACTTCTATGAAGGTTATATAGAAAAGTTGTGTCTTACATTTACTCGATCATTCAAAACGGTAACCACGAAAATTATCCGCTATAGTTTGAATATACAAGCATTCTGAGTTTAAGAAACGTTTTAAAAATTCGCTATAAACTAGAAACATGCAATAATAATAATTTTCCAATTTTTAAATTGTTCTCATTTATACCGTAAGTATAAATGAAGTAGAAAAAGTGTTGTGTTTGCAAAAAAAATCAAAACGCCGACCTCAACAAAATTCCCAATTTCAGATGTAGATGTTCCCAATGGTTTCCTAATGGTTTTCACAAAGTTGTCTGTCTGCATGTGTGTCTGTCATCATCGTAGTTAAATGTATGTTTCCTAGAGAGTTGAAACTTTGTACAAAAATCATTCTATAGGTGTAGTTGTGCTATCCGCAATATACTATTTTATGACGTCATTAAACCGCAATAATGGCTCAGCAAAATTTTTAAAAAATCACAAAACACGGAAAATTAATGATGCGATGAAGCTATGTATAAGTCTACCATATGTGCCAAGATCTATCAAATTATCAGTATTAATTCAATTGTATAAAGAATTGTAAAAAATCGGAAATTAAATTTATATTTTGGTACAAGAGTATATATTTACGTAATAAATAAATACACTAAGTTTCGTTTAATTCAACCATATCCACGATTTTTGTTGGTCAGTGCCAGGATGGGTAAGCGACCGCTGGAGTAAAACGGATGTATTTACTATCTGAAGACGAGCGAAGCTAGACAGTAGACGTGTTTTAGAATAAATTTAACGACTTGTATATTCTGAGGACGAGCAAAACGAGCCCGAAGCAAAGAGGTTGAGCGTAGCGAATCCGATGTGATGAGAAAAAGTTCCGAAGTACATCGTATCCGATTATTTAAAATACAAATTAATTTATTCAGTAATTATTTAGAAATAGATTTTTATTTACACATTACATTATATTAATATTACTTTACATAAACACATACAAATACTTTATTTTTTTAACCCAAATATAAATTTTATGATTAAAAAAATAGATTTTTGTTTTATAAATCAATTATTGAAGCGAAAAATAAAATAAATAGAATATAGTCTGGTCCGATTGATTTAAGATAAAAAAAAAACTCCGCAGAGGGCTGTAGGGGTGAAGGCCGTCAAATTGCTTTAATTTGTCTTGAAAATTGAACAATATAATTTATACATCAAGATATTTTCTCTTATCATTTAACATGATACATAAATACATTACATCAAAACACAATGTACCAAGTAAAGAATCTTGCCAACTTAAATCCCTTAGTCATAAATTAAGCTCTTCAGCGACTCGCGTTTTAAGTTATTAAGACACGTTTTATAGAACAAAAAGCAAGAAAAGACTCTTCATTACTTCTAATGAAGCAAGTAGTAGATTATAATGAATCAACAGGTGGTGTACCCTGTAGGCAGGTATTCAATGCCTTTATTCAATACGTCTTTTAAAATTTAAATATTATAAAGGAAAGGCTCTATTGACAAATGTGACTAGAGCCACAGTCAGATGTGGTAAATATCTTGTTTGCCACAAAGCACTTCAACCCATATAAATTTTCACAATCCAAGATAGCAAAAGAAATAAAAACATATCATTATTATCACAGTGAGGTTCAAAAATTTAGCTGCACCAAATGTTACAGCTTTATTTAGCCTCGAGTCAATTAAAATAAATATATTTAGTAATTTAAATCCATTATAATTTTATGGGTTAATTCCCCAGGCGTATAACATGTCACTAAAGTTCTAAATAAGTTAATAACATGTTCCATTTTTAATTTA
Source organism: Microvelia longipes (assembly GCA_018340805.1). Taxonomy (NCBI): domain Eukaryota; kingdom Metazoa; phylum Arthropoda; class Insecta; order Hemiptera; family Veliidae; genus Microvelia; species Microvelia longipes. Next base: position 22,954,397 of record JACMZG010001908.1, on the reverse strand, counting down.
CTAAAAAAAAGTGAAAATAAAGATTTTCTACCAAGAGGTTAAAGGAATGTCTCATTTTCCCTTGGCAAGACATTTTCTGCAAAGTCCCTCTCTATATTTTATGTTGCCTCCCTTATATTCTTTGCCCCTCTATATTACACACTTTCAGGATAAAAGATAAAAGTAAGTCATAAAGCATTAAGGAATACTTTGGTCTTTTCCTCCATAAAAGTAGAGTGAAAAATACGTATTTGAAAATTTGTATCATTACTAACCATTAATTACCACAATGAATTGACAATAACTTACCCTGTTTTGCATTGATAATTAATGTGTTTAAGCACATACTTTTGCTTATTAGTAATTACCTTAAGTAAGTATTGTTGTCTTTAGAAGTGGGTAGTATTTAGTTGAAATAATGCTTACTGAACACAAAAAATCGGGTACGAGGTACCTCAGAACACTTTCTTATCACATCGGATTCGCTATGCTCATCCTACCTACTTCAGACTCGCTTCGCTTTTCCTCAGATAGTAAACACATCCGTTTCACTCCCAGTAGTCATCCATCCAGGCACTGGACATGCTCAATGCTGCTTAACTTTCACTATCCAACAAAAATCATGGATGTACTTGTCATATTGAAAGAAAACTTTATGTATTTATATATTAAGAAAAGGTATATAAAAGTATACTGAACTTCAACTCAATTGAATCATTTTCCGATTTTTTAAAATTTTTGTAACAATATAAACAAGTCAAAAAATTGAATTAATACTGACAATGAGATGAAACTTGGCACATATGTTAAAAATATAATACACTGGGCGCTACGATGATAACAGACACATACAGACAAAAAACTTAGTGAAAACCACTTAGGAGGCCTTGAATACCTGACACGGATAAAATCGGTGACATCCTGGTTTCGGATTTTTTTTGAAAAATCAATACTTTTCCTATATACTTACGAAATAACGTGAAAAGGTACAATGTTTTTTTATGAATCAATTATAGCACAACTACACCTATATCGACCTTATTATAAGGCCAGCCTCACATATTATATTTTGTAAATAAAGTGTTTTATATATATATAATATATATATATATATATATATATATAATATATATATATATATATATATATATATATATATATATATACTATATATTATATATATATATATGCAAAAACCAATATATATAATATATATATATATATATATATATATATTATATATATATATAATATATATATATATATTGGTTTTTGCACAAATAAGTTTAAACTCTCTAGCATAAATACACAGTGACCGCTACGATAACAGACACACACAAATATACTGACAATGAGATGAAACTTGGCACATAAATATACATAGCTACATTTTTCCGAATTTTAAGAATTTTGGCTGAGTCATTTTTGCGGGTTTATATTGTCATAAAAATTATTTTCATGGTAGCACTTCACCTATCTAATGATTTTTGTACAAAGTTTCAACTCTCTAGCATACATAATAAATAAACTAGGAGCTAAGATGATAACAGACACAGCTAAGATAAACAGACAATATTGTGATAATTACTTAGGGGGCCTTAAGAACACCTGAAACGAATAATTTCAGTGACATCCCTGTTTCGGACATTTTTGCTAACACAATACTTTTCCCATATAATTACTGTTTAAATAAGGAAAAGTTTGACAAATTTGACAAATAATCAATGGGGAAGGATAATCAAGTTAGAAGAATAATAATATTATATCACTAACATCCCTCGTAGTCTCCAAACATTTTCTTTAACAAATTTGTTCCAAACGTGGGTTATGATTTAATTAATTATTTTTTTCAAAAATATTAATAACATTGTGATATTTGTTGAAAAGTTCAAGGTATATTTCAGCAACAAAAGAACTATATATCATTTTACGTACTAACCGCAATTTACAATAATTTAAATCAAATCTTTCCACAACGTGTATTTATTACAAATGTGCGCACGTATTCCATTTATTTTGGATTTATAACATAATACACAAAAAATAAGAATTTTAATAATAGTATTTTACATTAAAAATAATAGGATTAAATTATTATTCTCCTCTTGTATTATTATGATTTATATGGATATTAAGAACCATTAGATGATTAAAATATAAAAATAATTTGAAAGAAGGCGAAGTTGAAAAATCACGTACTAGGATAGGTATAAACAAAAATATTTCTGCTTTCTAGACCTTGATACCTGTAGCAGGAAATAGCACAGATATTCCAATTGTAAACTAAAATTTTATAGAAATAATTTAAACAAGGGATAGAGTGAATTCAGTCTAGTAATTATTAGGAGAATTAAAAATGTGTTAAGACTATATACTTAAGTTAATAGTAAAGAATTTTACTATTCGACATTCATCCATAATAATACATAAAATCGTTAAATACAGCATATGTTCAGTATATATCTTTTATTTAATAAATAAATAAATATAAATATATATATATATATATATATATATATATATATATATATATATATATATAATATATATATATATATATATATATATATATATATATATATATATATATATATATATATATATATATATATATATATATATATATATAGTGTAAATAAATACTAGAAGGGGCATACCCTATCTTCATACATTGAAGGGCTTAGATCATCTATTAGATACTCTCAAGATTTCTGTGTAACCTCATTCAAAACCTTCTTTAGTCGGTAGTACCCCAGAATTGCATACTAGAATTTTGAAAAATCATAAAACATGGAAAAATTAGGTGATATGATTGGGATTTAGCACGCATGTAGCCATGTATAAGAATAGCATATGTGCCAAGTTTCATTTTATTATCAGCATTAGTTCAATTTTTATCAAATAACTTGTGCACGTTTTTTAAAAAAATGTATAAAATCGTAAAAATGATCCAATTGAGTTGAAATTTTGTACAAGTATATACCTTTACGTGTAATAAGTAAAATAAGTACACTTTATGTTTTGCTTCAATACAAGTATATCCATAGTTTTTGTTGAGTCATATAAGTTAAGCAGCATTGAGCGTGGTTAGTCTTGTATGGGTGACCGCTAAGAATGAAATGGATGCATTTACTATATGAGGACGAGCGAAGCGAGTCCGAGGTCATGCTGCAGTATAAATTTGGATAATTGTATATTTTAAGGACGAGCGAAGCGAGTCCGTAGTAGGGAGGATGAGCGTAGCGAATTAAATGTGATAGATAAGCTACACGCGTGTCAAACCCCAATTTGATCACAACATTTTTCTTCGTTTGTGATCACACACACATACAGACAGACAACTTTGTGAAAACTACTCAGGAGGTCTAAAAAAACCTAAAACGGATGCCAGTGTCATTCCGGTTTCGATTTTTTCGCAAACACAATATTTTCCTATATACCTACAGTATAAATGAGGAAAAGTAAAAATAAAACTTTAGTAAAAAATATCAAAAACAAGTAGTCTTAAGGATTAAATTTATTAAAATTTAACAATAAATACTGATATCTCAGACTGTAAATTCTTACTATAAAGGTGGGCTACAAAACCGTACATAAACTTAGGGGCATTGTCACGTCAGATAACCACGGAACAAATATGGCAATATAAAACATAAAGTCTACCATAATTGCTCTTCCATTTAGCCAAAATTTACACGTAAAATTGATTTATGGCACAAAAAAAAACTTTTTAGTTATCTCTTGTAACGGAAGTTCGGAGTTTTACTCCTGAGAGAGTTTAGTGATAAATAACATAATCTTTGTCACCTAAGTTTTCTTTGAATAGACAAAAGTAAAAGTTAGAGAAAAAGATTAAGTTATAAAATATAAAAGAAAACTACGTAAAATGAAAGTTGTGAATTTTCCCAAGCTTACTGACATTAATGATAAATATTTGTTTAAAAATCATCAGCAGTATATTTAAAAAAATAAAATTAATATTAAATTACTTATAATATATGAATACACTCCAAGGGAGTAATTATTTATACACCTATAAAAAAATATTATGTGGTCTTAAATACAGGGTTCAATACTACCGAATATTCTTAATAAAAAAGGTTTATGTGGTTTTATGAGGCTTATGAAGTTTTTTAGGGAAGAAGAAAAAAATATACTTTTTAGGGAATTTCCTTTGAAAAAATTCGCTAATGGGATAATTTTCTCTTTTATCAAAATACACGAAATACTGGTCGAAATAGAGTTTTTATCCAATCTTCCAAAATAAAAGTGATTTAATTCATATTTATCTTTTGGAATTAATTTTTTACTCTTTCTCATGGTGAAAAATATGGTGTAAGTACTAAAAATCCAAAACCGCCTCTTCATATAAATTATCCGTTTCAGGTGTTGTAAATCATACCAACACCTGAACAATAGATGTATGAAAAGTTGTGTTTCATACTGTTAAAAAAGAGTTAAAAATTGGTGCACAAATCTGTCATTGGGTCTAAGGAAAATAATATTTTATGAAGTCATTAACCGCCATTAATGACTTTGCAACAGCAAACAAAAATATGTTTAAATTGATTGGTAATTAAGTTCTCATTTTGTTATATATACCAACAAATGAATCAAGATTTATTTTATTATCAGCATTAGTTCAATCTTAAAATAAAAATCGTTTAAAACCGAAAAATCATATCATGGAGTTTAAAAATCATTTATTGAATTACCAATGGTGCCTGAACTGATATGTATAGAACAAATCAGTTCCATTTTAATAAAGTAGATTTATGGATTTCGTCACATCACACGAGTTAAACAAAACAACATTGATCTAGGTCATTATGTGGAAGGGCGACCGCAGTAAAAATAAAACTGATGTTTAAGGACTAACGAAATGAGTCCAAAGACTTACCATAATATAAACTAGATGATTTTGAAGAGCAGAACGAGTTTAAAGAGCAGAAGATGAGCATACCGAATCTGATAAGGTGAGTAAAAGTTCAAATGTACCTTGAACCATGATTGCCTAATATTCTGGTACTCAAATATATGTTTAAGAAAAGTAAATAAATCTTTAAAAGTAAAAAACGTTTATAAATATCGTGACTACAAGTAGAGTTCCGCAGGGGCTATACAGATGAGGCGTGAGGCTAAAAACAAACATTTTTATCGTTATTATTATTTTTACTACTATTACACGTCATTTTTAGAATATGCCTTTTTGCCACCTTAATACAATTTGTAATTAATTCTATTTAAAAGAAACAGGATATGTATGTAAGACTGGGTTTCTTGTATACTGAAAGCCTATATAGCCAGGTTTTTTATTTGATAACTCAGCCATTCTGATGGCTTCATTATCCAATTCAAAAGCTAAACATTCCAATTACACCAAAACAGCAAATAAACTAAACATTTCTGGACTCAAAGTATACTTAATAACTTAATGCTTAATATTTTACTGACTTAGCGTAAGTATTTTTAGATAAGTTAACGAGCATCTGCATCTATACACAATGTATTTTATTACTAGATCTTTTCTTGAGATAGATATACTATAGTGTAAGGTTTTTATTGTCATTTGAAAGGTATCTAGATTATTCTATTGTAATATTCCATCAAATATATGATTTTTTCAGATTTTATTCCTTTATTTTCGTTTTATTACTGTTGTGCGATCATAAACCTTTGTGCTTCATCCAACATAAATTGGTACTTCTGATATATTTTATTGTTATTGGTATTAATATAATAACTGCTTTGAAAATAACAAATAGGTTAAATATAACCTTCCAAACAGTGTTTTACGCCATAAAACAATGTATCAATAGATCTATCGCACTTATCGGTTTTATTACAGTCATAAAAGTAATGAGTCACGTAAATCCAACAATTTTAGGTACAGCAAAAAAGAACAACTTGAATCAAATGTAAAATACTCACTCACACAATTAAATCAAACTTTATTTAACATCATTATGAGAGTTGCTGGTGGAGTTATTATCATTATCATTAATTCCCTTAATGGTTTAAATAACAATTTTAGTCAATGAGGATGACCTCTTAACGTTTAATACAGCTTTGCAAATAAATATCCAAAGTAGTGCGATTTTCATAACACTTTAATACCATTCTTGTAAAAAAAAGTAAAAAGTATAAATCAAATAATATTCTGGACTAAACAATACTTACAGATCAACGTTATTTTTTTAACACATAAACCTTTACGAATATTTCATCCCAAAATGTCAATTGCAGGAAACCTTACATAATTGGTCATAAATAAAAAAATATAAACAATTAAAAACTTTTAATTATGAACTTTAACTAAATTTGGTCGTAATTGTATTTGTATTTTTGTTTAACGTCACATATTTACGAAATTTTCAATAATTATCATTTGGCGCGTTTGTACGAGAATACTCGAATTATTTCACACATCTTACTCTATTGTCATATCCATAGAGATATCATTACTAGAGGGGCCCTGAAAAAGTAAACTGACCACTTTCCCTTGTAAATATAATCAAATAATCAGCACAAATTTACATTAAATTATAAAGTAGAACGTTAAAAATACAAATAAAACCTCAAACTATGTCCAGGAAGCCGAAAACAATTGATTAATATCACCTTAACTCGTTCTTGAAGAAGGTTTTAATCGGGTTACACAGAGCCCCTGAGAGCCCCAAAAAGGTGTTTCAGGCGTCGCAATGTATTGAGATAGGCAATGTCTCCTATAGTATTTATTATATCTCTATGGTCATATCAGTGCCAATACTGATTAAAGAGTAACTTTAACATTTACGAAATAAAATATATTTGATACCTAAATCAGTATTTCGTAACTTTTTTCATGAAGATAGCATTTTTCATAAAGAAACTTTTTTCCAGTCTTAATTTATTTTTCCAAATGACCCGTAACAAAACACTTTAGCTCCTTGCGCTACTTTAAACGATTTTGTTAATACATATCCTATTTTAGAAAAATATAATAATACAGGTAAAAAAGTATACAACTGTAAGTAATATTAAGTTATCGGTCGCATTTATAAATAAAAGTTTCAAAACATCAATCAAAGATATAATCAGCACTTCTTAAACTTATTTCTACAAGTTTAATAAATAAATTACTTTCTTTGCTACCATAACACATACAAAGTCGAACAAAGAATACAGTATATCTATAATTTTAAGAGATCTGCCTAGAGGTTTTAGGCGATTTTGAAAGTCTATTGCAACCAATACGTTTTGTAAATAGAAGTATTCATAAAACTTGGATTACAACAGTTAAAAGTAGATGTTCTATTTCAGTGAACAAAATATTTTCAACGTCCTAGATTAATTATTTATTCGTACTACTTCGTTTGAGTACCGGCAAAGTTAGATACTGGGGATGGATTACGTAATCATTTATCAGTCTATATTTTCATAAACTTAGCATGAATAAAGTCTATTATCGGATTGCCTATTGGAAAATTCGCTAATAAAGTAGGTCGCATGGCTGGCCCAATGTCCGGTAATGCGACAAAAATTTAGAGGTTGTACAAACTTTTATTTAAAATTGAACTTTTTTTTAGAAAAATCAGTAAAATTAGGGTAACGTTATCTTTTTAACAGAAGGTCCCCAAATATAATATTTTACTATAGTTTCGATAAGAGTATCGTACTGGATGCTTTTTTGAGCTCAGAAACATATAAACTCGATCCGGAGACGACGTGAGAACTTAAATTACTTAAAACTAGAGGCTAGGATCATAACTTAAGTAAACATAGTGTTGTCTACAATAATATTAACACCAACAACGTATTTTCACAAATTTTTAAACTTTATTAAACAGAGCCGACTTTGGCAATAATGCCATCTTCAAAGATGTGCTTAATAAAGCTTAAAATTAGTGAAAAGACGTTGTTGGTGTTATTATTCTAGAGCCATTTTTTCACAATATATTTAAGGATTTATTGTTAGTACATCTAAAATGTTCACCCGGTTATCAACACGCCGAAAAATAAAAAATACATAATATTTACTTGAATAATTATCTTATTATAAGTTCATTTAATACGTACATGAAGAGTATGGGGGTATTTTCGAGACATTAAAGCAAAGAACTTGAACCATACCTGTAACAGATAATAAACAATTATAATTAGATCCTATAAATCATATAAGTAAAGTCAAGGAAGACTAAAAGTTGAAGTTAAAAGCAGTAAAACAAAACGAGAATAAATAAAAATATAAATAAGTAATTATTTTTAAAATAAATAATTATTTTGTTACAGGTGGTATTTTTTTTTAATTTATAGAGCAACCAATGATTCATTGCCTACATAGAAAATGGCTTGTTTCCTTGGGTAAGATAGCTAATAAAATAAAGTGCAAAAGCAATCAAATAAAGTCTAATAAAACTGCAGTTTATGCGCTGAGAACATAAATCAAAATATTTATTTTAATTACCTTTGTGAATACCTCAGTATGTATAATTGAAAATTTTACAATTTCATACTTAACCTCTATATATTTATTACATAATTCTAAAGATAAACTGTACACAAATATAGCTAGAAAATAGCTACTCGGTCCGACTAAAATATTGCAAAAAAAATCATCAGTTCATTTTTAGAAAAAAACAATGTGAAGAAGAAGGGGTAACATAGAACATAGGGGCTTAACATAGAACAGGGCTGTAGCCAGAAGAGAAGAGAATTTAGGCTTACCACACACACACACACACACACATGGCTAGGGCCCCAGAAATACATAAAGGATATATAAAACAACTGAGTGAGAAGAGTGCTGTTAAACGTTTTTGATGGTTTTCCGAATATAAAGATTGAATTAAGACATAAAGACAGTTCAAGACATTCAATGGCCTTGGAATGACAAGGTGTCTTGATCTGAGAACATGGTAAAACATGATACATTAATACAGATATAATAGCAAGAAGGCAGCTATAATAAGGATGGCTTATTCAACCAGATGATAAGCCCCTTGGGTCAAATGATTTGACAATTTGATTTGTATGACTCCCAATAAACATAAACTAAAGCCATATATTTCTACACCATAGATGTACCAAACCGTAGCAACTAAACTCACGACTAAACCCAACTTTGATCCTTAACAACACCAGTGACACGAATTTTCATGATGATCGTGAACTTATTGTTCACTGTAAACAAAGGAATACATTTAGTAAAGAATCAAATCTTATCGCCGAATAAATACACGAATAATTTTCTCGAGAAACTAAGAATAAAGTACAAAAATAATCTAATATTTTCAAAACAAATTGATAGCTCTAAAACAAAATCATTAATCAAGGTCTTAAAAATGTTCAGAATAAGAAGGGTTCATACATCTAATCGAACATACTTCACCCACATACAACCACTCATTTATATTTATTTATAACCACTCATTTGTATTTATTTACAACCACACAGTTATATTTATTCACTACCACTCATTTATTTTCATCTATAACCACTCATTTATATTTATTTACAACCACACAGTTATATTTATTTACAACCACTCATTTATTTTCATCTATAACCACTCATTTACATTCATCTATAACTAAACATTTATTTATGTTAATTTATAACTACACATTTATATTAATGTATAACCACTTATGTATATTCATCTATAACTACACATTCATATTCATTTATAACCGCACTCATTCATATTCAGAGACAATTTTTTAAAATAATTTAAAATCAGGTGTTGAAAAGAATAAGGTGTTGGAAGTAAGGATCTTTAGGTGTTGGAAATAGGACAGCTAATAATTACTTTTTAACATTTTAGGATATAACAAAGCTTTCCTCACCTATGATAGAAGATAAGGTAAAAAATATATACAACCTTCACAGCATTTAGCAACAACAACTAAGATAAAAATGTAACAATTCCTGTCTCTTTCCTAGAAGATTAACTTCTGTCCAAGAACAAGCACAATTACTTTACTTAATATTATAAAGTTAATATTACTACTTAAAAAGTAGCAGAGCACTAATTTATAAATTGCAAAATATAGGAAAAACCAGGACAAACCCAATGCTGTTACAAAATTTCTAAAACAATGCATTTGAAATTAAATAAAGAAACTCTTTTTTTAAAAAAGTTCAAAAATTATTTGGTGTCAGTACTATGACAGGACTGACACCATGACCAGACACTGGTTAGAGTATACAATATCCTCTAGCTCTTTAGCTATATTTAACTCATTAGCTTTTTTCGTCAAGACTAAAAGAACTGCACCAACTCATTAAGGTGAAAACACAAGCAGAAACTTAGCCATATTTATGATTTATCTTAGCCTTGATTTTAGTTTCTTTAGCCATAATTGAAAAAAGAAGAGCAAAAAATTTATCTTATTTAGGATATAAGATAAATTATATTTAATAAACAAATATTATAAATTATAATATAAGATAAATTATATTTAATAAATAAATATATATTTAATTTTAGTTTCTTTAGCCATTATTGAAAAAAAGGATAGCATAACCTTTATCTTATTTATCTTAGCCTTAATTTCAGCTAATTTGTAGTCGTTTTTTTACCAATACAAAAAAAGGTTTATTATGTTTTTTTTTGGGGGGGAAGGGATACCTCATAAAACTTATAAGACCTAACCAAAAAAAAAAATACATGAATTGTTTTTGTCTTTTAAAAAAGAATATCAAAAAGTTTCAGACCAACATTTAGCTATGTTTAAGTCTGAAGATAGAATTATGTTTGTACCTTGGGAGCAAAATGTCAACCAAGCAAAATAAATCCCTTTACAACTTCGCTTTAAGAGTTAATTGTAATAATAAATTTCAAGGCTTCACCTCAGGAGTTAAATTCTTTGGTACCCTCGGCATTTGTTTTAGTATTTAGGAACCAACTTCTTGCTAAGAGAAATAATAGCATTCTATACACCCTTAGTATAAGGGAGTAATAGTTAAATATAACTAATATTTGTATTTTTTGCAATTGCATATGTAAAGTCATAACTCAACTCTTAATAAAGCACCATTAAAATCTTACAGCAAAAATAAAATAAAAATGAGCCATGTCTATGACAACTATTCAAAATAAAGATCAGCACTATTGTCCAGCATAAATAATTTAATCATAAAAATACAAAATAAGAGTTTTATAAAAAAAAAAAGCAATAAAATTAGTATTAGAAGTTAAAAAAATTTTAAGTTTTCAGGGATTAGAAAGAAAAAAAATATTAAAAACAACAAAGCTTTTTCCTAACAAGGAATTTTAATGTTGTGTTTATAAACACTGGGAACATTCCAGAGTGGTTTTGGAATGAAGATGGCAAAGCTAATAATTTTATATGCCAAGTTGGCGTCATGCCACATGAGGGTGTGCGAGGGGGCGCCTAATTCCAAAAAAAACTTCCAACTAGATTCCGTATAAATTGCAACTTAATATTTTAAATATGAATACCTTTTTTGCGGGTTTGTAGGAGTAATATTTGTAAGGGATGAACTACGCTTAAGAAAAGGAAATGCGTTTAAGTAAATTTATAGGAAGAATCTTACTAATCTAAAGACTACTAAGACTTTTTCTAATCTAAAGTCCCAACTGGTTGAAGCACATATTATAATTAGTGTCGAATTTTTCAAATTAATCGCAAATTTTGCGTCCTCAGATATTAAAGTCATACGTTTCATTCCTAGCAGTTACCCATTCAGGCACTGACCACCCACGCTCGATGCTACTTAACTTTTAAAACCCAATAAAAATCATGGATATACTTGTTTGTATTGAAACGAAACTAGGTGTATTTATTTATTATGTAAAGATATAAACTTACAAAATTTAAACCTAATTAAATCACTTTATGATTTTTCAAAAATTTTTTAAAAATGAACACACGTCATTTGATAAAAATTGAACTAAAGCTGATAATGAGATAAAACTTAACAAATAAGTTAAGTTCATTATAAGTAATTATTTTTCGGATAGCATTAGCGAAGGTAAAAGTTGTATACAAACATTATATTAATGTGTTCTGGAAGCTAAATCGATTATAACTAATCTGAACTCGATACTACCACTTTAAGTATTCGAAAAAAGCGATGAACATGAAAAACATAATGTATGGTCAGTAAACATATTTTTGAGGCCTCGTGCAAAATAAATTTAGTCCCTGTCAGTTGACAGGGTCTGGTCGATACACAGAACGGAAAGGTTATAAAAAACTTTAGTGCGATATAGTTTCCAGTTTTTTTGGTTTGCTGTATCGAATGAAATTGATCGGGGACGGTTAAAACACTTAAAGTCCTCAAAGACAAAGTACCAGGTTGAATCCTGCATGAAGTGATATGTTTTTATTGTTAAATTATACTATTTAAGTTTATGCCTGTAAAATAATTCAGACACAGGGTCTGCAATCCGGAAAAATTTCCTTTGGAATGGTTTATTTCTTGCTTAACAGCATATTATTTGCTTGATTTTATGGTTTATATCAAAAATGTTCACTGTCAGTGTCAATCTGTTTATCGTAAAATATATAATATATGTCATAATTATGATGATCAAGTCATTGGGATTAGTTCATTTTCTAATACTTATAACAATTTATGAATAAACCATTTATGCGTAAAATCAGTAACACATTGACTGCATTACTGGAAAAAATAAATAAAAAATAACGCGTGTATTTTCTTGACTGCGTTCAAAGGAAATACGCTTAAACATTTTAAGCTTATACCTTTGCAAATAAAGAACTTGTTTAAAAAAACATTGTTACTATAAACTGAGCTTTTGATAAGCGTAAAAAGAATGTATAGCTCATTTTTGAACAATGTAAAACTAAGAAAACGTATTTATTCCCTATATAAAATTCAGAAAAAACATCACTAAAAAGTCAATGTGCTTTGATAAGGCTTCAAAATCACTGATATGGCTTTGACGGATAAACCAAATAAAATATTGTGAAGCAAGAAATAAAGCATTTTAAATATTTCGCGGACCATTACGCCAGGTTTTTAAAAATACTGAGTTTTCCAGTAAAAAATATAAAGACTAGTCCAGAGGAAGGAGTATCATTTTCCATTATTGTCATTGACACTCAGACTATAAAATAAAAAACTTCTTTACAGAAATAAAAATTTCCCAACAATAAAGATCATATTTTACAGCCAAGCCTGGAAAAAAACTCCGTTCGCAATGTAAATAGAGCCCCTTCTAGTGTCTGAGGGGCTCCCCTCAAGTTGAGACATATTATAAAAGTTTTATCTGTTTATTCAGTAATAAACTAGATTTGTCTAGACAATATAAAAGTACTTTCACTTCAATTAATCTATTTATTTTATAGTCCGTTTATTTAATATTGGTCTCTAAGAAATGGGATGTTACAATCCAATGAATGATTAACAACTACATGAAACACAAATTATAATAAAATTTAAAACTATTAAAGAGAGCAAGTCGATACATCAAAATGGGTAAGTTATTAATAATAATCAGATAAAATTCTGTAAAAAAAATTCCCTAGATAATGTTAAACAATACCGTTTTGTTAATTAAACGTTCGTACAAACGGTTTGCTGGGAAAAGTCTTTAATATTATAAAATAGTTAAGGAAAAAATATAAATAAACTATAATATTTTTAATTATATTAAAACAAAAGAATTATTTAATTATAAATAGGAAGTTTAACTTTATGGGTGAGAAAATGGGTCATAAGTTTATGCGCTACATTTTAGCGGCTGGAAAGTATTGCGATAAAAAACAGAATTCACAACAACAACAAAAAAAGAATAAGGAAGATATTACAAGTAAAACCCCGTCGTGTAATTGGGCTAAGTATAATGTAATTGTTATTGTTATGTAATATTATTACTTTAGATTAAATTATATTATAATCAGTATCACGACTTACAATTTTGCATAATAAGCACATAAAGATGATACAAAGAGTTTTGTAAATAAGTTTCCAGTACTTAACATCATTTTTACAATAAGATTATTGCTGTAAAATATTTCTTTTTATGAAATTTTCTATCGTGTTTTCATTTTTTTGCAAACCTGTAAATCGTAGTATTTGCGCCACTAGAGCAGATTATGATAATTTAAGATCGTGTCGGCCATTTTAGTTTAGGGCAAGAACAAAGGTAGTTACAAGACCAATCTCATTTTAAAGCCAAAAAAAAGGTTTAAGTGGCGTAAGTTAGTAGTTAAGATAGTTACAAATTTAAAAAAATACTATTTCATTTAATTATAGCGAATTTTCGAAGAAAATGAGGTTAAGAGCTTAAGAGGGGGTTATGGAGGAGGGAAGTAAATTTTTTGGAAGAGGGGACTACTGATCAATAATAATTTTATATATATTGTTCAGGTTTATACATAAAAACCTGGGCCCTGTCGCAAATCCGTGGCTCAGAGTATAACTTTTGGTCGTCTACAAAAAGTTTCAAAAACTTTCAAAGGCTTTTTCGGATAGAAATGAAACTTGGTACGAAAATCAACCTTGCTAATGTCCCGAACCCTATTGTTAATGTAAAAATATGACTTCAATAACCCACAATAATGACCCCACAAACATATAAAAATATCACAAAGCTTCATATAGTGTTTAGAGTGTCTTGAAGTGTTTTACACATTTACACGCATACTACTATGCGTGGTTTACAAAAATACAAAGTTAAATTTTATTATCAGTATTAGTTCTGGATTTATTGATTGACATATATATGATAAACAAACCAATGTAATAATTGACAAAATGTAAACAAAGCAAGTTTTTTTGCTAATACATTTGAAAATCCGCTAATATCGTGGCAGTTTGCCACTTATATAAACCAGTTATATGACGAACTGATAAAGTGGAGCGGCCCCAACGCCGAGACTGCGGAGCAGCAAATGTTCGAGAATTTCCGAACAATATGGGTTGTTTTCATTGTCGTTGCTTTCTGTAATAGGTCATACACACTAGGTTTCAGGTCAAGCTGGGATAGGTACTGGTGAAGACATTGTGGAATGACACCTGAAGATAGCAATATTATTAAGACAATTTCAACCTTGAACATGTTCCACATGGACTGTATTTCGAAAGAGAGGTCTGTGTATTGATGCAATCTTTCTTGGACGCTTTTCTGTAAACAATAAGTATTGGGTATAGCAATGTCTATGAGATTAATTGTGCTAAGCTGTTTATCTTGGAGTATAACATCAGGTCTATCGTGAGTTATGGCTTTGTCTGTGATAACTGAACGGTCAAATATAGTTCATTATTTTTTTATTCGAAAACAAGAGATGGTTGGTATTTATAATAAGGACACTTGCTCTTGATGTGTTGGTACTTGAAAGCCAAGTCTTGGTGTATTATATATTAGCGACTTGGTTGTGACCTGTGATATGCTGAATTGTCTCAAATTTTACATTTTCTACACTTATCATCAGCTTATTATTAATTTATTTATACACTTTGTACTTTTAGCATCAGAAGACCAATCGAATCAATACCCCACATCCCATTCCACATCTATTTTTGCAACAATCTTATAACCTTTATTTTTTATGCAAATTAACTTTAATAAATACTACTATACTTTTATTAAAGTAGAAAATTTTGCGTTTTGTTTCAGGGGTTTTTTCTCTCTTTACGGCAGTAATCCCAAAAGGATAAAAATAATGTATATATTATTAAAAAGAATACACAAGAGAAATGATGACAATACAGCAGCAAGTTGTAGGCGCCAAATAGTCTTACTTTCTTTTAGACAACTTTAATAAAAGAACTTAATACTTTAAAATAACTCGTTTTGTGATTTCAACTGTATTAATGAATCTTCATCTCCATAAAACCTTATAAATACTAATTTCTTTTAAAACTTGCTTAATATAAAAAGTAAACCAGTTTAATAAAAATTTGGATTTTGATGGAATTTTTTAAAAATTTATATGAGTTAAAAAACAACAATTACATTTTCCTTTTCCTAGTGACTTCAAATTAAAACACACATAAAGCATTTAGAAATTTCAAGCTTCATTTATAACTTTTACTTTCAAGTTATAAAATAAAACATCCCAAAAAGAATGGAGAACAAAAGGCCCTGGGTATTTTGGTGGCGGCCTCCGCGCATTCCTGTGGCCGCTTTGCAGTCACATAGTTGTTATTATGTATCAGTCTGTCGTATTAGTAGATTTTCCAAATTTATATGAAACAGAAAATTGCCTATACACATTTCAGTTTCATATTTAATAAACTACATATGCGTATTAATTATCAGAGCGATAAGATAACTTTTTTATGCCATTTTTGTTTAGTTATTATTGTGGGTCAATGAGGTCATACATATTTCACAAACTATAGGGTTTCTGAACATTCAAAAAGTCGATTAGTTCCATGTGTCATTAAGATCCGAGTTATCTTGAGCCATAGAAACGTCTTGAAACAAAGACATCATCGCGAATTAAGCAAGGTTGAATATCAGATACGCTTAGTACCATATGTGGCAGTCCCTTTTTTTAATAATTATAGGCACCACCATCCAGGCGGCTTAGAAATATGACGGATAAAAGAGTGGACGGAAGAAATTAATATTTTAAAAGATACATTCTACATTTAAACTATACATTCTTTTTAAATTATTATTTTTCTTTTTAAGAAAAATATTATGATATGTGCAATTATAAATATGTAACCATTGAAGTATATTACTAGAGGGGGCAGAGCCTATTTTAACGCATTTAAGGGCTTGAAACATATTTTGGGGGCTCAGTGTAACCTTTCTGAAACCTCCTCTAAGAGTGAGTAAGTAAACAGTTTAAAAAACAGAGTGAGTAATAAAAAACAGTTTTGACAGTTAGTAAATGTCTGACATATTAACTTCCAGACAATTAAATGAGAAAAAAAGAAAAAAAAGTAATAATAAAACAATCTTTGCCAGCTTTTTACACACAGCTTCTGTTTTGTTTTTATCATAAACTTTAATAAAAGCTACTACAATTTTGTACTGTTTACTTAGATAATAATAATAATCAAATGTGTTCAAGCTATTTTTTTATGTTCAATCAAATAGACAGCCTCAATCAATAGAGCCTCTATAGTGATAAAACCTCTATGTATGTAACTCCTTTGTTAATAAGCCACTTATTTCGATGCTTCAAAATTCAATCAATAGGACCTCTCTAGTAATAATAAGTCTTTGTATGTAACTCCTTCGTTAGTAAGCCACATATTTATTTATTATTTTTTTAATCAGCCTCACACAATAGCAACACTGGAAAGCCCTTTATATATTAACCGCGTCCAGATTCTTGTACTTGTTAACTTTTATGTAAATAATTTATTGCTACAAAACGGAACTGCAAGCTTATACAAACGTATAGTTTTTAAATCAGGTTTCACATCATAAAAACCACAACTGTAAATTCTCTCAGTAAATCCTGTTCTGTAAAGCAAATTCTAATCCGTTATTTAATTAATAATGAGTGCTAGTTGAATTATTATGCATCTGGAAAAAAATTGCATACGTGTTGATTGTTAGTTGCTATGCTTTTATATTCTAATCGTAGAGAAATAGTTTTCATTATCTAATAAAGAAAATGAAAAAATAAATAATTTTCCGACTTTTCTTTCCTATAACATTGTCAGACAATGATAATAGCCACTTTTGTCAGGTCGAAAGCGCTCAGCTTTTTTGTAAATAAGCAATCACTAACGGCGAAGAGATAATTTAGGTATTTTATTCTATTACATCAGACTACATTTATTATTTTCCCGCTTAATTACAACAAGCACAGTATCATACCTTAATTCGTTGTATTTTATTAAATTTAGACTATAATATGCGTGATTTTAAGATCAAGATTTGTAGAAAGAAAAAAATATTCACTACACCTTAATATAGGAGATAACGAAATTAACTTCTAACAACGGAGAAAACATATGCCAGCATGAACACTGCAGAAGTTATGCGTGACACAAGACAAGCTGAATAATACTGTGCAAAATCGAACAAATAATATTGGGTAAAATCTATAGGGTTTCAGACTTTCAGGTTGAAAATAATTTTCTTAAAACCTATGGTAATAGGTAAGCAAAAGAAAAGATTACGAATCATAGAAAACTAAAATAAATATTATTGAACTGCTTTTTATTACCGATCAATTTTTTTATTTAGTCTAATAGGATTTAATTTCTAAACAGTAAAAAAAATAAGGCCATGCGTAAAATAAAATATAATAATATTTGAAAATAATTTATATGCTTCTGTGATAAATATTAATTCTAAAAATAAATTCGTTTTAGAATCAACTTTTAGAATTAATATCTATCGCAGAATACATCCGTAACTTCTTCATTTAATTTTATTACCACTTGTTAATATTTTAACTTGCTTTTTGCTTTTTAAATCTAATAATAAAACCTATTGGCGAATATTATAAAAATATAAAGGAATATATAAAAGACTATCATATAAACCACTTAAATTATTTTAGGGTATATAAACATAAATGTTTAAACCTATTCTATAAAACTTGATCTATCTTCAATACCTATTTTATGCGTATAACATATATATTGCCTTATTTATATAAAACAAGCAAGAATAACATTTTTAGAGTCATAAGACCTGTAAGAATGTTATTAAATACAAATAAGCATAAATACAAACATCTTGAGTTTTTTTCTAAATAATGTAATTATATAAAAAGGTCAAGATGAGATCAGAACAGATTATTTAGCGGATATTCAATACGAAAATCAAAATAAATGGTATGGAATGTATTAATATCGTGTTGAATCCAGCTTACAGGGCGTGTATGCTAATACTAAAACATTAATGTACTTGGACTAAAAGTACAGGGCAAGGACATGAACTTTGTTTAAGATCCTAATAAGAATCCTGGGAACAAACTAATAGATTCAACTCTCTTTAAATTTATTGAGATCAAATGGAAATAGTACACTAAGAATTTTAATTATTCCCTAATGTAAAAACATAAGATGTACCTCATTATTTGACAGAATATATCTAAAAAATAAAATTTCCTTTTAATAAATTTCATTAGTTTTCCTTCTCTTTTTTTGACTCGACGATGTCGGTGAGTCTATCACGACTAAATTATAGTTTTGAGGAGAGACTCTTTTCTTCGTTCCTTTAATTTATAAAGCTTCTTATTACGCTTATTTATTTATTATCTTAAGCTTATCTTATAAAATTTCTTATTAAGCTTATCTATTTATTATCTTTATTATCTTAAGCTTATCTTATAAAATTTCTTATTAAGCTTATCTATTTATTATATTTATTATCTTAAGCTTATCTTATAAAACTTCTTATTAAGCTTATTTATTTATTATATTTATTACCTTAAGCTTATCTTAAAACTTCTTATTAAGCTTATTTATTTATTATCTTTATTATCTTAAGCTTATCTTATGAAACTTCTTTATCAAGTCTTTATCAGTTTATATGAATTTAAATTAAAATGATTCAATCAAAGATAATGGACATAAAAATATCATAGTACTAAATTAATAATTTAGTACTAAATTAAATTTAATTTATTTAAAAAATAAATAATTTTCAACTTAATCTAATTTATTCACAACTTCCTATCAAGTTTCTTATAGATATAATCAAAAAATATAGAGACAAACATATAATAGCACTAAATTAATTTTTTTCCCATTGTTCCAACAAGTGGAATATTGATAAAATCAAAGAAAATAGAGGCAAACATATCATAATACCAAATTAAAATATTTTCTGTTTTAGGAAAACAAGGCCATTGAAACAGATGCAACATCAATGTAGAGTATTCATTACACTGTTAAATCAAAAGGCTGTAGTTAAAAAATATTTAACATTACGATATAATTTACTTTACAAATAAATAAATCTTTAATAAAACTTTACAAAATTGAACGTATTGCATTTAAAAGTAAAATTAATTAACATTTTCTTTTAATATAACAGTCAGTGTTAGCATCTGAGAAAATTATTTTACGATCGCTACATACAATTCTATATTTTTCAATTTATTTGCCAACACATTGAACATAGTTGTTGTACATGATATATAATTTATTTTTTTAATTATATTTACTACATAACACATATACAACTTCACTATAAGAGCATGCGGTACAAGATGAGATGCTTAGTGTAGAGCGAATGAGTTACAATCCAAGCCCCTTCACATTCCTTCTAAGGTCGACCACTGCATCCATAAACACAGTTTAGACTTGTTTAACGTTTTTAAATTATATTTTACCTTTTTACATCCGCATAACTCTAATATTTGCATTTACCACAGCCTAAGCATAAAAATACAATAATCATAAGCATACACTTGAACAAGACAAAGTAGAACTACTACATAAGCACCAAACGGTTTGAAAGGTATAAAAATTTTTGTATAAATGTACATGTACTTCACTCTTTCTTAGACTTAACTACATTAAGTTTAGGCTTAACTATTACGCCAGAAAAAATAACAAAATGTAACATTTATTTTACAAAATAATTCATAGGAATTATTTTGTAAAATAATTCCTATGATCAATAGTCAAACTTAGCATGTTGCTTCTCAAATTAAAATTTGAGAAGTTTTTAGAATTTGAGTAGATTCGAAGATCATAATTCATAATGATCATAATATTCTTCACTTTTGGCAGTATAGTCTTTCCAACAGTCTACAGCAATATGTTTGATATCGTGCAACGACCTACTATATTAAGATGTCTGAAATCCATTAAAACCTTTCTGAAAACTACCAAACAATATTAATATTTTCTTTCTAATAATATAAATCTGCTATGTTGATTTTATAACAACATATTCAAAATGTTGGACACATCAATGTCTTGTTTACATTAAAATAACAAATCTATTTCACTTCCTCTATTTATACAGAGGAGTTATATGGGCCGAACTGAATAGTTTGTTTTGTTTTTAGCCACTGATAATAAAAATTATGTTCTTTCTGAGAAGAAAAAACAAAGCAATTCTATTACAAAGCATCTTAAGGTGTTCAGAAATGTTGAGTTCCTTCCTTCACAAAAATATACAATTTATTTATGACTAATAAATGTTTCTATTAAAACGTTTAACCTAATTTATCAGAAATGCAACTTGGTCGCCTCAAGGCTTAATATGAAACAAAGTTAATACTTTATTTACTCCAAGAGTATAATTTAATCTTGATTCTAAAGATAGATTAGATTATAAAATCATTCATTGTGTTCAGAGATACAAAAAATCCAGATAAGAAGAATTGCAATGAATATTAAATAAAATACTTTTAAAAAAATAATCAGCAGAAAAAACTAAGAAGTAAAGGCAACTTACTAAGTAGGAAAAAGCCCTGAAGGATTCAACAAAACTTGCAATATTATAACAAAACTATAAGAATGGAAAAAGTAATACTGTAACACAAAAAATATATTTGGAAACAAGAGAGCATAATAAAAGTAACCATCAAAATGTAGAAAAGGGTGGAATAAGAAGGTAAGTAAACTAGGGCAACAGAAACGGAATTTTTTATAAACTGAAATTGAGTTTTCCAAAGAGCGTCCCAAACTGAGAAACCTAAATGTGTTTGTAAAAAAGTGGTGAAAAATGTTCTCAGACTTTGTTCTTTTGTCTTTCAACTGCAAGTTTAAGATAAAAAGTATTTCCTAAAAGAAGCTACATTCCTGTTTTAAGACAGAAAGTAACACAAAATTTAACACGTCAAGGTTGTAAAGCGAGCATAAGTCCAAAAAAAAAATGAAGTGCTCAGGCGATTAAACGTTTGTTCGCTCTTATAACTTACTATTAACTGTAACTTTAATGTACGGGTGAAATTAATTATCAGCCCATATGCTTTAATTAATACCGTAAAAAAGCACAATTAATCATTACAACCCCAAAAAAATTAAAAGTATGATTAAAGTGGCGAGTTATGAAGGGAAACAATGTTTTGAAAAGTCAAGCTCTAGAAGTGTTTCAAGTTAATTACTCAGAGAATCAATTGTGTTAATGTTTTAAAGGGACTCATAAATTGCAACCAATTGAAAGGGTGTGAATTGAACTAATTCTTACCCTACTTGATTAAATAAATTAAAGTCACTTATTGAGTTAAAAAAGGATACAACTATAAGCCGACATTAAATAGAAGCATGATCAAAAATATGACTTCTAAGTGATTATTTTATGAATAAGGGGAGTTGTTTGGTGATAAACAGGAGTAAGTTGAAAAGTTTGCAAACTTAGTTAACAAACTTTATGGTATCACTAACTAGGATAAGGAAAACCGCTAAATAAAATATTTATGATTGTGATTACAGCCTTTTATGTTAATATTAATAGGGTATGCAGGATTGAATATTTCATCAACAGTATACTTATTGACAGACTTGGAGTACAGAACTTAAAAAGAAATAACAGAAACAGGTTGAATTTATAATATAAAGGAGGCAATTCCAATCCAAGAATTAGTCCAATAAAAGATAGTAAGGGCTAGCGTTATTTAACGGGGAAGCTAAACTTGTTTAAGTAAATCTAGGAATGATTCCATTTTCCTAAAAACATTACATAAATGATCAACTAAATAAAAATAAATCGAGGTGCTTTCTCCTAGATATCCTCCTCATTAACTTGGACAAAGTAATATAAAACATTTAATAATAGTAAACCTACTAGATAACAGTGGGTTTGCTACAAGTAAATAAGTAAAGCAGCTGAATTCAGCAGCTAAAATTGTGACGTTTTATAAAATTCCATGCCATTTATAAACATGACGCTTCTCCCATTAACGATGTTTTCCAAAGGAAATTCGCTAAAATGCAGACTTCCAAGTTAAATATTTTTATTAAGTAAATAACCAGGAAGTCATGACGAAAATAATAAGATTGCTTAGGAATCATGGTAAGGCAGGCATTTCTACCCGCAGTCCTTATCTTCCCTCTTAAAGGACCAATTTTACACTTTTCTTACTTTCAAACAGCATAAAAATATTTATTTGGCACTGAATTGAAATGGTCGTTAAGATAATGTTTAATGAAATAATGGTTACAAAACGATAATGGAGAATAATTAAATCTTTAAGCTAAAAGATATTATGATAAACACTTTAATTATATAAATGTTTTAATAATGATTTATACAATATATTTAATGCAACACTGTACACATAATCAGAAACTATTGATGCATATCGTAAGCAGCTTCTTTAAAATTGTTCCGAATTCGAGCAATAATTTTTAAGTACATATTTAGTTGTCTTTACGCTAGTTACATGACATTTAACTAATTTATTTATAAGGGACTTGATTAAAACATTTAGCGGATCAATCCACAACCTATAGAACTTAAACTAAATTTATAACCAATTTCAACTAGTCTTTAGAATTTTAACGAATTTTTGATAACTCAGCAAAATAGGTTATTGTTTTAAGAAAATTATTATCTTCCAGGCACGACAACTACAACTTATATCTGATTTTTGTGCTCAATTTCAACTCTCTAGCATAAACACAGCGGGAGTTGAGCGTGACACACACAGCATGACAAAAACCACTCAGAAATTAATAAAAGTTCCTAAAACGGACAATTATAATGAAACCTCGGTTTTAGATTTTTAGGGTGAACACAATACTTTTCCTTATATACTTACGATTGTAAGTGAGGAAAAGTAAAATCTATTTATTATTTAAAATTTGAGTAAATGTACATATTTTGATCTTACATAACGCAGTTAAAGGCAATTAAGGAGGACAGTATCCCAATTTTACACACATTACTAAATATAATTAAACGTCATTAAGCCATTTTTAGAAGGAAGGAGGGTTCTACATTAGATAAAAGTTTACTTATACAACTTTTTTAAATTTGATAAAATAAGTCAACTGTAAGCCATATTTTAGATGAGTTACAACGTGCAGTTGTAAAATTGCATGGTCCAAACCGCTTATTCTCATAAGATAGTGAGTGAAACTTAAATACTATCGAAGTTTTGTATTATAAACAATTAATTAAATTAAATGCTATCATGAGAAATTTTAAATATTAATAGGTAAATGTTATGAGTTTTATAACAAATTGATAGGCTTAGTCATAGATAAACAATAAATGTCCTTTTATCCATGGACTCAGATCTGAAAAAAAAACTTGATAACGTTACTAAAAGGTCTAAATGTTTTAATCTGTTTTTGTTTATCCTCCACTCCTATATTCTAAACAAAGACTTTAGTTTCATAGAGGGATATACTGGACCAAGGATGTTGAATAAAGGGGATGACGCACTAAGTCGAATTGACATTCATCAAAGTGACCCCATCGAAAATCAAAACATAGAGAAGAATACAACACGAAACACACGTCATAAACCAACTGCACATGCTTGGTACGAACTGCGCATGCTTATGATCCTTAAAACAGCGCAGGTCTTAAAATTTAGAGGCAACTTAACTCTCAATGGGGTTCCTATTGTTTTGCTTGCGAAGGTTATAAACAAATTGAAAAAAGTTCATACTTTTTTAACTGTTTTTTGTTAATATTGCTTAAAATTAACATTGAAGAAAATTAAGAACATTACAACCAAAATTGAATCTTGAAAACTAGGAAAACATTTCACTAGGCTAAAAAAAGACAAAATATTAACACATTTAACTAACTCTCTACGAAAAGTAAACGGTAAAGCTTCAATTACTCTCACTAAAGTGGCTACCTAGAGTCCAAAATGTAAAATATAAGCACAAATGACTTGACAATGACCAAATCTAACAATAACGAAAGCACTGAAGAAAGTTGAGAAGCAAACTCGACAACCAAAATTGTATAACAACTTCGCTACATAAACCTGCGTAGGCCCGTTTTTAATTAAACCTAAGGGAAGGTAAGTTTGCTCCTATTTCTCATCTCATACAACTTCCATGGGGTCAGAAATGTTCCTTAATGCGTCATCCCCTTTATTCAACATCCTTGTACTGGACACACCAGATAACGATGACACTCCACAGTGATATACAATCCGTCCCTTAGTATTCATAATTAATTAGAATACAAGGATTTTATACGTCAGTCAATAATTTTGGATTTAATTCAAAGGTAATAATTTAAATTTTAAACATAAAGGTACATACTTAAACTAAAACAAAGTAAGAGAAAAGTAGCTATCTTTATAACAACACTGGTTATGTTTCTTTTAACATAAAAATACTTTGTTTCAACTAGAATACGATTTTCCCTCGTGTAAAAGGATAATAGGAAGTCAAATGGAAGTTGTTAAACTTTCTGTATCCCATCGAACTCTGGGGTCCCATCAGGCTACACCTCCCAACAATAGTTCCGTTCCCTTTTGTTCGAAATTACAACGAAAATTCAATTCATTTCCTACATCAGAAATGGTGGTCTATAATTGAACAGTTATAACTTTAATTTAAAATTTTTAATGAGTATTAACAAATATTTTCAAAGGTAAGTTTAATTAAAACGTCGCACATCTGATTTCACCTCTCTGTATTTCACACTTTTTTATTGTCTACTATTTCAAAAAACAAAATTAAAAGTATAATTAAAAATCACAAATTTCTAAAGCGAATGAGTTCAAATGTGGATCATTATGTTTCTTCAAGCATTAATTTCCCCTCTACTATTATAACAATCATAACACCATAATAATCAAAGCGTCTCATAAATTTAAAGTGTCACAATTAATTAATTTAACTAAAACACTATTTTTTAATAATTTGTAATTTTATTAATGCTCATTTTAATATCACCGGTAAGATATAAATAATTTAATAATATATGCTAACATTTATTCTGATTCTCTTAATTACTTCGCCTTACAGTGTTATAGTCTTAGAGATCTTAGACTAAAATATCTTAGCCCTACTTTAACAAGTCAAAACTTTTTCTATTCTCTGTAGGAACTTTATGATACAACTCTACACCAACTATATTTGTTTACTGTTCACACAATGAGGAGAAGATCTAGTAAACCTTCATTACGCCTCTAATGCTGATTTATCAAAATACAAAAGTAGCTTATTTATTTATTGTTTTATGTATTTTATTTTATCAAGGCAAGTTGCATTATTTATTCTAACTTGTTTGATTTTTTAAACTAAGTTTTTTGTATTTATTGCATTTAATACTTTGTTAAAACTATATGTTATTATACAAATAAAGATTATAAAATAATTATATTACTTAATAATATAAGCTAAATAATTTAGTAGTATCGCCTTAGGGCATTAACTAAAGGAAGACTATTCCCAGAACCTTTCAGGACCGCGTATGTGTTTCAGTTATAAATAACATCACAAAATTTGCTATCAATATCTATGTTGTATCTTTAAATGTTACAAAGCTAACACTATATCGTATTTTTAATAAAAATAAAATCAATTAAAAATAATGACTTCAATTCTTTTTTTAAAAAAAAATAAAGCTATATTATTAAGCTACGGCCATTTCATCCAACAATGTGGGCATCATCAGGCTAATAAACTTAAACAAAACATCAACAACTACAAATAATTTATCTTTAAAACACAGTTCAAAATACTACTATTTAGGTTAAGTTTAACAGTAGTTACTAGAAGTAAAGTTTGTGTATCAAATCAAATAAAAAAGTCAGGAATATGAAGACAATTTGTCATTAATTTTTCTATTAACCAAAACTTTAACGCTATAGAATCACAATTTTTCACTCTGCATAATCGTGACTAGTTAAAACAAAACTATTACTAGAGTATGGATTATTTCCAAACTAAACTTATTTTGCAGTCTAGTAGTAATGTTTCATAAACTCACGTTAAACACGTACTGGCTTCAAACACGATTTCCCTCTAATTCCTTACTTCCTAAGATGTTTAGTTTAAAAAATTACTTTTTTAAAGAACAAGAAGAAGAAAAGAAGCGTGAACTCAGTTTTGAACGAGCTCGATTAGTCGTCCTTTTGTTTTTGTCTAGAAAACAGGAAACAAGACTTTTTCGCTAGTTTCTAGGTATCTCATCGAACTAAAAAATATAAAACACAAGTCTAAGCTAAAAAAATTTCACATTTAAAAATAATTCTGGCGCGGTGGTCCGCATGTCGGGCGAATTTCCTTTGAATGCGTGTTTCCGTGCTTTTTACATTATATAAGTTTACAACTACTAAATAAATAATTCCGGCGCGGTGGTCCGCTGTCGGGCGAATTTCATTTAGAATGCGTGTTTCCGTGCTAAGCAACCCATTTCTTGCTTATGCAAGAACCATGCCCATTGCGTGGTTCCGGTTCATGCTTTAGAACCTAAGCAGTTACTCAATTGTCAAGCACTGCTCGTAACTCATTTTGTCTGTATTTTTCAAAGGAAATTCGCATAATTATCCAGTTGGTTGTACAAATCTATGCCTCTAAAAATAGATGTACTCACTATTATTTGCACTAGTTTAAAGCATAGTTACTTATCTTTAAGCTTAGTCAGTTATCTTTAAAGGATTTAGCGCATTTCCTTTGAAAAATACAGACAAAATGAGTTACGAGCAGTGCTTGACAATTGAGTAACTGCTTAGGTTCTAAAGCATGAACCGGAACCACGCAATGGGCATGGTTCTTGCATAAGCAAGAAATGGGTTGCTTAGCACGGAAACACGCATTCTAAATGAAATTCGCCGACAGCGGACCACCGCGCCGGAATTATTTATTTAGTAGTTGTAAACTATATAATGTAAAAAGCACGGAAACACGCATTCAAAGGAAATTCGCCGACATGCGGACCACCGCGCGCCAGGTGAGTTGTAAACTTATATTAGGTAAAAAACAATAAAAAAATATTGTCCCTACTAGGATTTGAAAACCCAGGTACTCTGGGTTAGAGTGCACGCATCCAAAGGAAATTCGCCCGACATGCGGACCACCGCGCTAGAATTATTTTCTAGTTGTAAACTTATATTAATTAAAAAAAACGATAAAATATTATGGACCCTTCCAGGATTCGAACCCAGGTACCTTGAGTTTGAGTGGTCGTATTGACTCCGGACAACTGGTATTCAACTCAGAGGCCCAAAAAACATAGAAAACGACACCCTACTCGAAATTTAATTTTCAAGGACCGTAATTTTGGTTTTTTATAATTTTTGTGGTTTTTTCGACTTTTTGGTAACTTAAAGTGGTCGTATCGACTTCGGACCGGTTTCATTCGATTCAGCGCCCAAAATTACATAGAAACAAACCCTACTCGAAATTTATTTTTTATCGACCTAATTTTGGTTTTCGGTCATTTACAATGGTTTTTTCGATTTTTAGGTCACTTAGAGTGGTCGTATCGACGTCGGACCGGTTTCATTCGATTCAGCGTCTCAAAAAACATAAATATTGACCTTTTTCGCGGCAAAAAATATTAACCCTGAATTTTGCCGATTTTTTGAAAATTTCGCTGACTCAAGCAAACCGGATTGCTGACGTCACAAAAACCTGGTTTTCAATAGGGTTCGTGTCCCCGAAGGTTGATTTTTGTACCAAGTTTGGTTAAAAATATTAATCCGTTCGAAAGATAGAGTGTTTACAAGAAAGTGTCTAGAAATACATACATATATATATATATATATATATATATATATATATATATATATATATATAAATATATATATATATATATATATATATATATATATATATATATATATATATTATATATATAAAGTCTAGCGAAAAATTTTTTTTTCGTCATAAGGGACCTCTGAAACGGATTTGTGTCGTGGTCCGAGGTTCGAATTCCGCCATGACGCCTATCCCATTAGGCGAATTTTCAAAGGAAATTCGCTAAAAGGTATATCACGTTGTTACACTTTAGACTATTTACTAAAAAAAACATATTTTATCAACTAAAATGTTTATGCGCTAGGTTTATTTTATAATCCAACATTAAATTTAAATCTATCATCCAATTTAAAAATTATTGTAATTAATAATAAAGAAGAGAAAATATAAATTTAAATCACAAAAGTCTTTCGATTAATTAACTTTTAACGCTATCATTCAGGTATATACTCACGATAGTAGCAATTTTGGTAGTGTAAGTAAGTTTATACTACCAACCATTTCTATTGGTGCTAACGTAAAATTTTTCTGGTGGCTCATAATAAAAACTCTAAAATTTGATAGGCGGATGAGGTGTTTTTTTAACCATAATCATCATCCTTACGTCAAACATTTATTAATTATAGGCTGGGGGCTATATTTTACTTTCTTTGTGGTAATTCATATTATTGTAGTAATTATTATTTATAAAACACACTTATTTATCTATGGAAAAAGTTATACTTGCCTCTCAATTAAGCTCTTTTATAAAATAAAACTATTAAGTGAAATAAACCTTCAGTCTTAAATTTTTTTAACCAACATCCTTAAAAAAATCAAGCGCTAAAAATCAAGCATTTAGTTCCACCCTAAGAGCCAAGGATATGAAAGAACTCAATAGAACTAAACTTGTAAAAAAAGGACCACAATAAAAGAATTAAAAAGCCAACAAATAAAAAAACTTAAATTAAAAAAAAAGAAAAACAGATCGTCTACATGAAGAAGATAAAAAGCAGAGTATTTAGTTCCACCACTAAAGTGAATTCAAGTTAAAATCACTGAGCACCAATGACTTCACCTATTTCTTAATAAATTTATTTCTTTTTATATAAAATAAACTTATTTCAAGACTTTGACTTCTGTTGAAATAAATGTTTAGAGCAGAAATTGCAGAGCATTATATAGAGGTACGTGTAAGCGCGCCTAATTATAATAAATAAGATCAAAAAAGTAAGTCGCAGAGGACTTCAACGATGAGCAGCAGCTAAATAATAATCGATTTTGTTACACCAAGGGACGAATGATGTAAGTTTTAAGAATAAAAAGAAGTAGTGTCCTTGATGCTAGCTATCTTGTATCATTTAAAATGTTTCTTTTTATTGGATAGGTCTTACAATACAGGGGAAGCAAGGGAAGTTCACAGAATGGGAAGCAATGGTCTGAAATAAAATCAGTAAAGCGAAACTTCAGGTACTCACTATACTTGCAAGTCAGGTCACCGTGACCGGCCACACACGGGTCATTGTGATACACACACAGTTACAGCGTATAAAGAGGACAGTATATTGTAACCAACCTGTCCTATTAATGCTCTGAATATTTTTAAAACAGCCAGAAGCAAGTATGCTAAGTAACAACTCTAATCCGTTATAAGTATGTAGATACATATTTTTTTTATCTCCAGACGGTATATAATGTGAAGTTTATTGACTAGTTTTAAGGGAGTAAAGAAGCACTTTTCACTCCCAAGGGGGAAAAAATTACTTTTCACTCCCTTGGCAGTAAAAAGGATCATTTCTTCCCTTGGGAATGAAAAGTGTTTCCTATAATTGGGGTTAGGGCTCTTAAATGTTAAGACGTCATCGTACTCGATCGAATTAACTAATACGGAGCGTATTAAATGCGTATGGGATAGGATCACCTCTTAAATACGCTGAGTAGTAAATATAGCGTTTACCATACAACTTATACTGTGGTAATAAGCAGTAGGTAATAGGTTTGTGGCTTAGCGTCTTGAATTTTGAAAGCAATATCAGTCTATTAAGAAGGTATCGGGTGTGCGATAGAAATAAAAACATTAATTCATTACCTTTCTTAATCTGAGTATTTCTTCCTCGCTGGACTGCGATGAATTCCCAAGAGAAGTCCATCCATTGGTTTCGCCGTCCTGAACAAAATAATTAATTTATTTAATATAATTTATAAAACTTAATATCATTAGAACGTACAATTGGATGGGGTACGGTATAAGATGGCACAAAATGAGTTTATCCCCATACACAAATCAATACTAACTCAATCCATTTCATCAATTCGGAAGAATAAATCATTAACGCATATACAGACTCGAATTCCGTTCTCATGTCGTATCTGAACAGAATATCTTAGTCAATCAGCATTTTAATCACTTATAAAAGAAATGCATACTCAATTCTAATTTGGTACACGCGTATAAAATGAGTTGCTTCGATTAACTAACTTCATAATCAATACTATAAACAGATAGATTGTGGATTTTTTTTCATTTTTTCTTTTGTCGCATTAAAAATGACGAGAAGAAGCGTAAATAGATTTTAGACACATAATTACCCGCAGGAAGTATAATTAATCTTAAACTTAGGTGGTCCATCGCACATTATCAGACGTAAATGGCTTCACACACAAAAAATGTTCAAGGTTTTTTAAGTTAAGAAAACGACCCTTCAGGTAATGAATATTCAGGTCGTAGTAATAAGGACTATGACTAGTAAAAAATATGAATGAATGAAACCCAGTACAAGATTGGTACTACAACACCTGTTATAAACAATGAAACAATCAAATAGAAAAAATATTCAAACTTTTTATCACAAAAACAGCCTTTTGAAACAAGATCTATGGTTACATAGTTTTTGTTCATTATAAGTCACCACCCCAAACTAAAACTTTTGGGTCGATAAAAATTAATTATAGCTATTCTTTGCGTCTACTTCAACGTCTACATGCTATTGCATGTAGACTAGGCAATCTAGTTAACTTGTATAGTAAATGGAATGTGCTCTCCAAGTGACTGTAAGTAGCAGCAAATCACATAGGCAGACGAAAGTCAAATAGACAGCTGGACAAAGTGACCATAAGGCCACCTTTAGAGGAGGTTTTCGAATTACCTGCCACAAATAAACTTCTAAACATCCGATCCATTACAATAGGATTTTTTATGTAAACTGACTTTCATCAATGAAAACGATATTTTAGAGTTAATTTCATTCTATATGAATATAAAGAACATGCAGTTTAACGAAACTCATAAAATGTTGCCATAAATATTAAACAAATTTAAATGAATTAATTAATGTAATGTGAAGCAATACTTTTGTCTGTTTCACCGAACACTGAACTTTCCCACTCCTTTCACCCCCGTGGGCAACATTATCCTTATACTAGTATATTATATTAATTATACATATTATATATATATATATTATATATATATATATATATATATATATATATATATATATATATATCTTTGTGTGTGTATGTATGTATGTACATACTATACAGTTGGTGTAAGATAATTGTTCAACGCTAGATCTTTATTGTTTTACATATTATGTATACGTCTATATGGCCATTAAGAGAAATTAGTGGGCCTGTGAGGTGAGACGATGAAAATTTGTAGAATGACCAAGAATATATATATTCTGGGTCAAAAATATAAACACTATTTTTGAATCAAAATAAAATTTGCTACCATCCCAACGTCCCAACCTATTTCAATACCAATACCTTAAATACAATCATTATTAGCCTATTAAGCTAATAAACTATGCTAATCATAATTGTTGTATTATCCAATAAAAAATTCTCAAAAACCCTCTTAATATTTATGGCACCCCTCATATTAAGCCCCCTCACCCTTTAAGCACCCCTGACGGATGGTTATTAGCATCTTATTTTTAAATATGAGGTTTTATACTGGTCATCTTTCTTCCAAGTTGATATTAGAAAGTCGTAAACAATTTATAACCCAGGTAGTGAATAGTTTAAATACCCTCTATTAATTTCCTTAGATAGTAAGAATATATAGAGTCATAAAATAAACGAAAATGGAAGGGCCAGAGCCTTTTATAATATAAGTCGAAAATATAGAATTAGTTTACCTATTTTGTCCTTCCTAAGAATGCAACATGAAGAGGAGGGCTTTAAAATTACTTAAAGATAACAGCTCTTTAAGTCCCTTTGAAAAAGTCAACAATGTAACTATGAAAAGGTGATTTTAAGAAAATCTCTCCGTCTTCCTAACCTCTATAGGCTAATCTACTAACATTATTTACAATATTTAGGGGAAAATATTAACTTTATAGATAACCTTAAATTTTTTATACCTGAAAAATTACAAATTACAAAGAATATCAAGATAAATGTACGATAATGACTAAATTAATATTTATCTAATTATGATTACGAAAATTTGACTTCTCTCGTCGTGTCGAACTGATTTACCCAATTTATATCGCTGTTAAACATACATTTTGTTCTCAGCGAGCACACATTTAGGGACTGACCTCGCTCGATGCTGCTAACATTAATGATACAATGCCAAGAAAAACCGTTGATATACTAAGCCGTAAAAAGTGAAATACTAATGAAAATTTATTATCTAAAAAAATACACTCCCTTATTTAACTATATAACATAATACAATTACAAAACATTATCAATAAAAGATAACAACTGATTATTATAAATTATTACTAGTAAATGATAAATTATTATTATAATTTTACGAGAAATTATAATAATCATGTATTTGGTTGTGCTAAAATTGGTCTCATCCGATTCAGCAAGTTAAAAACTATATTGTTCGACCCCCCTTTTGATTTTAAAAAAGGGGTAAAAAACGGGGTTTGAACATGGTTCAATTTTGATAACGTCACAAATCGAATTGACGACAGCATATATTTCTTCAAAACAATAGGCCTGTGTGATTCTATACGATACAGCCATATGCCAATTTGGATTAGAGCAAATGTTCGACAGCTTTGAGAGACAAAGGCAGCGCCCAGAAAATTGTATATGCACACATCAAACCGATGTATATATATATATATATATATATATATATATATATATATTATATATATATATATATATATATATACATACATATACATGTGTATGTGTATAAAAGTGTGTTGAATAGACTCTACACTACTGAAACATTTATTTAAACGATATATTAAAAATATTACTTTTTTACGATTACCAATTACGTAACCAGACAAAGCTAAATTAATTATTATTAATCAAGTTTATTTGAAATATTATAATGAATCTATAATGATAACTATGAAAGTGTACTCTAGAGATGTTCTTTTCTCTATAAAAATAATAATAAATTTTTATTGGCTCATTTTTCATTTGGGAAATTCGCATAGAAAGAAAATAACACACGAAGACATAATACAAATACTTAAGTAAAGACGGATAAGAAGTTATTATAAGGATTTTTATAATAATAAGCAATAAAGAGTGGTAAAGAATAACTAATATAATAATTATATTATGCATATTATATGTACTGGCATTATCAATATAACTGGTTTAGTTATGTTTTAACCATTTATGACACAAACGTGGGACGTAGACATGTATTAAATATCTTGTAATGATTGATTTTAATGAAGTTATTCATTAATTTTAATTTATTCATTGTAACCATAAATAATGCACAAATATGCATGTAATTGCAAATAGACTAAATAAATCAATTATATATACCAGTATAATGATCAATAATGAAAGTAAATATCTGACTGTCATTAAGTTAGATTTTTTTAATTTTAATGCATCGACATAACAGATCATTAGCGTGAATTGATTATAAGTATTCATAAAAATAAAGTAAAAATAGCAGTAATTGATAGCAGAGAGCCGAGGGTCAATTTACAACAGAGACAAGATAATATTTTTTCACAAATTTTCAATAAGCTTATTTAGATTGAGATTGAGGGTTTTTAGATGAGTTTCTTTTAAATGGCGAATTTAAAATCAGCCACTAACCACTTGCTAATAGATGCATATAAGCTGTGATTAGCCATAGCGTTTGTAACCAAGGCCATGAGGCTTAACTCTAACATTAGGCCAGCCAGGAGATTCAAGTTGTTAAGAGTGTTAATCGTGTGAACGGCAAAGTCAAGCCGCTATTTTGATAGATGCCACCAGGACCTTACTGGAGGCTAACTTTGAAAACGTTAATTGTATTTAAGGAGGTTTAAACAACAAACTGAATAAACAAGACTAACACGTCTTTACATTAAATTAGTTTTTTACTTCCCTATCCCTGATAATAGTAATATGACAATAATATTTCTAATGATAAAGAATAAGACGCCCATTTTTTGTCAAATGTACACGTTTGAGCACCAACAGATTTCAAAAATCGAAAAAATGTAGTGTCTGGATCTATGAGCTTTCTTTTAGTAAACCTGTACCATGGAAACATGGTACACGTTTAACAGGATCAATAATCAATAAGTAGGATGTGATGCTATGTTTTCCAAAAATAAGACAGAGAAGATTAGTTCAATATTTAAAGGCATATTTTAATGTCACTTAATTATTGATATATAATTATTTGGCACAAGAAAGAACTAATATAAGCATATGATCATAAACAATAAAATAAAATATGTATAACTCTTTTTTATCTTATCAAAAACAAAATGCCTCCACTCTATAAAGGGATTAAATAATACATGTAATAATGAAAACAATACCCATTAAGCACAGTACTTAATTATTATTGGTTGTTGGGTCATAACAAACAACTAAAGAAATCCGACTGGATCTGTTATAAGGTGCTACTTACAACGTTGTGTGATGATACTTGCAATGTTTTCCAAAATAAAACTGATTGCGACACAAGATGGCCGCAAGAAAATTTTGAGGCAGTAATCCTAATGGTCGAGCAAAACACATGAAGTAATCAAGCATTAATGGATATGCTTCATCCCGTTGCAAACCTATTCATTCACCACACTGTGCAAACCATTCATCAGAATGTTTCAAGGAATTTTAGTTCATCACAGAGGCCCCTTCATATCAGTTATCTATCATAGATAATGTTTTGCTTTTGTAATATGTTTCATAGTTTAATAGCATTTTAAGGTTTATTATCCTCTTTCAATACTATATTTATAATTTTATAATTTAATCTATAAGCACTGTTCCAATTTTGGGTCGCAGCAGGGTCTTTTGCTTTAGTGATAAAAGTAGATTCATCATGGAAAATGTTTATATAAAAATTATTAATAAATATTTTTAGTTATAAATGGTTATATTAAATTATTATTTGCAGGCCCTTGACCAGGAAGGGCACTGTTCCCCTGTAAATGCCGCCCCCTCTGATAAAGAAGTTGTGGAAAAAATTCTGAATGTCCCTTAACAGTTGTGGTCCCTTAACATTGTCCCCTCAACAAAGTTCGGCCAGCTACAGGTCTGATTAATTGTCAAATTTTAATTCCTGCATATAATTATTTTCTTAACGCATAGGGTTAGGCAGGGGTTTAACCCCCACGGCAAATGTTGTGTGATTAGGATTGAACACAGGGTTCAACCCTTAATTTCTAGGTTAAAAATACCGTGTGAACAGTAACAGGAGTTGAACCCCCTGCTAAACCCTGCGTGTGAACGGAGTAATTGTTCCTTTTGAACTCTTGTTTTTTGTCTTTCCTGAAGATGATCAGAATGGATTGAAATGTATAGTTCCTGTTTATTATAATAAATCCTGTTTATTGTAGAATTGAAGTCGTTCTGTTCCTAATGGTATACTGGTTTGAGTCCAACCATTATTAATATTATTACCCTTTAGTTACTGGATTATGGTTATACTACAAGACATCTATTCCACAATATTAAAAAAGCTGATAACAGAAAATATTTTAGCTATCACTTTAACGAAGAAGGTTTTGTTTATAACAAGCTCGTGTAGTAGAAAGCACAAATTTACCTGTTTCATTTTCCAAAATTTGATAGCATCACTGGTGTTCCTTGGTTTCCTGAATGATTCCCTGATGGAATCATAGGTCGGTATAGACGGTACACTTCGTCTAGGCGACGGTTTCACTATGACTTGCGGTTTTTCAACGATCGGAGACGGGATTTCGGCTTCTTTTTCCGTCGAATCGATGGTCAATAAAATCGGCTCCAATGACTTTGATTCACTTGAAAACGCCATCGAACGAGCAAATGAACTTTTGAAATAACCGGGTACATCTTCTGGTGAAGACATTTTTAACTCGAATTGATAAGTTAAACTATGTTCACTTATTGTTTTTTTAACAACATTTTTAGTACAACAAAAATTGAATTAAAAAAGTTCAAAGAAAATCCAATTATTAATAAAACAACGTGGCGGTAAAAAAACGTAAAGTATCTAAAAAAGTAACACAGATTTCCAGGTGCGACACGGACCGGGCTCAACGGTCGACTGATTTGAATTTTGTTTAGCCGGTTAGCTCATGGAGTAGGGAGAAGTCTTGGAGGAGATTCCAACCTTACAATAACTGTCTTTATTATATGACTACAATAACCTTCTAATTGACACAAATAAAAAGTATTATAATATTAAATTCAAATAACGCTTAATAAGTTATGTTTATTTTTACAATTATTAATTCGTTGAGTATTTCGGTGACTAAACATTGTTTGACATACATAATATTTTAAAACAACATTTAAATTGCATCACTCTTTTTTCCCCGCGTGTGTGTATGTATGTCCACTGATATTTGCATCAAGATTTAATAGGATTTAAAAGGAAATCTTTGTGAAATTTAATTATAAAACAAAATAAAATTATTGTAAATTTTCCAATTAATTACTCTCGGACTATTATTTAATAGATAACAAAACGAAATAAGAAATAACCTTATATCGTGTTGTCCAGATGTAGAGTAGTTGAAACAGTATCCACCAGATTCCACTACTTGTCAAGTCAATCTAACATATGGGTCGTTCGCACCAAAGTTTTGAATACGTTTTCAAAACATTGCAGGTTTTCACATAATATTTTCGGGTGAATCCCAATGTGTCATTAGGAATTCTATACGATGTCAGAAGTCAATTTATGTGGTTGAAGCCCAAGATGATAAAAATTTATAAACTCTATCAGCTTGCGAGAAGCCAACAAGAATTGATTAATTATAACCAATAATAACTTATAAATAGCAATAATAAAAATAACAAATAATTAATAATAAGTTTTGGAGAAGGTTATAATGAGGTTACAACGAGCTCCTGAGATCCCCAAAACATGTTTAAGCCTCTTAATGTATTGAATTAATGTGGTTTTTAATAGTTATGAAATAAATAAGCAGGAAATATCATTAATACAATAAATATAAATCAATAAATAAACCAAAAGAGCAAAATGGACAAATAGGAATGGTTTGATTTAATGGCTCTCCTAACCAAAATTAGAACGTAAGGCGCTATTTAGGTAGTTCTATAACATAACAAAGCCTGTATTTATCACACCATTAAACTATGATTTTACCGACCAAATTAAAGAAAAAAATCATGAAAAAAATGAAATTAATAGGGGGGGGGGGGGGGGGTAGAAATTTGAGGGTTCAAAATGAATCGCAGAGCAGCACGACATATTGTGAGATTATGTAAGACAAGCAGATTTAGTTTCATAGTTGGTTGATATTTTAACATTACGTTGAAATTTCCTTTAAGAAAATGTATTCTGGTACATGGATAAACCTACGAACATATTATAACTTACTGGTTAATACAATTACGCTAGCAGAGTATTCTGGTGGATGGAAGGCAAAAAAGATTCTTTGAGTTTTCTGTTTTCGCCGCTAGAATGTGTTAAGATCCTTATTCAACATAGTCCGTGTCGCCAGCCCCTATAGTAGAGGTTCAACATCGGATTACAGTCTATCGTTTAGTTTAAAAATCCCCAAGGTCATAAGTATTTTGGAGATTGACCAATCAGAGAAGTCGCTGCCTACCTCTCACTTAAAAAGAGAAAAAAATCCCTACCACAATAACCGCTGTAGGGAAAAAACCTTCTTCACGGCAATCGTTCACTTTGTTTGTGGTTCTTCATTTGATTGCATCGTTTTGAAAACTACTTTCAAACTAATCTTAAAATGATATTTTAAAATAAAACTACACAAATGAAATGTAAAAAAAACATCGCCAAGAAAATACGGGTAAAATAATCTTACCTGTTTACAAAGTTTTTTCCCACTCCCTTCTTGCCAGGGATTTTTTTTCTTTAGAAACAGTGGTGTCTAAACTGACCTGTCAAGATTTTTAAACCAAACGATAGACTGTAGTGCCTTAATTTTGAGCTAATTTGTGCTGCAATTTTTAAATTTTTTGTAGGCTCCATTTTAATAATATTGGGGTTTAAATTTAAGGGACTACTAAATTTTAGCTTGTCCCTTTAAAATATAATGAATTTTTTAATAGGAGATTTTTAATTCTTAGCAATCAAATTTCGAAAGCATATAATTAATAAGAGACCGTAGAACATAATGTATATCTAAGAAAACTTGAAATCTGTCTGTATTTCAGTTTACTAATGACTTAAAGTCATTAGTAGACATAAATATTTCGTCTTGCAATATTTTATATTTTTGGTTATGATTTCTTATAAATTGTTAACAACGGGAAAACCATATTTGAAATTTATGAAAGGCAAAATTCAACCTATTACTAGGTTACCAAAACAAATTTACTAATTAAAATGTTCAGATTATTATAAACTTTCTTACTTCTTTAAGTTATGCAGTTATTACAAAACCGTTGTGTAATGCGGGTTTAGATTATACTCTACAATACAGGGGAAACCATTTGTTATATTTCTTTAATACAAAAATCATAACGTATAAGGACAAAATTAAGAAACGTACAGGTGAAGAGTATAAATTAAGGCTTTTGTTTGATGTAGTTGCCTTCCATTCGAGATCATTTATATTATAGGGGCGTGACCATGCGATAGTGCAAGGGCCTAATCCAGTTTAAGAGTCATAAATTGATTAACAGGACACAGGACTTACATAGTGTATCAGAAATAACACCACAATAAAGAGCATATCTATTATTCCATAGGATTAAGATTTGCTGAAGCTACCTTACCTCACAGACTTTAATCCTATTCCTGTTAATTCAGTATATACTGTGGTAGATGAAGATTTAGGTCTTCCGATGGTGACCGCGTCAATGTAGATAAAAAATCTGACGTTTTGCTTTCACTATGGGCGGCAATCCCGTAAGATGTAGGACAAAACACAATGCTCTAAAAACTGAACCATTTTATGAGTATATTATCCAATTTTTAATTTTCCTCATTTATACCGTAGGTTTATAGGAAAGTATTCTGTTTACTAAAAAATCTGAAACTAGAATATCACCGGAATGATCAGTTTTACGTATTTTTAAGACCTGCTGAGTAGTATTCACTAATTTTTTTTGTCTGTATGTTAGTGCGTGTGTATGTGCGTCTGTTATCATCGTAGCTCCCAGTGAATTTATGCTAGAGAGTTGAAACTTTGTACCAAAAATCAATCTATCGGTTTAGTCTAGCTATCCGGAAAATATTTTTTATGACGCCATTAACCTGCTATAATGACTCAGCGACAATTTAAAAAAGTCATAAAACGCGAAATAAATTTGCTTTCAGAATGTTGAGATTTGGCACAAATCTCATCTCATTATCGCATTGAAAAAATCGGAGAATAATCCAATTTAGTTGAAATTTGGAACATGTGTATACCTTTACGTAACAAATAAGTACAGTAAGTTTCGTTTCAATAAGATATGTATATCTATGGTTTTTGTTGGATCATATAAATTAAACAGCATCGAGCGTGGTCAGTGCCTAAATGGGTGATCGTGGGGAATAAAGGAATGAATTTACTATCTGAGGACGAGCAAAGCGAGTCTGAGGACGTGATGCAAAATAATTAACGACTTGTACATTCTGAGGACGAGCGAAGCGAGCTTGAAGTAGGGAGTATGAGCGTAGCGAATTCAATGTAATGAGGAAAAGTTCCGAGGTACCCCGTACCCGATTTTTTTTTCTAAATCGGAATGCGAAAAGGCTAATTTTTCTAAAAGAAATGCAAATGGCTGAGCCATTTGCATTTCTTGGCTTCGCCTCGTCAGTCAAATAAATTATGGCTTGCGTATTGGCATTTAATTTCCATAGCCAAAACTCGCTATAAATTTAGCTCAGGGCCTAATGAATAAAGCTCGTCTGGAAAATTCAATTTTGCTGCTTTGTAGAATTTTGCATAATGAACAATCCTTTTAAAACTAATAAATTAAATTGTACCTTTATAGCTTAGCAAAATGTTTTTTTTTTTAATTTTGATTAAGTAAACCAATACATCATGTGTCGAGCTGGTATAATTTGCCAACACTTATTTTTTTCAGCAAGGGTGAAAAGTAGTTTTGATTTTTAAAGGGTTTGTAAACCAGTGAATGATAACATCAAAATTCATTGGTATCTTTAAACTGTCAAGAATTACAAAGATATTTCACTCTCTTTATTAAAATTATACACAATCCTTTTGTCCATCTACGTTTTCCAAAAACATAATAAAACCAAACCATTTAATGCTTTTACTCGTTCCGTAATAAAGAGAGAACCAATATCAGTAAAAAATTAAATACATAAAATAAACAAATGCGCCGCAATTTCAAATTTATAGGCATTGCTGAACTTGGTACAGTATAGTTATAAAGAATGTCGAGTAGAAAGAGCTCTAGGACATTAACAAAAACTAAAAATGGGGGAATGAGTTAAAAATGCTAAGGATGGGGATATCACACGAGGATTGCCTCTGCGAGGAGGTTTGGGGCATTGCCCCCAGA
The DNA here is from genome assembly GCA_018340805.1 of Microvelia longipes. Lineage (NCBI taxonomy): Eukaryota > Metazoa > Arthropoda > Insecta > Hemiptera > Veliidae > Microvelia > Microvelia longipes. The sequence continues at coordinate 22,913,017 of JACMZG010001908.1, read as the reverse complement.
CCCACTCCATCCCCTCAACCAGCAACAAGAAAACTTAAAGTTACGAAAAGTTTTTTTTTTCTGAATTCCATTTCTTGAGACTGGAAAATATTCATCCTTTTTAAGGTCACTTGTAAACTGGGTTTTATATATTTTTTTCATTTTCGTAACTCATAACAAAAAAATTCTACCCTCTCTTATCCTAAAAAAAACTTTAAAAATAGAATTACAGTTCTCATCACAACGAAATATAAGAACACAGAGATATTAAACAATTATCCAATGATATTGACCAACAAATTTTATATGCATGGAAATAATCTATCTAGATATTCAGATGTACAAAGAAAAATGCATTTAATTCATGAATAATGAAGTAATAATTCATCTAAATTTATTTATATTTTCTCCAGTTGTTTTCAAGGTCCATCACATTAATTAATAAGATGTATATAAATATAATATATATAATATTATATATATAATATATATATATTGTGTGTGTGTGTGTGTGTGTGGTATTGTATATATTTTAGAACATTCAGTAAAATATGAAACATTCTGGCGGATTTTTTTTTCAGTAATAGTTAATACCTGAGAAGTAACCTCACAACTTGTTTCTCGAATTTTTCAAAAAGAAGAGAAATTCAATTTTTTCGAAGAAAAGGAAAAATAAGAAAACAAGAGGCTTACAAAGCATATAAAACAAGATATAAAATAGCGGGGAAAAGGAAAAATATAATAATATATGTTTTATAATAAACTAATTAAAAAAAGTGAAAATTATATAGTATTTATAAACATTTTCTTGCTTTATTTTCTTATTTTTCTTTCAAATTACGTACGATACATTACTACGTTACTACATACATTATTAAATTACTACACTTAAATATGTATATTATATTTATTTTTGTTTTTATTAATTAATATCCTCTCCTTTATGCGTATATATTACGTATGTGTTATTTATAAAAGCAATACTATAATTAGAATTTAAAAAAATAAGCGCTAAAGGAGTTCATCATAATCAGAGTAATAAAATAAATCTCTTCACTGATGTCAATATTTATTAAAACATAAATCATAACCGGCTTTTAACCAACTAAAGGTCATCGTCAGTGCCGGTGAGATGTTAGGAAGCTAGGTTTTGATTATTTTCTTACTACCTTTAGCGTGTTGAAAGCCGATTATGCTTTTATTTTTTATTAAATAGTTACATAAGTTAAGTGGCTTATTTGATTACTGTGACTACTATGAAATTGGTTTGCAATATTCATAACTATATGAAAAAATCATTGGTAAAAATCATGGAAACAATGCATTATTTTTTGCATACCCCTCAATACTTATAGAACACGTAAAACCATATGAAGTGGAATGAAAAATTGTCACACAACAGAAAACTAACCCTTGATACATGCTATCTTTAATTTTATCGACAGTAATTTTTATTTTATTTATAACTTAAATAGGTCTTTAAGTTATTATGTTTCCTAGTTGTTTATCTTTATTACGGTTTTATAAGAGTCCATAAATTTTTAAAATTTTTTATTTTAAAGGTTTTTCACTTTTTAAAGAAATATTAAGAGAAATGTCAGGTAATTACACCAATAATGCTTTTTATTATGGCTCTGAAATAAATCTTTATAGTCACTCTTTATCACTTTTTGTTTTTGAAGATTTCAGATAGTAAATATAAAGTTATATTTATTTGAAAAGTATTTTCAGTATTCATGTTGAACTTTTAAAACGTTTTTCTTTGTTTAAAAAAGTTCGTTGGTTTGAAAAGCACGACAATGAAAGCAACATTGTCGCTTTCAAAGAGTAAAATTCTAATAAAATGTTAGAGACATTAATATAAGATTTTATAATAAACTTTTTGCAATAAATATGTGATACAAAACTTTTATGATTTATGATACATGATTTCTTGTTACAATGTTTTTGTTATTGTTTTAACATAGCCCATAGAGTTTTTTCTTACCTATTACCTGATCTTGTTGACAACTATCTATGCTGTCCGTTGTTAAGTTAAAAATGTACCAAAATGAACCCCGTATACCAATTATAGGTAAATATGATTATGCATATACCCAAAATAAGTTTACGATGTTCAAGTTAAATAATTACCGTTTATTCTCTGGTTATCGGTTGAAAACCAGAGAATAAAACCATTTGGTTGGTTTGAAATTACTTAGACAGTAGTTGTAGAATAATAGAAAAAAATGGTAAATTATTATAATGAGAATACAAGAAAAGAGTAAATTATTATAATAAGAATACAAGAAAATAGTAAATAGTAAATAAGAAAACAAGAAAATAGAAATTATAATAAGAACACAAGAAAATAGTAAATTATATTTATTTATACATTCCAAAATGTACCCTCTATAATCAATATAAGTTTATACGGTTATTACATATGTAAAATAAGTAAAAATTAGTTAACTACGTGCAAATTTTAGGATTACCGTTTATTCTCTGCTAAACGTTTGATAACTAATATAAAATTATTGACCAAACTATTTAATAAGATTATTTATGAGGTAATGGCTTTAAAACCTACCTAAGTACTTACTTTACTTGTAGATCGGCATTATAGTAATTTACTACATAGTACAAGTACTTACAGTCAATCCTTACTTAATACATACTACTACATAGTACAAGTACTTACTGTAATCACTTACTTGTAGATACGGCACTTGTGTATTTGCACATAGTCAATACTTACGTAATCACTTACTTGGTACGGCACTATTTGTAGTACTTAAAACATAGACAAGTACTTACTAGTAATCACTTACTTGTAGATACGCACTTATAAGTAGTTACTTCTTAGACACAGTACTACTAGTAATCACTCACGGCACTAGTACTTACACATCAAGACAATACTTACTATATCACTTACTGTAGATACAGCACTTATTAGTAGTACTTACACATAGTACACAGCATACTTACTAGTAATTAACTTACTGTCAGTACGAGCACTTTATTAGTAGTACTTACTACATAGTTAAAAGTACTTACTATAATCACCTACTTGTAGATACGGCACTTATTAGTACAATTCCTAACATACGTACAAGTACATACTAGTAAATCAGATTACTTGTAGAACGCACTTATAGTAGTACTTATAATACATAGTACAAGTACCTTACTAGTAATCACTTATTGTAGATACGGCACTAGTACTTAATACAATACACAGTACTACTAGTAATCACCACTTAGAACGGCACTATTAGATACTCCTCATAGAATACTTACTAGTAATCATTACTTGAGATACGGCACTTTTAGTGTACTAAACAGTACAAGTACTACTAGTAATTAACTTACTTATAGATCGGCCTTATAGTAGTATATTAGTAGCAGTACTTAGTACTAGCACTTATTATGTAAGATTACTACACAATAATTCTCGGGCAGTGGTCCGCATGTTGAGAAAATTGACTATGGACGGATGTGTTTCCGTGCTTAACCAATCCTTTCCTGTGAAGGTGCCAGTTTATGCTTTATAACTTGAGCAGTTACTCCAATTATCAAGCACTACTCATAACTAAATTTTCTGTATTTTTTAAAAGGAAATGCCCCTAAAAAACTTTAAAGAAGTAAACTAACTGAGCAATAAACTGGTGCAAATAGTGGTGTGCATTGTCATTCAGAGGCATAGTTTTGTATAACCAACAGCATAATTATGCGCTTTTCTTTGAAAATACAGAAAAATGAGTACGAGCAGGCTTGATAATTGATAACTCATTAATATTGAGTGATTAATTGATATTTTGTCAAAAAATTTAAACCTGGAATTATACCAATTTTTTAAAAATATGCTGACTCAACAAAACCGGCTTAATAACGTCGTAAATACCTGATTTTTAAATACAGTTCCGTGTCCTCCCCAAGGTTTAAATTTTGTGTCAAGTTTGAGTTTAAACTGTTTTTATATTCAAAACGTAGCACATTAAGTCGATATAAGAAAGCATTTAACCTTTAAATCAATAAAACCATGAATATAAAGGTACCATGTTATAAGTATAAATTAAAATCATGTCATATATGAATATTTTATTCAAGGATCATTTCATATAACTACCCTACCCTAAAATGTAGAAATATTCAAGACTTGAGCCAAAGAAAGGGATAATAGATATAGATAGTCGAGAAAGAAATACAAGTAGCCTAAGAATTCTCTGACATTAAAATAACTTTATTTCTAGTTACACTGAAGTTCATATTGCCTTTGCTAAACCGCGTTTTCTTTAAAATTTATATTCATTTCAACTGTATACAATAACACGTTTAAGCAAATTGTTCGAGAAAAATGAGCTTATGAGGGTGGTAGGATCAATGGGGAGAGGGTGGGTGACGATCAATATACTATCTTATTACATATATTAATATATAATATAAAATAAAATTATATATAAAATATATAATATATAATAATATATAAATAAAATATAAATAAATATATAATATATATATATATTAAATAATAAATATAATATATAATAATATATATTATTAGATATCATATAATATATATATATAATAAAATATATATAAATATAATATATATATATATAATCATATATATAAAATATATATAATATATATATAATTATATAATATAAATATATATATATATAATTTTCTTTCTATTTGTCCTAACTTTTTATGGACACGATCACTTAAACGCTTTCTCAGATAAACACGAAACTTAAGTACGAAAACCACCCTTACACCCTAGTGTTGTAAAAAAATTTGTGACATTTTCAACTCTCTAGCATAAAAACACTATAAGCTACGAATTAACAAACACAACACAGCATACACACAGACAACCTTTCTGCACTGAAACACACTGACTTTCAGTCAACTACTGGAAGTCACGTCTTCTGTCTGACTTTTGTCTGATTCCGGTGACATCCCTGGTTTTTGATAAATTTTCATACGACGAGTACTTTATATTACGGTAGATAAATCATGGACAATGTAAAAACGTGATTGTTTAAATTTTTATATGCATTAATAACACCAACTAAATATGATATTAAAAATAACTTCTTATTTTATAACCCTACAGACTGAGAAGAAAAACAGCAATATATTTACATAAAAAAAAACAAGTCGGGGCTGCTCAAATATATAATGAGTCGCTACAACACACAGAGCACTAATCAATTCACATAAACATGACAAACTACAATCGAAACAGTAAAACCTAAATAGTAAATAAATTTAAATACATAAAATAAATATTCGGTTAAACAACAGAAAATTAAATTGTACATTATATCTAAAACTAGTATAAATTAAATATACACATGGTATATGTAAATCGATTTCAGCCCGATCTATCACTCTTTTTGAGATTTGCACTTTGGTCGAATGTTAGTGAGGTCATTTTAGGTAATAATGTCACACACAATATTTTTACAAACATAGGGTAGGGTGTTTTCGTACTAAGTTCCGCTTTTGACTGAGAAAGCGTTCAAAGTGATTCGTGCCCAAAAAACGTCTAGAACAATAAAAGAAAAAATATATATAAATATATATAATATATATAATAATTATAATATATATAATATATATCTATATATATAATATATATATATATATATATATATATAATATTATAATATATATTATATCTTATGAATATATTATATATATTATAATATTAATTAATTAAATAATAATTGTGTAATATTTGGTTTCTCTCAGTCATGATAGGTTAATAAAATAAGAATGTTATTTTAATATCAGTATTAGTTTTGGGTGTATATTGACAAATATAATAAATTTAAACAAATCACGTTTTTACATTCCTGATTATATACCGTAATATAAAGTATCGCGTAGCAAAAATCAATAACCAGATGTCACCGGAATCAGACAAAAATCAACAAGAAGACTGACTTCCAGTCAGTCTGACTGAAAGTCAGTTGTTTCAGTGCAGAAAGGGTCTGTGTTATCGTGGTTGTGTGTTTGTTATCATCGTGAGCCATACTAAGTGTTTATGCTAGAGTGAAAATGTTCAAAAATCACGTCCATAGGTGTAAGTTGTGCTATTCGAAAAATAGTTAAAGGGCGTCAACCCAAATAGAGACCAAAAAGATAAAAACGCTGAACAGTGCGATCAAGATTACGATTTAGCTCGAAATAGCAGACAAAATAACTAAGATGCCAAGTCATCTCATTACCAGCATTAATTCCAAGTTTATACAAATGCTGTGTAGTCTGTATAAAACGTAAAAAAATAGGAAAATACCAATTGAGTTGAAATTTGATACTAATGGTTACCTTAATGTAATAGTATAAACCATGTTCGTTTTAACAAAGTAATAATAATATAATTAGACATAAATTAAGCAGATAAACGTGGTGAAGTGCTGTACGGTTAACCAACTGAGAATGAAAAGGATTTTACTATCCGAGGACGAGCACAAAATCAAATCCTGAATATATGAAGTAAAATTTGGCGAATCGTAATATTATGAGGACAGCGAAGGGTGGTAACAAAGAGAGAATAGAAAGCGAATCCGATGCGATAAGAACGCGAGGTACCTCCATACCCGAGTTGAAACTACATTGGAACAATTCGGAAATCGCCACTTATATAAAAGTAATATGAACGAACTGATATACAACAACAACATGTGGCGGGCGAAGCGCTACAAGAAGCACGGGTCGCGGCAACGGCCAAAGAGCAATGCTCTTTTTTATAATGTAAAATGACTTTTATGCCTGTTCATTTGATCGTAAGTTAAACATAAGTCCTTATCTCGAATTTATTCATATTTCCTACAACACATGCCCCAATGTAATGTTTGCCCTGAACCTTGTAAACTAATTGATCGTAAAGTTTTAAACACAGAGTTGAAAACCCTTACTTTGACGTTAATAAGAACTTAGTTGCCTGTTCTCTATTTTTTTAAATTTTTATACACTCACGCAATTCATTCTTTTATTTGATTCACATCAGTTATACCCGATCATAAAGCGAAATAATACAGAGCGACGCAACCATTGCTAAATGATAATCATAGTGCGTACTCGAACGATTTAAAACTCGTTCTGCTAGGTTTTGTTGTTATGGTGAAACTCCCACGCCATTATCAAGAAACAGTGGTTCCGACCAAACCTATACATCACAGTGATAACAACAACTATTGGTAGTATTATACAAGTCAGTACACAACCAACTACGCATAATACAGTAAAGGTTCAGCGCCTGCATTAGAACTGAACGTGTGACAATGTGAATTATGAATAAAATCATTGGATAATCCATTGTCAATCTAGTTTAACAATTAACGACGTTCGGAGCACGTATTTACTAGTCAGGTTCAAACCTGAACCCCCTAGCACACCATACCATCCCCCCTCACATTCACACACCGTCTCTCAACGAACTGATGATCGAGAATTACCTCTCTGGAAACGTCTTCCACAGCAGGGCATTGCCCCCAGGGTTAAGTTGCTTAACATTTCCTATGGGTCGGGCGGCCATTTGTTTAAAAAAATGTAACTGTAATTAACTGTAATTAACGTAAATTAAAAAACTATTACGCTTCTTTATGCACATTATTTGCACATATAAGTGACATAGCATTTTTTTATTGTAAGATTAGAAATTGTGTAGAAATACGTACGTTATTACTCAATAGAGGTTAGTGCACACCTAATACTGGTGGTTAAACGACTTTCAAACGAACAACTATTCAGCTTTTTTCGTGTGCATTCTTAAATTAGACATTTCGCAAGTGATATTAGTTTTTTCCCCTCAAATATAACTTTAATTTGTAATTAAACAACTTAAACTAGAAAATTCTGAATATAAAATAACAAAATCGTATTTAAGGCAAAACATTGTCGTGTAAGTTCATGATCTAAAAAAAACAGGTTTTAACCTTGACGTAGTCTCTTTTCTTAACTAAATTAGTTTAACAATCTATTTCACAATTTTTAATACAAACATTAAACTATCAGTACATTTAAAGAACAACAACACGATAAACAGTAAAAAACGCACTTAATACAAGTCTAACCCGCAACCTTAGAATAATACTATATATAGAAGGAGCAAACAGGACCGTAACACAATGTAATTCCACTGATAACAACGAAAAGCGTCGACTGGTGCAACACAAATTCTAGGGATTCTGGAAGGATATGTTAAAATTGATATTTTAGAAATTAACCAGGTTTTGTGTTTTCTAAGCACTTCGAAAAATCACCGGGTTAACATTGCGGGTTGTTTTGAGGAAAGTAATCATTCATTTAATTGTTTCTAGTCAACATTTATAAAAAGTTTATAAATATTCATAATGTCAAAATAAATATTCTAATTCATTTAATTGAATAAAATACTATTCTAAATTTAATGAATGTTTGTATTTTGAATAAGCCAGATGCATCCGCATCTTGTAACAATTTAGAAACATTGCTCATTGTTTAAAATTTTGCTTATTTGGATTGCGTTGCTAATAACTTAAAGATTTTAAACACTTATTTCTTTTCTGGCGTTTATTTACTCAAATCTTCTCCAAGCTCTATATCAACATGCAAGAGCAATAGATAGCAAACAGCCAAGAAGCAAAAATATCTAAATCTAGCATCAGATGCATCTTACTGTCGACCCAGGCGAAAAAATAAATTGCTCGGCCATTAGCATACAGGTTTTAAAGCTCTCAGCGTTCCCGAGTGATCTGTATTATTTGAAACAGCAATAATGCAAACTCTGTGTCGCCTCGTTGAAATCACGAAAGCACCGTCAGGAATCCTGTGCCATGCTCGTCAAGAACAAACACTGAATAAGTTCCAAAAATTGTAAGGGTTAAGACCATGTGTTTCCTTCAGGCTCACGACCATTACGCCCATTATACTTTTCTTAGACTGTCTAATGAGCACGTTAAATATGATTAAACAAAATCATCCTGTTAAAAACATGTGGGTCTTCCAGGACAAGCCTTTCGGTTTATTAAATCGCACAGCATTACAAAGTTCCGCATCGCTGAACCCAGGCATGAACGCTTCAGTGAGCCTCCTTATGCAAAACTTCATTTATTTAAGTAGGTTACACTGTTAACACAATGATTACCAAAAAATGGGCACCATGGATCTATAAACGTTTTAATCAACCAGTTGATTGCCCTTTTGATCTACAATTACATCCAAAGACATTTTTTGGCTTTGTCGTGGCGAAATTTTCCCTCGCCCGAACTTAGTTAAAGTTGCCTTCTAGTTCAAAACCATACCCAAACAGAAGTGAATACACGCGTCAACTCCAAATCGGCACGAAACCTGTAGAGAGATGGCCAAAGACATTTAAGCACGGGCCGTGACCCATCGATCGTATTGGTCCCAAACGTTTTTAATACCTAAACCGTTGATTTAGATGTAAATTCCATCCTATGAAAGTCCAAATGAAGTCCGCACAATAAATTGAGTGACTTTCTTTCTTCTTTTTGTTTTTCAATTTAAAACCGCTTCATAACTTCTCAAATGTTCTACTTCTTTTTCAAAAGTTTCGAATGGTCATTTCAAATGCTCCCGTGAATCTATCATTGTTTGAACATGTCACATTTAAAAACGGATTTAAAAGTGGTTTTTTAATAAACCCTTTACAAACTTTTTTTAGTGTTCCCGAAAATCATTTTTCCCTTTAACAGGCCCCGCATTGATCCAATTACATGTTTATCACGTGAAGAAAGAAATTGTGGTCCCATTTTATTATGGATAATTAATAAAATCAAAAAAGGAAATAACGAGAGGCAAGACATAAACGAACAAACAAAAACTTCATTAGTAGCTTAGGAGAACCATAGTCCTAGCCGCAGCGCACCAAACTTACCGTTGTAGAAATCGCCAATCATAATCAAGAGCTAGATAATAAAATACAACCATTAATTAAAATTAGCAATATGTACTAAATAGTAAAATATGTATCAAATTAAAATAAAATAATTATATTTGTACATAAAAATAATATTTCATAAAAATCGTGAATAGTGAAAAATTGAAAGATACAATTTTCCTAACAATCATCCCGCTCAATAAGATAAACCCGCAATTTTTAAAATCAATCAAACCGGTTAACTACCTAAATACAACNAAAACCAATTGAGTTGAAATTTGATACAAGTGTGTACCTTTATGTAATTAGTTAAGTACACCTTGTTCGTTTTAACACAAGTATATTAATAATATTAATTAGACCATTAAAGTTAAGCAGTATAAAGCGTGGTGAGTGCTGTATGGGTGACCACTGAGAATGAAAAGGATGTTTTTACTATCTGAGGACGAGCAAATCAAATCCGAATATGAGTATAAATTTGGCGAATTGTATATTATGAGGACGAGCGAAGGGTGTACAAAGTAGAGAATATGAGAATAGCGAATCCGATGTGATAAGAAAACGTTCCGAGGTACCCCATACCCGAGTTTTTGATAAATACATTTGACAATTCGGAAATGCCACTTATATAAACTAGTAATATGACGAACTGATATACAACAACAACCATGTGGCCGCGAAGCGGCTACAAGAAGGCACGGGGTCCGCGGAACGGCCAAGAGGCGAATGCCTCTTTTTTTAATATTGTAAAATGACTTTTATGCCTGTTCATTTGACGGTTAAGTTTAAACATAAGTTCCTTATCTCTGAATTATTCTATATTTCGCTACAAATGCCCAATGTTAAATGTTGCTAACTTGTAAACTTAATGTGATCGTAAAGTTTAAACACAGAGTTGAAAATCCCTTACTTTGACGTTTATTAAGATTAGTTTGCCTTTTTTCTTCTTATTTTTTAAATTTTTTATACACGTCTCGCAATTCATTCTTTTTATTTTGATTCACATTCAGTTATACTCATGTATCATAAAGCGAAATTATACAGAGCGACGCAACCATTGTAAATGATAATATAGTGCGTAACTCGTAACGATTTAAACTCGTGTCTCTAGGGTTTGTTGTATATTGGGGTGAAACTCCTACGACCATTATCAAGGAAACAGTGGTTCCGAGCCAGAACCATACATCATCAGTGACTAACAACAACTATTGGTAGTTATTAATACAAGTACTAGTTACTACAACCAACTACTGCAAGTAAATTACAGTAGGTCAGGCCTGCATTAGACCTGAAAGTTTGTGACAATGGTGAATTATTAGTAAAATTATTTGGACGTAATCCATTGTCAATGTAGTTTACAATTAACGACGTTTCGGGAGCAGGTATTTACTAGTCAGGTTCAAATCCTGACACCCTACACACCATACACATCCCCCCTCACATTACACACACCGTCCTTCTCGAGACGAACTTGATGATGGGAGAATTACCTGCTCTGGAAACGTCGTTTCCACAGCAGGGCATTTTGTCCACCAGGGTTAAGTTGGCTTAAATTTTCCTATGGGCGCGGCCATTTTGTTTTAAAAATGTAACTGTAATTTATACTGTAATTAACGTAAATGTAAACAAACTATTTACGGTACTTCTTTTTATTGCATTTATTTGCACATATAATGTTACATAGCATTTATTTTATTTGTATATAATGTTAATAATTTGTGTAAGAAATACGTTTTATTACATCCAATAGAGGTTTTAGTGCAAATCTTTAAATACTAGGTTGGTTTAAACGACTTAAAACGAGCAACTAATTAAGTTTTTTTTTCGTGTGCACTTCTTAAATTAGTACATTTTCGCAAGTGATATTAGTTTTTCCCCTTCAAATATTAATTTTAATTTGTAACTTAACAACTTTAAACTAAAATTTCTGAATATAATAAATAAAAAAATCGTATTTAAGGCAATACATTGTCGTTTGTATGTTTTTCATGATCTAAATAAAAACAAGTGGTTTTTTTACCTTTTACGTAGTTTCTCTTTTTCTTTAACTAAATTATTTTAACAATTATTTCACAGATTTTAATACAAATCATTAAATATCACGTACATTTTTAAAGTAGAACACGGTAAAAGTAAAAACTCCTTATACAAGAGTCCTAACCCGCAACCTTAGGATAATACTATATATAGGAAGGAGCACAGGACCGTAACAACAATGTATTACTGATAACACGAAAGCCGGTTTTTGACTGGTGCAACACAAGATTCTAGGGATTCTATCGGGGAAGGAATTTAAAATTAGAATTTAGAAAAATTTAACCGGGAGTTTGATCTGTTATTTCTTTTCGGCATTTTTAATAAATCACGCGGGTTTCATCTATTTGCGGGTGTTGTTTTGGAATGTTAATCATTTTATTTATTGTTTCTCGTTCTACGATTTTTATTAAAAAGTTATAAATATTCATATGTGTTCAAATTATTAATTTTTCTATTTGCTTATTTTATTTGATTTAACTTACTTATTTCTAAATTTTACATGAATGTTTGTATTTTGAATAATCCAGATTGCGTCGCTCGATTGGTCTGATTAGTAATTTTTAAGAATGCGCACTTATGGGTCCTCATTTTTGTTTCAAATTGATTTGCTTATTTGATTGCGTTGCTAAACTTTTAAAAGTTTATAACATATTTCTTTTCTTGCGTTTTATTTTATCAAATGTGATCTTTCTCCCAGGACTCTATACATGCCAAGAGCAATATATAGTCAAATGCCAGAGCAATAATAGTTCTAAATCTAGCTCAGGATGCAATTTACTTTCCGGACAGGTAAAATAATTGATTCGGCCAGAGAATTAAGGTTTTTAGCTTCAGCGAGTTCGCCGAGATGATTCTTTTTATTTGAAAGATAATGTTCATAACTCTGTGTCGCCTAATGTTTGAAAATCACGAGCAGCAGGGAATCTTGGCCTCATGTCAGTCGAAGAACAATCACTGAATTAAAGTTCAAACTTGTAAGGGGTTAAGACCATGTGTTCCTCTAGGCTCACGAACATTTACTGCATTTATCTTTTTCTTTAGAATGTTAATTGAGCATCGTAATATGATTAAGACAATCAGTCTTGTTCTTTAATCTAGTGGGGTGTTCCGTGAGACGCTCCGCATTTGTGCGCTGGTTTTAATATAATAATATCGCACCGCAGTGTAAGTTCAGAAGGTCTGGGATTGTGGCACCTCGAGTGTATGATACAGCATCAGATTGAGCTCTTTCTGTATGCTAAACTTTCATTTTTATTTAAGTTATGGTATACATGTTAACAATATTTTATAAAATAATAAATGGAAGCAAATGGATCTGATTAAATACGATTTTTAATCAACTCTAGTCGTAATTCCTTTATCTTAGATTTAAATTACATCTAATGAAATTTTTTGGGTTTGCGTATTTGGCGACATTTTTCTCGCTCCGACTTTTAAAGTTGCCTTCCTTATTTCCAACTCATGTCAACATGCGTGAATACACGAGATACTTCCAATCCGCACGAACCCTGATTAGAAGAGATGGTCAAAGCATTTTAGCCGGGCAGTGATCCATCGGATCTTCATTTTTTTATTGGGTGCCCAAACTTATTTTATTATTTTTACCGGTTGATTTAGATTTGTTTATTTCCAATCTCTATGACAAGATCCAAATGATGTGCGCAATTAAATTGTAGTTACTTTTTCTTTTCTTCTTTTGTGTTTTCAATTTTTAAAAGCTTTCATTAACTTTCAATTGTTTTATTTCTTTTTCAAAGTTTCGATTAATGGTCATTTTTCATGCTCCTGACTCTATCATTGTGTTGAAGCTTGTCACATTTAAACGGCATTTAATAAGTGTTTTTTATAATATAACTCCCTTTGACAAACTTTTTTTAGGTGTTTCCGTGAAAATCATATTTTTCTTTAAACGGGGACGATTGATCAATGAAATGTTATCACTTTGATAGATTGATAATGTGTCCTTTGTATTTTATGGTGATTAATTTTTAAAAATATAAATACAAATTAAGGATATATGTACGAGAAGGCAAGAGATAACGATTACAAAGCAAAAAACTTTCATTATTAGCTTTAGGAGAACCATGTCTCGTAGTCCGCTAGCCGCACAGACTTTCCGTTGTTGAAATCGCAATCATAATCATAGCTAGATTAATAAATTAAACCATTAATTAAAATTTAGCAATTGTACTAATTAGTTTAAATTGTTTAAATTTAATAAATAATTTATTATTTTGTACTATAAAATAATTTTAAAAAATCGATTGAATTAGTAGAAATTGCATAATAGAAATTAACATTTTGCTTTTAATATACCGTAATAGATAACCCGCATGATTTCTTGAAATGCAATACTTAACTCTGTGAGTTTAAATACCTAATATCACATTATTTTACTCTCATCTTATCCCATAGAAATTCACTGTTAGTAAATATTTTAGTTATGATTTTGTCAACTTTAATTATGCTGCTCAAACTTGACAAAATAAACATTTATTTTAAATAATTTGTATAAATATCTTTATGGAAAGTATACTAATATAGAACATATTATAACTTGAAAACCACCTGCAGGTATTTAATAACTGGTCTTAGATGGCCAAATGTATAGGTTGGCTGGAATCTGAAGAATCTATACATTTTTAGTGAGAGGTACTAACTTGTGTTAATATTATAGTTTTCAATATTGTTTTACGTAATAAATACTTCATATAATTTTAATTAATGCTTTCAATCTCTTTTGTTCTCCATGCTCATCCTCCGATATGTATTATTTATTATTTTAGTTTTTTATGAATAATCAATCATTAATTATAACGACATCATAATTCGCCATCGGAATATAGTTGGCAACTTTTTTTAGAAATTGTATATGTTAGGAGGTGGCGCATACTTAGTTGCACCCAGTGAACCGGCTTCGTGTCATTCGTTAGTGCTCCTTCTATATTATAGTATTATTCTAAGCCCGCAACTGTGAACGGAGAATAATATTAAGAAAATATGTAGTTATGACCCAGGTTTAGTTTAAATGTTTTCATACATTTATACTTATATTGCGGGTTTAACTCCTCATTCTATTTCTATAGAATAGTAATTTATTAACTTTAAACTTGTTAATATTTAATAATTATATACATAAATTCTTTGTTTATTTGAATCTTTTAACATAGAAAGATCTATCTAAGTAGCTCTTTTACATTTTTTCTGTGATAATTATATGAATGATAAATTCTAAAATTATTCTTTAAAAAATATGTGTATGAATAAATGTACACTGCGTACCTATCGTTAGTATATTTGTAATATCCGGGTGCTATACATGCATAACAGACGACTTAAAACTATATATTTTTATTAAAAGTAAATTCATATATTTGCTGTTTCTTTTGTTTTTATTGGGCTTTAATTAAAATGTTATTTAATTTTATTTAATGATAGAGTATTATACTTCGTCTATTTTAGCTCAAACAATTTAAATGCAAAAATGTCAGAATTTTCCTTAAAAAAATAATTGTCATTTCTTATTGCACCATCAATGAATTCTTTAGTCCTGAAAGGATTTCAGTATATTTTTAGAGTTAGGTAGGTGGTACTGTTTATTTTTCTCTCTCGGTAAAAATCTAAATGTCATGGACATAAAACAAGGGATATTGGTCACAAAGTAAAAATATCTCGGTCAAATAATCATTTTAATAAACAATTTAAAAAAGTTTAAATCTTAAACAGCATAAACAAAAAAAACTAAAGTAAATAATATACCTAGTTAACTCGGGTACCTCGATTTTTAATACATTTGGCACTTTATGTACCGCCTTTAATGAATACTATATAAACGTTTAATGCATACTATGATATATTTATATGCCTAAATAAACATAAAAAATATGTTTATATAGATACTCTAGATACTAAATAATTTAACAGATTAAACCCGCATTACAAGTTTAAATACACATAAACTTTTACATTTTTTCCATGCACTGTTGCAGGCTACTCTTGTTGACCAAATGCTATCAGGGTTGCCAATAAAATTAAGTTTAAAAACATAAATCCTTAAAAGCTCACGCGCAGTTATTTCAATTTTAGCTATTTTTTATTCATAAGCCAGCTATCAGCTGATCACCATGTCAAATTTTTTTTTACACAGATTATTATAGGAGTTTCCCTACTTGGTTTATACCTATCACCATGTCTCTGTCATTAAGAATAAACCATAATTATTGCAAAAGCGATCTTTTTTGTGATGTTAAGAGAAAGGGTGGCAAAACCCCCTGTGAGAATTAATTATTGAAGATGCTAATTTCACATTATTTTTGGGATCCAACTGTGCTTACTGCTGAAAGGGTCCAACAGTAAGTGACAGCTTTCTTTTATTGTGAGTTTTTGTACCATAAAAGAAGTTAAAATTTTATCATGAAATGATGAAGTTAAGAGTTGAATAGTTGGATCCTCCTTATTGTTCCTCATTGTGATCAATGAATGAGTAAGGTCACTTTTAAGGAAAAACAAACAATGTTAGTTTAAAAGACTATATGTCACCTTCTTCTCCTCAAGGCATTATAATGTCTATAAATAATAATAATTCATTCCTTTATAACATGCCATTGTTTTGTGCACGTTTTTCTTTTAATTATTTTATTTTAGATTTGTTATACTTTACAGTTTTTTATTTACATTTGTGATTATAGCCTCTGGGTATCTATTGATTATTTAGTTCAATCTATGTAAATTTATTATTTACAGACATGATAATTCTTGAAGGAGTAGTAGAAAAATATATAGTCTTTTGACTTGAAACTTTGTTAGCATCAATACAATTTTAAATAGACAAATTAGTTGTTTTAAAAACCTATCAGGCATAAAACGTAATGGCGTTATAATGTATTTCAAAATTGATTTGTTATAGACTGATAAAATTAGATCTACTTTTAACTTTTTGTTAATTAAAGATAAATTTATAGATGGTGTTTAAAACTAAGAGGTTATATTTATTT
>JACMZG010001908.1:22871127-22893627 GCA_018340805.1 Microvelia longipes | reverse complement strand
TCGTTTGATTTTAAGCTATATAGCGTTATCATCTGTACCAACTACTTTACAAAACTATTGATTATCCGAAGTTTTCTGTTTGGAATCCTAAGTAAACTATTTAAACCGAGGATCTTTAGTAAAATCGATGTGTTATACACCATTGTGATCCTAAAGAGGATAATAAAATACAAACTATACAAGCTAGGTACAAACTGCGAATCAATTCTATCATTACATAAACTGTGTAGGTCTTAAATTTAATGACGAACTTACCTTCCGACGAAAGGTTTCATAATGTTGGTTATAAACAAATAGTAAAGAGTGATAAACTTTTTTTTTAAATTTTGCTTTTTACTACTTTGTGTCTTAATATTTTTTAATTAAAAATAATAAATGTTGGTCATTTAAATGTTTTATTTTCCTTTAATTGTTGATACATGCTGAACTAGACTTATCCTTGTTACTTAACCTACGTTTCGCGCCTTTTGCTATAATCTTGTTAGGGAAGGTAAATTTGCCTTTATTTATCTATTTCGTAATACATTTCTGGGGTCACTTAAGTTCTCTTAACGCGGCATCTCCTTTCTTGAAGATCCATGATTAAAAATTTTATCACGATTAAATATTGTGAATATAAAGAATATTACGATCACTGTACCTGCAACCTTCATAACCGAACAAACGATTACATCGTAAAGTAAATATTATTAAGACTGTGTAGAACTTATTTATTTGTTAATAACAAAGAATATAATAGGTATAGAATGTCAGAAGGGACAAGAGAATCAGACAGAAGATGTGGGAGAACTCAGTGCTGGCATCTAACGGCTGCTCTGAAACTAATTCTTCTTACCATTATATTCTTCTTACTTTTTTAAGTTAGTATAAAAAAACCATCTTGTTTTTATTACTATTTTAACAACACGAGTATCTACATGAAATTGGCCATTATTATATAAAGCAAATATTTGGACTAATCAGTTTTGTGCAAGAAGTAGTTTGCTGAAAATAAGACGACAGTGGCGCATTCTCGTAGTTGGCATGGTGAAACTACCAAATTATTCACTAGCTCCCCTGTTAATTGGCTTAGGAATTAACCATCTCTTCTCCACACTAATAAATCCTTAGACCATCTTTCTTTACCTATATATTATTTGGTTAATAAAATATGAATAAGTCTTCCTCAAACTCCAGTTTTTAAATACCATTTTAAGTGACTTATAACGATTATTAAATTCGTTCAACTTGCTTCTTAGATGCTTTATACTTGATTCTTATTTTTATGCAAAACTTTTCTCTTTACATTATAATACATTTTTTGTTTAGCTTTTAGCATATTTTTCTTTTGTCATGGATACTGTTTTCATTAAAACTGGAAAAGTTCATTAAAGTATAAGAAAAGCAGTGAAAAGTATCTTACTAAAGGAAAGTTGATAGACTGTGACCAAATCACTTCAAGGAAAGGGCTCCATTTTTGTGCAAATTAGCCTGGTAACAAACATTTTTTTCCTTTTTTGAGTGAGAATATTTTTAACTAAAGTCTTAATCGAATCAAGCAAAAGACCTTTTTTGCTGTTGTGACATTAAAGAAGAAAAAAATTGTTTCAAAATTTAATGAAGAATTAATGAAGAATGGTTCATCCCTACTTTCCAAGCAAGTTTTTATGAAATATTAATTTTTATTGTATTTTTAATACAATTTGATCCGAACACGACAGTTTATAAACTATGTTATTCATATTTTATAATAAAAATAAATAAAAATAACTAAATTATATTTTATCTTGGTAAATATTAAGATTTTTATTATGTTTGATTTATTTGTTCTATTCATTTACACTCTATAGTAAAAACTACCGACGTGCCTATTCTAGCGCGTTTTCGACGCGCTACTCCATCAACTTGTAAAGATAATATTAATATGATAGTCGGGGAACACCTACCAAACAAACTGCAGCTAGTATGAAAACGGACACACACACACACACACACACACACACACACACACACATACACATTCATACAAACACCTGAAACAGATAATTCAGATGGAATGCCGGTATCAGATTTTTCTTTATAGGCATATTATTATTATTAACTTTATTGTTAATATTTTAATTATATATAGGAAAAGTTTCGTGTTTTGCAAACAAATCTAAAACCAGGATTTCAATAATTATACAGTTTAGGTGTTTTAACACCTCCTAGCCATTTTTTATAAAGTTGTCTGCCTGCATGTATGTGTGTGTGTGTGTGCGGTTGTCTGTTATCATCGTATCTTCTAAAGAATTTATGCTTGAGATTTCAAACTTGGTACAAAAAATTAATCTTTCATTCTAGTTGTGTAATCTAGAAAATATTTTCCGGATATTTTTTATTACGTCATTAACCCGCAATAATGACCAAGCAAAAATTTCAAAAATTCTTAAAACGCGGAAAATTTTTCGATCGATTAGAGATTTGGCTCGCATGTAGTCATAAATAAGATTAACATATGTAAAGGTTTTTTTTAAAAAAAAATCAGAAAATATTCCAATTTAGTTGAAATTTGGTTAAAGTGTATCTCTTTACTTAATAAATAAATATACTCAGTTTCGTTTCAATACAGCAAGTATGTCTAGGATTTGTTAGATCATAACAATTTTATGATTTGAGGACGTACAAAGCGAGTCCGAAGACGTGTTGCAGAATAAATTTGGCGAATCGTGTATTCTGAGGTCGAGTAAAGCAAGTCCGATGTGTGGTTAGAATGGATGAGCGTAGCGAATCCGATGTTATGAGGTACCCCGTACCCGATTTTTCCCTATATACCTACGGAATAAATTAGGAAAAGTAAAGATCAAGCAGAGAAATATGATGGTGGTTATTTTGGTTTAGCAAATTCCCGACCTTAGAGTAGTTAACCTAACGTCTAGGGCGTATTAACTTCGGTCTCGTGATACCTTATAAAAGTAACCAAACATTTGGATAATTCAGACTGACTTCGTTTATCCTCAGAATTTCATGATTACTAATACTTATAGTAGTAATTATGTGGTGTTGCTACCTTGGAACTCGCAATTTCTAACACTATATGAAAACATTTGCGATTATACTTGGCAGCCTTGAATTTAATTATAATATTTTAACAAAATATATATATGACTTTTCCTTATTTATACCTTAGGTACATAGGAAAAGAATTATGTTTACAAATCTATCCGAAACGGATAATTCAGGTGATAACCTAAATTATCCGTTCACAAACGGTTTTCACAAAATTGTATGTGTGCCTATTATCATCTAAGCTCCTAGTGTATTTATGCTAATGAGTCGAAAATTTGTTAAAAAACCAGTCTAAAAGTATTATTGTGATATCCGGAAATTTTTATTTATGACGTCATTAACCTGCAATATTGACTCAGCAAATTTCGAAAAATCATAAATTGCAAAAAATGTTGCGATAAATTAAAGATTTGGCACGCATGTAACCATGCGTAAGACTAACATATGTGCCAAGTTTTATCGCATTATCAGCATTAGTTCAATTTTTATTGTCTTGTGTACGTTTTTTTAAGACATACACTAAAGTAAAAATTGGAAAATAACCCAATTGAGTTGAAATTCGGTACAAAAGTATACCTTCACGTAATAGATAATTATACCAAGTATTATTTCCAAGGTATTAGCTAACTAGCGTATTGAAATTATACTTATCGAAGTATATCCATGATTATTTTGGATTATAAAAATTACGCAGCATCGAGCGTGGTCTGAGCCTCGATGGGTGACCGCTAAGAATGAAACGGATTTTTATATTTACTATCTGAGGACGAGCGAAGCGAGTCCGAAGTAGAGAGGATGGGTATGGCGAATCCGATGTGATGAGGAAAAGGCCCTAGGTATCCCGTACTTGATTTTTATTTTATTCAAATTAAAAGAGTAAAATGGTATATGAATGACAGAGTAATCAAATTTGGTAACAATTCTTTTCAGACACAATATAATAAAAGTGCAGTACGTAAAAATTCTGACTGTAAAGAATAAAAAACCTGTGCAATGAATAGATTGGAGCACAAGAAGCCAAGCATTCCAATGGAAACTTCCCCACTTTGCAACCACCGCACCAGAATTATTTTTTAGTTGTAAACTTACTTATAAATTGAAAATATATCGATAAAAAAACCAAGATTTGAACTAGTTTTATTCCACTCAGAGCCCCCAAAATAATTGAACAGCTCTCTACTCTACATTTTGTGTTATTTACTCTGTTTTTTTTTACTTTTTGTCACTTTGAGTGATTGTATCGACTCCGGACCGAGTTCATTTCATTGATAAAGACACCCTACTCCGAAAATTATTTTTCACCGACGGTTATTTTGTTTTTCCGTCATCTACCATGTTTTTTTTACTTTTTGATCATAAAGAATGGTCGTATCGACTTCGGATTGGTTTTTTTCGAATTCAGGACCCCAAAAAACATAAGTAATAGACTTTTTCCCCGGCTAAAAATTAAATAAATAACATATATGATATATTGATCAAGAATAGAGCTATAATTTTTTAAATGAATAAAGTACCAATTGTCAACAGTATTTTTATCTTAGCAGAAGAAATTTATGTTTCCTTCCTAATGTTAAATTTTATTATTAGTTTATATAACATTATCATAAAATCATATTTAATGAAGTACATGATCATAAATTCCTACCTCTGGCTATTTAGTATAATATCAAGAGGTAAAAGGAATGCTATAAAAAATCTAATTTATACAACTTAGAATAAATGAAGAACAGAGGGCACCTTCGTAAACAGACCCCACCATTTTAAACCTTCTTTTAACATAATTTTTTAAAAAAGAAAAATGCATAAAAAATAAGTTACAAAACAGAAAAAAAAAATTTATAGGAAACGAAAAGTAAACCGTTCCTTAAATAAAAACAGAAATGAACGAAGAGGGGGAAGGGGAGAGGGTTCAAGAATGATAATTTAGTAAATTAAGAAGAAAAAAGTAGGCGGTATGCTCGGGCATAATTTTGCAAATGAAGTGCGAAAAAAAAGGAACGGCACTCGTGGTAAAAAGTTATGGGTTTCAAGAGCACTGTAGTGGAGCAGTTAATTTCAAAGCTACCCTTACTAAGTTAGGGTTTTGCCACCCTTGGTAAGGGAATGGTTAACGTTGCCTCCAGGTTCCTTTATATACAGGAAAAACCTTTCATCACTGAGAATTTCCTAGCAAAATACCTCTCTCTTACTGCCAGCTTAAAGGTGGAAAATTAATCAGGAAAAATATATTTCTTTTTTAACTTTTTAAAACACAAAAAGGGACGTTTCAAGACAGAGGGGAACTAATTAACATTTTATTGACATTGTGTCGAGAGAGGTTGAAAATTAAAACACCTTGCTTTGTCTTGCTGACATCTGGCACTTTGAAACTTTAATTATAATGTGTGGTCAGGTCACAATTTTACACCATCTTCCTTTTTATGCTTTATAATTACAAAAGCAAATAAAACTGATGATGTCTTGACTTTTTAACATGAATAAATATTATTAATAATTTTATGCATCTACTTTAGATAAAATGTGTATTATTTTATGATGTAAAACGATTTTTTTGTGCACAGGAAAAACTTTACATTTAAAATATTAAGAAATACAAAAAGAACGTATACAATTTTTGTAAATTTACATTATAAAGTGTGTAAATATTCATTATTGAGTAGGAAGATCAAATACATGCTTTTTTATTTTTAGTACAGATAGTTTATAATGAAATGTTTGTAAATATTTTTTGGTAAATAAACTATTTACTTATTTATTTTTATGTTGGTTTATTATAAAAACAATATGGTTATAATAAGTACTAAGTTTTTTTTACAAATAATTTTTTATGCTTATTTTGCAATTATAATATTTTTACTAAATATACAAAATACAATATAAAATGATATATATTTTTATAATACAATAATAATATATTTCACAAAAGCTAAACAAAGTTGAATAATATTGTTTTTTTCTTGTTAATAAGTCAATCAATAAATATTCGGACTGCTTACAAGTCTTTCACGAAACCTCATATTGAATATTAGGCATTGAAACTGCTAACTAGGACTGTAAATCACAGTCCTCACTTACTTGAAAATTAGTTGTGCGCTGCTGTTGTTTGGAAAGCCAATTAAAAAGACCTCTTGTTAAATAGTGTATATTAAAATTGAGTAGTGGCTCTTGTTAATAGTGGCTAGAAGAGTCCTAAGAAAATTGAAATTATAATTACGAATTGCTGTCAACTTTGATTTAAAATTTTATTATTATTAGTCTATATTTGTACAGACTGATTTAAAGCAGATTAATCACGATGAGAATATGGTATTTTGCTGTTCATGGTGTCTTCAGGTGTTTTATTGGTGGTTCAGGTGATTATAATCTTGACTCTTTTGCTGAAATATCGCACTTAGCGGTGACGTCCATAGCACAACCCTTGAAAGTAATTTAGTATTAACAAGAATTGCGTTTGGACAATCACAGTGAGTGCGTTAATAGCGACTTTCTGGAATGTACTGAAGCCCTGATGTTTTAATTAGATGATTGAGTTTGTGTTGTCTTCAAGTTTATGTTTAGACGCAGCCAACAAATATAAAGAAGATGTGAAACGAAGAAACCCCATAGGCTCCTGATGTTCTGAAATAATAAAAGAAATTATTAACGATTTAGCCATTAGGTATTATTTGATACTGTTCCAGCACAACGAGGTTGTTCAAGCGGCACTATTTATACTGACCTTTGACACTACGGAGGTCGAGGGTTCGCATCCCAAATTACGTTCTCTGTTTGTATAAGATTATAGTTCAAATAAATTTTCGCCAACTTTAGAATACCCTTGGAGTGTAACGGTAATTACTACCACCTGAGTTTATTTCCGCAACCAGTTATCCCTGATTAACCGCAAGGTTAATCAGGGATTGACCTAAACTGCTCTAAACAGGCCTTATTACTATTATACATTTTATAATATATACATTTTTATGCATTATACATTACATTAACTTATGCATTTTTCGTTCATTAAATTAATACAAAATTTAATATTTTTTTTAAGAACTATGATAAATAATAAAAATTAAACGCACAAAAGGTGAGGATAAGTAAGAATGACTGAAATCGTTTAACTTTTAATTTATAATAATGGAAAACAAAAAGAATGAAAAGTGAAAATATAAACTGTATTTTATTAAAATTTTCTCCCCACCTGGTTACATTTGGGGAAACACGAATTCCCTCAAATTTAATAGAGTTTAGAGGTTCCAACTTTTCAATTAAAACACGAATTCCACCCGGGACTCCTATTGGAGTCATTTTCACTTCTCTACAAAAATATTATTTATTCATTTTCATTTAAAATATCTGAGGAAAGAGGGAGAGGAAAAATTTTACAGTCAGTTTAGGCATGCAACTCTTCTCCTTAAAACTCCAAAATAACTTTTTATAAAGTTCTTTTTATACGGTAAGCGAGGAAAAATTAAAACTAAATATTTAATGATTTTTTTCGTAGGGAAAATATAAAAAATTAGAATTCGAAAAATGTGTACAATATTTCTTTAGGGTAATATTTTTTAAAAATTTAGATAAATACTTAATAAAATTTATAATTAATGTATTTACACTAGTTGTACACAAAAATAGAAACAAAATAATGCGCAGGTTTATGGAAAATAATGTTTTAGAGCAGGGCAATTTAAGGTGTTAGCTGCGGACTCTCGGAGGCCTGCAGAAAGATTTTTAGAAATATTTTCGAACGAATAAATAGGAAAATATCAGGTAACAAGTTTGTTGACAATTAACTATTTTAGCTGATTTAAATTTTTAAGACAAATCTACTAAGTAGATTTGTAGATTTGTTATAGATATTTAATATTTAAGACAAGTTTAAATATTAAACGTGGTTTAATTATTTATAAAGTTATCCTACTCTTTAAGTGATGCAATTGGTTCCTTATATTAAAATATATAAATTCTCAATAATTGTAAAAAATATATATTTTATTCAGCAATACTATTAAAATACAAACCAATTTTAATGTTTTTTCAATTTTAATTGTATTTTATTTTTTTATTTAATTATATTTATTATTATATTATTATTTTAAGTGTAACCCATGTGAGCTGCAGCATGTTAACTAGAAACGTGTACATCCATACATTCATATATATACATACCTTCATACAGACACCATGTTTTTAATAATTTTTTGTAACTGTAGATGCTATAACGCCGCAGGATAACAAACACCTAATAACACCTACATTTTAAGAAAAAAGTAGGTGTTATTTTATTTTGCTGATCTAATGCTTCTCTTTTATTTTAGTAGGGTAATAGTAAAGCAATAAAAAAATAATTAATAATATTTTATTTATACATTAAATCGTTTGCATGATCATAGATTACTTCAGTCACTATTAGGGTTGGTAATAAGTTTGCATTATCATTTGAATCATCAAGATTAAGATAAAAAAAACTCATATACATATCTTAGTTTTTTAAGTTTTTTCACGTTTAAAGTTCCAAAGCTGCTTCTCATGCCTCTCAAGTTTAAATGAATAAACGCAGGGAGATTAAAGGTAAGTGATTAGTTTTAGATTAATTAATGAATATGATAAATTAGAGCACCACCATATTAATTGCTTGCATGCCAATTGAACTTTGTTTATTTACTTTGTATTTGTGTTTATTAACTTTGTTTATTTTGTTGTATTTAACTATAATTAATAGTTAAATACAATATCAATTCATAAAATTTATACGAGTTTGACCTCAAGCCCTCTTGTAGAAAAAGAATAATATTTACTGAAAAGGTAATTTTTAAAAAATAAAGTTTTTCCCTTTTGGAAGAATTGACCTTCTATACAAAACTACGGTCTTTTCAATATCCTTTGGAGGGAAATATTATACAATATCCCTTTTATAGAAAACTTTGACACTTATTAAAACATCTCCAGACCTTATTTTCCTTTTAAGAAAAATAAGGAGAAGCACTTTTTCTTAAGGGGTGACCAGGCTCTTTCTCAAGAAAATAGAAAACCCCTTACTTTTACTTAAAAAAGGGCCCTTATATAAGGAAGATGTCAGGTGAAGTTGACGTAAAGGTGACATCTTATATAACAGGTATTGAAATAAGAAAATCTGATAGCCCTTAAAGGAAAAAGCTATCAGTCTGTCCTTTCTAATAGTGGACACAACCACTTAACTCAACCCTGATAATATTACATGGACATATAATATTCTTTTCTTAATATTATCGAATCGGTGTCGTGATATACTATCTTCAATATGATAGGGCTTTGATTTTATTTTGTAAGGGAAATAATATAGAGGGTATTATGCTTTTAGAAAGGGGTGACAAAATCACTACCTATACAATACAACCCCTTGTTGGTTCACAATTATAATATATGATGTATAACACGCAGAATGTATTATTTAATTAAACAAAAAGCAATAAAGAATGAACTATAGAAGTTAATAAAATATAATTAACATTAAATGAAATTGGTTTGAAATAATTATTGAACATTTATATAAGGATTTATTATATGTTATATAAGGAATTAACTGCATCAGTCAAAAATCAATTTAACTATGTAACTACCGAGGACTGGTACCTCAGTGGTAGAGCGCTCGCCTTACGACCTGGAGGTTGATGGTCCAAATTCGGCCGAGGGAAGACCTTAAAATAAGGTTATCCTTCGTACCTCATCTTGGGAGGTCTTGAATTCAAGTTCGGCCAACCCAGCCGGGGTTTTACGAAATTTACTTCGACAGTTACGCAAATGCGGGGTTGGATTTCGTCTTACAGAAGTCTGGATCCGCGTTTCCGTTGTCTCCAGTCAATGTAAAGACAAAGTTTTGGGGGCCGGAGGTCGGAAAAACTCTGGACCTTCAGACCGAGCACTGTAAAAATAGAGACTCGGTTGTGTAGACAAATTAATTTTAGGTTTTATTTTGTATTTACTTCATTAAAATCAATTATTTAAACTAATATACATTGGACACTAGGCTATACTCAACTATCTCTCGTCAACCTTTTTTGACTAAACTTTATTGATATTTTACCAATTCTCGTTGAAACATACAATGACATAGACATTAGTTTAATTTTGGTCAAATAAAGCAGTCTCGATTTTTATTAACACTATGAAAAATAAATCTAATCTCTTTTATTAAGATCAATTCTAATAGTCTCGACTTTATTATTATCACTATGATATTTATAAAAACATTCTGCACTTAAATATTTATCACAAGTGGTTTAGTCGTAGAATGTGTAAATTTTTACCATTTATAAACTTTGAGGGAAATTATAATCTTTTATGAAGTAAATTAAAGGAAAAAGGGATTAATTTTACCTCTACGAGTAAACTAGAGTTCAAAACAATGTAACAACTTTTACACTTAAACTAAAGAAATATAATAGAATATTCTGTCTTTAACAATAGAGTGCAGTTCATAAAGCTAGACTTTATAACAATAGAGAAACTATTGTAAGCAACACATGACGACATGCAGGATAATTCATGCGTAGACTACACTAGTCTTCATATTATATCCACAAGAGTGCACTGGTATTACTTGATGTTTATCTCTTAGAGTTGCTCTTATAAGTCTACCTATAAAGATTATATATTTTACTTGAAGTCAACTAAATATATTAGACATTTGCAATAATTTGTAGATTTTTATTTTAGCGAATTTCATTCACTTTTAATTTTATTTAATAACAAAGAGCAAATTTAATTTAAAGTTTAAAGTATATAAGACAATATGAGGAGCGAATTCAATGTTTTTGTTAAAAAAAGGCAGTTGGTAAAATTGAGATTTTTTAAGAACAATGTAAACATGACAAGTTTTTTAATTGGAATGTGTCCGATAAGTTTGTTTGGACGTTACCAACCACTTAAATAATCAACCTCCCTCCTTACTTGATCCTATAAACTCTTTTTTCGTTTGCTTTTCAATTAATAAATTTTTTATAAAAATATTGATATAAATACTTGAGCCTAAATTTTGCTTAAAACCAGGTTTATTTAGAGATAGAGACTTTTTACGAACCACTGGCTTAACGTCCCTTTCGAAGGACGGAACGGATTGGCAAGATTTCCATCCCTAGCATGAAAATTTTAGAGGCCCCGACCGGGATTGAACCCGGAATGTCTGGGTGGAGGAGCACGTGTAAAACATTACATCACCGG
This sequence comes from Microvelia longipes, assembly GCA_018340805.1. NCBI lineage: Eukaryota > Metazoa > Arthropoda > Insecta > Hemiptera > Veliidae > Microvelia > Microvelia longipes. The sequence continues at coordinate 22,882,416 of JACMZG010001908.1, read as the reverse complement.
GATCCCCTAAAAATCTAGCTACTTTTTTCGTCAGTGGGTTGCATGATTAATGTAAATAAAACAAATCAAAAATTAGATAAGACTAAGCATTGAAATAACAAGTGAACAACAGTCTCCTTCCAAATATTCAAACGACTCTGTTTTTTGTTTTATTTTACAATCAATTAATTTAAACATAAAAATAAAAAAAAAAACAAATAAAGAAGAGAATTAAAAAAGGGATAAATTTATTTAACTTGATTAAAATGTAATTAATTTTAGATTTTTGTGTTTTCTCTTTTTTTTGTCATTTTAACAGAGGAAAGCTTTATTACTTAAATAATTTTTCCCAACGTTTAATTTCCTTCCTGATGTTTTATTTCATCCAGATAGGGAGTTTTAAATGAATTGCTATTTATTTATTTTAATGTATACCAAGAATATATTTTAAATATATTTGTGATTTATTTTGACTACAATTTTTATTCCATTTGTTTTTTTATAAAATTAATTAATATGATGTTTTTTCATTAAATTTCACGTTCAATTTAATTAATTAAGCTTTCGATGACAAACAGAAGAGAGATATATAATATGTATACTATAACAATATAATTTATGATTGTAATATCATCGATGAAAATTAATTATGCACATAGGAAATAAAAAGAATTACGATGGTGTCGTTTAGTTTCAAAGGCAAGGTAGAAGGAATCATGAATTATGAACTCCAAAGGTCATTATGCATTTTATTCCAGAGCAAAAATTATTAAGAGAATTTTAATTTTTAAAATATGTTAGAAGATTTTTTTCTTTATTATCGGTAAATATATACTACCAATTAAAAACTAAAATTCAAAATCAATATTTATCATTACCATAGATAATTATCCATTTTCAAGCTACTTTTTTGTAATATTTCATCATTTAATAATTAGTATACCTATTCCTCAACAAATGACTGATTACCTTGACCAAGTTGAAACCTGAAAATAACAAAATATACGAAAAATATTAGAAGAGCGAATGCAAGTATTGAAAACAATATGAATAAAAGTGTATAACAAAGGGGGAGTTCTATGGAGGATATTAGATTTACTTCAGGAACCATAAAATACACAAAAAACGCACTTAAGACCACCAGTTTAATTTTATTTCTAACGTTTACTTAAGACCACCAGTGAACTAGCTTTCGTGATATCTGTAGTATTCCATTGTTTTTACGGTCCTAGCTTCTTCTATACTAGCATTATCCTAAGCTACCATATATACCACCGCCACTATGTTATTTTGTGATAACAGATTTTTTTAAATATAATTTTTTACCCTCGTCTAAAACTTGATTTTTGATTAAGTCTTTCAGCAGTTCAAATAATTGACCTATCATAGTCAGAGATATATTTGACGGTTTGAAATAGTTCAAAAAGTGGTTTGTAGACTCTAAGATGCACTAAAATATATGAGATATTTACTCCTTAAGTCACTTATTCGCATTAAAATCTAATTAAATTACATAGTTTTAAATCTTCCACGAAAAAATATGAAAATGTTTTCTCGGTTAACAAAAGTGATTATCACTAAAACGTGGTCAGAAAAAACTAACTTCTAAAATTAAACTTGAAAAATAACAAAATCCAAGGAGAAGACCATGGACTTTTAAATTAAATAGAAATATTTTTATCGCTCATTATGTTAAAACGTATCAAATTCATTAAAATATAAAATAATTACTGACGTCTGAGATTACTAAATATAAGTACTCTATGACAAACAGTAATTGTCCATTTTCTTTCTACGTGAAGATTACAAATACCAATCATATTCGGTCTATTTTGTGACATAAATAAACGTTAATTCAGTATTATAGTCAGATCTTGGTTGGGTAGAAAATGAAAGATTGGATTGATAGCCTCAAGAGATGTAAAGGAAATCGTGCTTGCGGTACATTCCTACGTGAGTAACACTAAATTTCACTTTCCCGAAAAAATGCCCGAGGAAAAAGGGTAAAATAAACGTTTTAAGGGCAGAGAGGTATAATGTTAAGACTAATTAAAAACTTGTGGTTAAACTTATCTAAATTATCTTAAAGAAAACTTAAATGATTTCCACGGGGAAAAGCCCTTTTCCGTGGTTTTACCTTAACCAATCAACTCTTAATAAAACCCTAAAAACAAAAGGGGGTCGTGTTAATTAATTTGACTTATTTCGTCACACTTATCTTAACCCTTAATATAATATTCAAGCAACGTTTCGGCGTTTGATAAAAAAAAGTTAAATTAACCTTTGTATAACTAAATTAGCTTTTCTACCTTTATTTTCTCTATAAAGATTTACCTGCTTCGCCGTACCTTGAATAAATAACTAACAAAATTTTTTTAATATATTTTATTTCGATTCCCAAAGGCTAAAATTTATGTTAAAGAACGTGTCATAAAAACACCTAATAGTCTTTAAAAATAAAAATTTATTAATTCTAAATCACTTATAGTTTAGTTATTTATTTAATAGATTATCGATGGACATATATATCTAAAATATGTTATAAAATGTAACAAAGCGATATTCAGTACTAAACAAATTTTAATCCCTCCTTTCAATCTAACACGGTAAAGCTATAATTAATGTAATAAGAAACCTTGCTCAAAATTAACAAAAAGGCTTTAAATATTAACAAGCATTAAACCTCAAACATAATAACATATGTTTTATTAATAGAGAATTTATTTACAAAACTTTATAATCCTTGTTTAAAACAAGTTTATTTTATTAATCTTATTATGTTCTTATGATTTAATCTTTTCTTAGGGTCTTCCTGTTCCTTCTTAGAAACGTTTCCTTCTTGTTTTACTTTATTTAATGTTTTAAAATTAAGTTAAGAAAATTGATTTTTGACTTTTTGGAAAAATTATCAAGGGATGAAAACAGGCCCAAGTTTACTCGTAATAAGCATTCATTTTTTACAAAGGTATAAGTCATATTAAAAAAGTTATGTTTTATCTAGAAAACTTTGCTGATTTGCTAAAAAAATAATGGACCCTTTAAAATTTATACGCGATCTGTACTTAAAGTAGTCTATAATCAGATTATAGACCGCAGTATATTTTATAAATACTATAAGTATTTTTATATTTATAAAACGCAGTATATTTTATTATATAAAACTATATTGTCAGATTAATTTTCTTTTTAGTTTTTCTTATTTATACCATGGGTATTAATGAAAAGTATTATATTTGCACTAATGATCCAAAACCAATTTTTGGGTTTCACATAAATCAATAGTTATAGGTGTTTTTAAACCTCCTTAGTAGTTTTTACTACGCTATCTGTCTGTCTGTGTGTGTGTGTGTGTTCGTATGCACGTGTATGTATGTGTGTGTTAGTGTGTGCGTGTGTTTTTGCGCGAGTGCGTGCGTTTGCGTGTGTGTATGTTTGTTTACTGTGGCTCCCAACGTGTATATGATAGTGAGTTGAAACTTGATTCGAAAAACAATTTTTAAGCTAGTTGTGCAATACGGAAAATATTTTTATGACGTCAATTATGACTCTAGAAAATAAACGAATCGATTTGAAACTAAGCACGCATGTAGTTATACATAAAAGTAACAAATTTGCTTTATTATCAGCATTAGTTCAATTCTTATTGACTTATATCCGTTTTTCAAAATATGTTAAAAATCTGTATTTCTAAAAAGTTTTCAACATAAATATGTCGTAATAAATATGTATACGAAGTTTCAATAGGTCAACTATACTTCTAGTTTTTGTTAGATCACTAATGATAATGATTTTTGTAATGTGAAAACTAGCGAAGCGAGCCCTTAATGGTAAGAATGAGCGTAGCGAATCCGATATTGCGAAAAAATCCGAATCACCTCTTCCAAAATTTTTTAATCTTTTAACTGAAATTAATTGATTGCGCATCGTTATAATTATTATTACAAGTTATATCTTTGTTATAACTTACAAAGATGGTTGGTTAATAACTTTCCAAAGATACAAACTAACTCGTATTAAGCACAATAACAATATTAAGATTTTATGCAGTTTTTTCTTCTTCCTTTTTGGATTTTGACAATATTATGTTAATTCCGTTTGTGTCAAATGTTTTGTATTATAATATTGTTATATTCTATAATCTCGGTAATATATAAGTGTTAAGAACCATTGCAGTGCTTTTACTCTAATATAAATAAAATTGTGCTCAGTTTGTATTTGTTTGTATTGTCAGACAATAAGGTTACTCTCTACTGATAAGGTCTTATAAAAAGTACATATAGTAATAAAGATTTTAAAAGATTATTTGGTAAATGTCCAGGGCGTGTGAACAGCATTCATTGTTAAGCATTTACAAAATCAGTCGTTTAAACAACACTTTTTACATCAATGGAAAATATTATTAAGCTTTTACTTTAAGCATTTCTCTAATCTATTATATATCTTCGTGTCGATATTTTTATTTATTAAAACCTTGAGTGCTTAAAACTGAAGTATTTTTACGGTTTAGGTTCTCATACTATAAAATTCTTGCATAGTAATCTGTAAACAATGCCCTTGAGAAGTATTTTTTTACTTAACAATTTTTTCCTCAAGGGTCAGCATTTTATTACAATTCTTAGAGGGGACAGTAAAAGGACAGTATTAGTACTAAAATTTGCGTTATATTATATATATGTCAACAAATAGTTTTAATAAAGATACTAAATATTCATATTTTTTGTATATTTAAAGTAATTATAAAAATTAAATTTTAAATTTTGAGTACGAAATTTCTGGTGCTGTACAATGAAATTTGGTAATGGTTTTTTCTATATATTTTCTTTTACCAAATGAATCTTCAGCTATAAAAGATATTCTTTTCACTTATAATACTACTTGAGGAAGAGAAGTTTGTTGTCAAGTAGTTTTTGTCTCATACACTGGTTTTTACGATGGTTGGAAAGTCTTAAAAACTTTTACCCTCAGTTGAAGGGACATGTTAGCACATATCAGCAACATACCCTTCTGCAACCGCTAGTACAGGGGTGGTCGAGTTAAAGAGTAAGCTAAAATTTAGAACATCACATTTCTCTAAGTTTTTCATCCCCTGGTCCGAAACTTGTTTAAACGATATTTCTTGTATGAACTTTTGTAAGAAATATTAACAGATGGTTCTGATTTTATGACATAAAATTAGCTTGAAATAATAGCATTTTTAAAAATAACCAATAGTATAAAACTCTTTAAATGGTTAATAACTAATTCATGATATCTATACTGTTAGCAATAAGGAGTTAACTGAAGCTATATTTTTCTTCAAAGCACCCCGTCTAAATTCGACTTTAAGACTATAAATTTTAGGTACGAGTTATATATTTTTAGGAGAAACTCTGTTTTTTACCCATTTTTGGTTTTCATTAAAAAGTCTCTTCCCTATTTACTCACTCTTTAGGTTTAAATTCTATGTATACAAAATTTGGTGCGATTCTAATAAAAATGATTGCCCTAATTGGAAATATGAAGTAGATTATTTGTGTCATACACATGGGGATGTGTCACATCGAAAGGTAGATTTGATAACAGGTAGTACACACATTTCATAAATTAAATACCTCTTCTTTTCCCTAATTGTATTTCAGACCCTAATATAATAACAAACAATTTTGAACATAATTAAAAATGTTTTGTCCTCACTAAAAATCTTGCAGCACTGCTACCAGATTTTCTTGTACTCTTACGTCTAAAATTTCAATCTTTCGTAATTATAATAAATATAAGATAGAGTTGGTACACAAAAAATAGATATAATTGGTTACTTAATTGTTTAGTATGAGTGAATATTATATGTATTCAAAACATAATCAGGGATGGATGGATACGAAATCCACAGCCTTCTAGATTTAACTGAGATTGGATTATTACTGGATATGTAACAATAGCCAGTGACAACGTTGAAAAATTGTAAACGCACCATCGTGCGAGTGCACAGAACTATAAATCTTACACTAACTTGGTATTTTGGAGTTAATAATAGATAATAAAAATAAAAATTATTCATGTGTATGTTTTAAATAAATTTCCAACTGGTAGCCTCGTAGACAATTTTAATTAAAATTACACACGCCATTAATTCCTTGAAACATTTAACTAAAAAAGTCGGGTATGGGTATCTCTGTGCTTTTCCTCAAAACTTGGGAATCGCTTCGCTCCTTCTCAAAATAATATGATTATCCAAAGCTTAAGGTGGTAAAACTTCGCTCTTGCAACGCTTGACTTTACGACTGCCAGGTAACCGAATTTCTAGGGTGTTCTAATTTAAGCTTTATTAAAGCTTCGAAAAATATTACAATAGCCATTAAATCGTGCAATACGATAGCTAGATTCTACTTTGTAATAAGTAATGAATAATGCCGGTTTCAGATTTTTAGAGTGGATATTTTTCGATTATACAACGGAGAAAAATAAAAATGAAAAATTATTAAAAAGATAATAAATATTATAAAGTATTAAGATTAATAAGAATTATTAATACTATTAATCATTGCTATAGTATAAAGTGTTTAGTATGAACACCTAGAAGTATCTAGTTTCTAGGATTATTTATTAATATAAAGTGTAAAAGTATGAAGCAATTGTATATCTGCTGCATAACATTGGTGTTGCTTGTGTGGTATTACATGAGGGGTATTATATGCTCATGGGGTATTCATATTACGAATGAAAAATGATTGAAAAATGGGACAAGAACAACATGGATTCGTTCAACAAAATTCCACTGTTTTGCAATGAAAGGACGAAGGGAAACTTCATTTTCCTTGTCTTCACCCGAATATTGTAAACTTCTTTAACTTATTTTATCCCTCCGAATAAATAGTGATACTAGCAACCGTCTCAATTTAGGTCATGTTTTATCTTATACCTTTAGTGATGATGTCAAATCTTTTTTCAGAGACTAAGATACATTTTTTGAAGTATGAATTTATTTTGGTAAGAATTTCTTCAATAATAATTTTCTTGTAGGAAAAATCCAGGGTTTACTTATGTTCCATTAAAGTAAGTGGTTTTCTCAGTTAGACCTGGAGAATGTTAGTTGTTCCGCATAGCTTCAATTCCTTTTGCCAATCCCTACTAGTGCTTTTACTAAAATCTTAGTAATAATTAAGTTTTCTTTTTCTCTGTTCTTTTTTATGTAATTAATCTAAAGGAACAGAATAAAATTACGAAATAATGATTGTAGGTTAAACCACCCACACCATTAAGCAGTCCTATATGTCTTCAATGCTTCATCAATTCTTCTTCCTATCAATTCTTCTTTATTTACCAAAGAAGGTATGCCTAATTACACATTGTCTTTGTATAGATATCATTAGGGATAATAATATGTAGTATCACACACACACACACAAATATATATATATACATATATAAAAGTAGAAATTAATAATGATTATTCAGTACCATAAAAGGTAATTGTTTCTAATTCTTATCTCTTTACTAAATAAGATAGAAGTTAAGATTTTAAGAACGATCCTGGCTGAGAATTATTCCGAGATAAAATCCCCAGGAATTAAAGGCAGAGATTATTATTCCTAAGAATTTGTACCTTTACCTATCTAACTCCAATTTCTTAATAAAACCACCGAGAGACTTTACTTGTCCTGGCTTTTTCCTAGATGGAAAAATAAAGGAAATCACGATAAGACGAAAATATTCAACTTATAAGGAAACTTTCATAAATATCATCTAATCTGGAGATTTTCCCATCTATATCCCTCCATTGCATTATATTTTTAATTAAAATATATATTTAATTGCAAATATTAATTATTTTTTACATATGAATTGAAACATTTTAATTTAACTTAACAGACTACAGACTTAATTGTCTATAAGTTAATCTGTGATGTGATAAATCAGAATAAAAAAATCAATTTATTTATCTTAAGGAATACCCTAATAATAATCATCATTATTAATTCAAAGCCTGAACTCAGAGCAATAACTTTTAAATAGTTTTTCGTGTAAAATTTCGTGTTACCATGTATAAGGGAATCAGTGTCGTGATAAGTCTTGTTACAAATTTTGCCATTCTAGTATAAGAATTTACGGTTTTGCATTGCATATCAACTGCGCAAAACAACTAAATTCACTGCAGGACTTATTTATTACACTTAAAAAGTTTACGCTTGACTAAAATAGCATTTTGTTAAAATTCACTAAAAGACATTAATAAATTTACTCATGTGTAAGAAAGTATGCTGCTAAATAAAAACGCGGTGTCATTTTATACATAGGTTATATTTACATTCTCAAGTCCAGTATTTTGAAGCCGTTGTTTGATCTTTATAAAACAAACAATATGTGTTTGTATTCGTTGATATGTCGTAAAACTACTGTTTTCCTTATCCTTTTATTCCGTAATGTACTTTGTTCTTTGTCCAAATATGGTTATTTTGTGAAAAAATATTTTTATGTAATATTTGTTTCCTTTTACATGCTGTCAGTATAAAATCCTCTTATTATTGGGTAAATCCTTCCTCCTCTGTTCTTCCTCACTATTACCTCCATTTCTTATCCCTCAGCTACTTTTTGTTACCTTTAGGTTATTCTATTTGGTGTTTTCATCTTATGATCCTTATAGGAATAAAAATAATCCTTTTTTGTTGTTTTTTTCTGTTTGAAGCTTTTTATAACTATTTTTTATTTAAAAAAATATTTTTAAGGAACATTTAAATTATATACATATTTAAAAAAAATATCAGCCCAAAAATTCTATAATGTAATGAATCTAGCAATTTAATCTATTAAATGTATATAAATAGATCTATAACTTCTGATCCATACTGGAATTTTGAAAGGTAAAGAAAATTTTGAAATGTGAGAAATGAATCATTCTAATTTGTAGTGAATTCAATTTAAGCATACTAGCAATAATAGACACTTTAAATACCTACATTATGTTATGTTTTATTTAAAGTATGAAAATATTTCGCAGGTTCTGTGGTCATGAAAGTTAATGACGATATTACTTAAACGATTTTAAAGTAATGGTAGGTAACGATTTAAACAAAGAATAGAATATTACGACTTCGGACTTAAGGTAAAGTAGTGATCCAATGTGTGACTTCGTATGAGATCCAGCCGAGGACTACGGAAGAATGGTTAGGTCGTCTCTCTAAGTTGAAAGAAGTCATGGAGTTGGTCTCTGAAAACCTCAAGGAGGCGAGTGACAAACAAGCCCATCACTACAACCTTAGGAGAAGACCCCAGACTTTCATAGTAGGAGATAAGGTTCTTCGAAGGAATCATGTTTTATCTTCAGGTGCTGCCAACTTCTCTGCCAAGTTAGCTCCTAATTTCACCGGTCCTTTCACCGTTACTAAAATCATCTCACCGAGGTTATATGAGCTAGTAGGGGAAGGCGGGAAGAAAGAAGGGCGCTGGCATACCAAAGATTTAAAACTTTGGGTTCCACCTGATGATTCTGATTAGTTTTAATTATCTTGTATTTTTTTTTTTTGATAATTTTTGTAGTTACCTCTCTTCGTCTGTTAATTAAGCTTTACTTTATGTTAGGATTTTAGGTTTTACTATCTATCTCTTGTATGTTTAGTCAATTATCATTACTATTATCATGTATATCATTCCTATCTTACTATGTTACCTTATCTTTTAGTTAGTCATTTAGTTACTTAGGTCAATTCTGTTCCTTACCTTCCTTATATTTTCCTTCTGCATCATGGGCCACATTATCTTTTCCTTTAAAGTCCCTGCGACGGCTCTCGCTAGGGTGAAGAAGCTTCTTTCTTATCCTCACCGAGGTTAGCTCGTTCATCGAGGTTGCCCTCTTAGAATTAGAGGGTGATGTAATGAGGCAAACTTAGATCATCAACGCCTACTTATAGGATCAGTATGTTACGTTCTGGGCAAGTTTGTTTTGACATCGTAGAACCATTTGAAAACCTTTATTTGCTGGTAAATGCATTTGGAATTACCAGTTATCACATAATAACTTACGTCGAGCTTGATGTCGCCTTTTACAAGGCAAAACTATATTAGAACACTCCACACTGGTTTGTTTACTTCCATCAGAAGGAGCAGGTTATGATTATCACTGTATTCCGAACTTTCACTAACACACCGTATCACATCACAAACTTGATAAATTAACATCTTTTAATGGATCTCGACTTCTGGTGCTTGAAATAACTTGGCTAGTAAAGTTATTTTCGAGGTTTGTTTACGTCGGCCAAGGTGGATAAACAATGAAGGCGAAGCCAGGCTATAGCCGGTCAGGTTACTGCGAAGGTTAGAGTAAGGAACGGTCAGCCACCCTTATTCCAGTTTGGACCTGCGCCCGTCTAAATCTATGTTTTATTTTGAATTTCCCGGAAGTGGCGAATCAGTGGCAAACTTTCCCATGGAAATCTGGCTTTTCTTCTAAATTTAAGAATTTATTGTTAGGTTTTAAGAAATACGGAATATATGTAAATTAATGTGATTTTTTAGTTAATTTTTGTAATTTATTGTCCGAATTTATTACGTCAATTTTATATTTTGAGATAAATTTTGGTTGGTCTGAAGAAAAAGAAAGGCGTTCAATGGCGATAAGCGGACCAAGGGTCCTGTACTTAAGTTTTATTAATTTATTTAGAGTTTTAAGTTAAGTTAGTGGTATAGTTAAGTGGTTATTTTGGAATATGGACGTTAACTTAAATTTTGAGATAATGGCCGTAAGTAGCCTCTTTGTACTTGCGAAATTATGAGACATTTTATGAACGTTACCGGCGCCGCCACTGCGAGCTTTTCTTTCCCTTGAACCAAACTTACGTCTGAGTAATTGGAGCTTATAATTTATTTTATTATTTAGTCTACGATTATTATATTATTTATCTATAATTAGTATGCTATTTATTTTAATTTTAAGTGTGTTATAATTTAATGTTTAAATACCGTCTAGTCAAGGTTCGCCAATTATTCATTATTCTTAAGGGTTATCTTGTTAGAAAGTTAGGTTTATGTAGGTATATATGTCAATCGTTAAATCTGTTGTAATAAATCTTTCTACCAATATATTTATTATTTTATTTAATTATATAATTATACTTTTGTTTCGCATATCATTATAGTTTGGTTTGCGTTGGATATTAAATTTAGTTCGTCATTTAGGGTATTATTTCGTTAGGGTTTTGGGCGTCAGGTACGCCATTGATTCATATGAGTTTTACTTTTATCATGAGATATATGTTACCCGATATTTCGTTTAAGTTTAGGACATTTATGTTAGGTGTTATGAAATTTAAGTTCCTACAGTCCGTTCTTATTATTGTA
>JACMZG010001908.1:22855636-22871058 GCA_018340805.1 Microvelia longipes | reverse complement strand
TGGGAACTTTAAAAGATTTTGTAGACCGAGGAAAACTATGCTATTAGAATCATTTTCTGAAGTTAGAAAATTATGTGCGTAATTTTTCGAATTATTAATGTGTTGAATAATAGCGATAAGAAAATATTGTATTTGAAATGAATTTTTAAAAAGATTTGGCAGCTTTACATACAGTCATTCTCGTTAAAGTTTTTGTTATGTTTGAAGAGAAGAAGAAGTTTTATAATTTTTGAGAGAGATTTTTGGACCAAGACTGATATTGTTACAGAGTGAAATGAAAACAACGAAGAATGGAAAAAAACGTTTTGAATTTTAAAATTTGAGTTTGTTGTTTAAATAAAAAATCACACGTTAGTCGAGAAGGTGCTAAAGAAGATGGATGGATACATCAGACAGCGTAGATTAAAAATTTATAACTGGTTTATTTGAATGAAGGGTAGATGGGGTGGTGATGTGGCGTAAACAGTTAGGACCTCATGAGATTTACATGAAGTTAACATATATGTGCGACACGATATGGGAACAATGTTAAAAGAAAGAAAAGTTAATGAGAAATCAAACGTCAAAAGTTTGGTGGAAGTTGATCTAAGGAGAAAATATGGTCCCTACTCAGTCAGTAGTTGGAATTCTGAAGAAAACTAAGATTCCACGCTCTTGTAATGGAAGAAAACTGGGAAATGACTGTCTAATGACGAAAGAATTGAGCTCACGAAATAATTGAGACTTTTAAGATGAAAGCCACCCTCGAGGAATTGAAAAAATGGTTTTTATTGGCATTAGTGTTTTTTTGATTCACATGTCAGCATGGCAGCCGCACATAAAAAGCAGATTGGGAGACTCGGAATTCTGTATATTAATTACTATTCTTTTGAGGCAATGGGCTAGAAAGAGTATCCGTGAAGGAACAAATCACTCGTACCGGCAATCATAATTTATAGTGGATTTATCGAATTTATTTAGTTGGATTGACTCATTCGCAGCAGTCTAGTGTGGTTGGCATATGGGAGAACCGCAGAAGATAGTTACCCCCTTTAGGATATTACTGCTCGAGTTTTCGTTCTGAGGGCTTTAAGAGAATTGAGAAAGCGGTCTTCTCAATCTGGGATAGGGGTCTTAACCTAATGAGATCCGAGGCATATATATGACCGCAAAGAAAAATTAAAGTACCGCACAGTGCTGACTAGAAATACAATTGGTATAGTGTACATAATGTTTAGGCCAATATTGGAACTTAATTAAGAGAGGGAAACTCGGAATTAATTTATGGAAGTTATTTATTTATTTTTGTGAAAATTAGGTTTATGGAAAATTTCTGTTTTCTAGCAGTGTGTTATCACGATTTCCGAATGGAAGTTCTTTATCATCTTTATATACTATATGGAAAATGTTTATCCTTATAATTAGCATGACGGTACTTTTCACATAATCATAATGATTATTGAAAAAAAAAAAAAATAATAATTTCTTTAGATAACGTTTATTTAGGATAAAGTGACAATAGGCGCTGTTGGAAGAGAAAGCCTTGAGTGATGAAAGTAAAAGTGCGCGAAATAGACGATAGCTTGGAAGAAAGCCTTGAGATTTGAAAAGCGAAACTCCAGGAGAGTTAGAATATTTAGACAGTGTTTATAATTTTTCGTGGAGTGAATCGAAATTTAGTTTTTGGAAATTATTGTTTTGGTTTTTAGGAAGGAACAAGTATTTTTCTGTTAGGTAGGATATTCATCCTAAATGTAGTGTGGTGATAAGAAGAGATATATTAGGGATTTTTTTGTAAAAATTTGTTATATGATTGGAATTGATTTGTTAAGTGGACTATGGAATTTTATTCTTAAATTAATGGGATGTACACAGAAGTGATTGGAGCTAAGTTGTGAGTGATATAGAATCGCAGCGAGTAGGTTCTATGGAAGAAACGCACCTTGGAGTTTGAGAGTCAACCTCCGTATTAGATAGTTGTCTAGAAGAAAGTCTTGAGTATTATGAAAGAAAATCTAACGTATGTTATATTTTTAGGAGTAGGTTTAAGTTCTATTGGATTTGAAATGAAAGGAAGCTGGGAATTATGAAAGATTCAAATCCGAAAGGAGAGAAAAAAAAAAAAAAAAAAAAAAAATGGGAATCATTAGACATTTTTAGGGTTTAAAAAACTAGTTTATAACTCTATGGTTTGAGGAAAAAACAAAAAATAAAGGAATAAGAAACAAAAGGATTTTTTAAATATTTCGTAGAGAAGGGTTGAATTTTTTTACAAATTAGTATTTATATTTTTTTGTCTTTTGAATGGAATTGATTCCAAATCGGTGTGTGTTAGAACGAAAGCCCAGTATTAGAGCACAAGGTAAATAAGAAATACATAATTTAAATATAATTCTGTTGTAATTTTTTACTGCGAGAGGTTTCTTACAATTTTGTGAAAAAAATATATTATAGAAAAACAGTCTACACTAAAAACGTATTAATATTTAACAGTAGTAGTTTATCAAAAAGTCGATGATATCGCGATTAGTAATGAATATTAGGATTATATTTAAAACAGTTTTTATTTGTATTATCAATTTGTATTATACTCAAAATAGAATACCGGTTAAAAAGTGAAGAGTACATTGTTGAATATATTTTAGCAGGTGTTTAATTTAGTTAATAATATTCGTGATTACAATCATATCAGAATAAAAATAAATATACTTTTATAAAAAGTGGAGAACATTCTATTTGGTGAAAAACAAGGGAAAATATTATAGTTCTAAAGTAAAAGTAGAGAGACTAAAGGTAGATTACTATTGCGATTAAGATAAATCAGATAATTATCACATCATTATGAGTAATAAGCAAATTTATCCACAGATTTTTATTGGTTGAAATTTATATGCATAGCGAAGGCTTGTAGCATATGGAGGAAAACGATACTGTATATTTTGGAAATTTATACTGTTTATAATAAAGAGAGGATATAGAGTACAATTTAAATAAAGATCGATAAACATTTTGAGGATGCTAGAAGAAGACACTTGGGTAGTTTGATACTGTCGAAATTCTACCGTTGGAACATACACAAAAATGAAACCACAGAATGCTCCAAAATGCTCCAAAGTTGCTATCTCCTGATCATTAAAACGAGAAAAGAGGGAGTAAAGCAATAGCTATAAAACTGATCAAGGGCTATACGAAACTATTCAATCGCCACTTTAATATCTTTTTTCTCTGAGTCAATTAAATTTAGAATACGAGAGAGAGAGCATCGAATAATCCACAGATGGACACACAAAATCTCAGGATATAGTTATACCACATAAAAATCCGTCTCCCTATGACGGATAATTTATATGAATTCGAAATACAGAAAGCGAAATAGAAAATATTTAAAGCGATCAAGAAGAATTAAAGAAATTAAATAAAATGTCGATTCCTCAAATAATAGAAAAATGATCAAATTGATGATAAAACGATAAAGAATGGAAACAGATTTAGTGGTGATATGATAGTTATGATTGGAGATCGCTGATTAAAATTAACTTGATTTTTGTATTACAAATTATATGTAGATGATCACAGTTAAATATGCAGTCACTGGAAAATAGGTACATGATGTGAAACACGGAGCAGTAGAAGTGCGATTTAGCCATCAGTATTTTAATTGGCCTAAATAAAAACAAATTTCTAGTTAGGATTAAAACCAACTGGATAAGATAAAGAAGTGATAACAGTTGGGAAGACAAGCCTCATAAAAACATATTTATTTATTAGAAAATAACTTTTTAACAACACTTTCTCTTTGCAATGGCACGGAAATGCAAGATTTTTAATAGAATTCTTGACTGGCGTATAAGATTGATCATCATTCAAGCAATATGCAGCGTGAATTGCGAAGACTATGGGAAAATTTGCGAATGAGGATGATAATTATAATGAGGGAGTATTATGTAATTGCAAGCGTTTAAAAGAGGAATTTTGATCGATAATTGTTGTAATCAAAAGCACTCGCATCTTAACTCAAACCTTCAAACAGTAGAATTGGCAATTAAATCTAGCATAGAGATGCTATCACTAAGTGTTAAAGAGCATACTACAACCAAATAATGTGATCTTGGTAGTGTTTCAATAGAAGAAGAGTGACTAAGAAAAACTTTAAAAGAAGTAACTTTAAAAGTGTACTGGATTTTTTACCTAAGGCATCAACCATTTTGATATAACATTCATTTATTCCCTGAAAATCATTTTAGCCTAACTGCAGTTTTGTGTAAATCTAATTGAATATATTTAACAACAAAGCTCAAATTTGACAAATCACCATTGCATATATATAATATGGAGTCATAATTTGAAGGAAAAATATGGATATCTCGTACCGAGTTGTATAGGAGATATGACAGGATCTTTCGAGTCGCACAGTTAAAACAAAGAGAATACGTGTACACGTTTGGTCAGATAATGTGTGGCCATGCGTAGTAGGTCCGGATTAATGAAACTTTGCTATCCCGAAAAGAATTGAAGCTGTTTATATAATTGTTAATAAAATTGAAATTTGGAACATATAGCGAGTAGAATTGCTTCAGATAATGGACGTTAATAAAATCAATTTATAATATTCTTTTAATTGAGCGAAAACAACTTTTGAAATTCACAACACGTTCGAAGAAAAAGGAAGACAACTAAAATGAACTAGTTAAAGCAGGAAACTTATAGAAATAGTTAGTTAGAGTCTCACATAACTAAAATATGCAAAAATAAATATATTATTACAAGAAGTTCAAAATCTCTAAAGATACATGATAAAACTTTATTTAGAGATAATGTATTAACGAGGATACAAGATTACTATGTTCTGTCAAAACAAATTAGAAGGCCAACTAACTTGACTCAAGTGAGTAGATTGAGAGGATCAAGAAGGAATGACAAATTCTAATATGGTTCAAAATTAATATGATACGCACAGGAAAATATCTATGACGAATTGAAATTTAATCATAGAAAAACATTGCATTAAGCAATTCGATAGACAAATATGGAAGGAAAAAATTTGATTTGGTTATCAAGATTTAAAAGTTTATTAATTACACGAAAACTTATATTCCAAACAATGAAGTCAATTTAATAGATTTTCATGTGATATAAGAGGTGTTAGAGCAATTACTAAAAGAGATTGGAGGCTAAGCAGAAAAATATTGAATATTATGATTATTAATATGACTCAGAAATATCCTTGTGAAGATTTAATAAAAAATTGTATTCGTAAAACCGCAGAAAGAATAGTTTGATTCGTTCCCAGAGATTTGTGCAGAGCTGTGCTCATTCGAGATTTTATATATATAAATGTTTAACGAGTGTGATAGACACCACAAAATGTCATGTAAATTATCAGAATATGAAGATGAAAAAGTTCAATTCAAGAGCTCATATGACAGTAGAGGATTATAAAAGCGTTGAGAATGAGCAATACAATGGACCTGAGGAACCACTAAACTATATACTGCAATATGATATTCCGGTTCGAAGCGGGAATTATTGAGATCAAGAATGATATAAAGAGCATATCATCAGTATACGGGAATACGACAAGTGATAAAGAAACTCAATGTTTAAAACTTTAATTTTGAATGTTGACATCGAGACTGCATAGCAAAACAAAACACCAGCGTGGAAGCATTACATCTCGAGACAATAAATGATTATGGTTGAATTCATTTGATTTAGAACATTTTCAAAAAGATATCTCAATAGAGAGGGCATAAGCATATTTATAGAATCAAGACAGAATAAACACCTCCGCAAGAAGATAATTTATGACAAAAATTAGTGGAAAACGAAAATTAAGTGTCATAAACACTCAGTAAAATATGACGATGCTTTGAGAACAAGGAAGTAGAAATGATTGATCAGTGAAAGCTTATCATAATGAAGGGTTGTAGCAGTTAATAAACCTTATTCTCAGATCGAAGGGAAATGGTTTTGAAACAGTTATCAAGCAGAACATAATGAATAGAATAAAGTGAGATTGATACCAAAAAGTGTTAATACTTGTACCAATAATGGAGTTTATTTTGTTAGAATGTATACAGAACCAGGACAATGTAGACATATAATAACTTATATAAAAGAAGATAATTGGATACTCAGGATTGTTAAGAATAATGAAAAAGTGGATTTTTAGAGAATATAAATATAGATGATTTTTTATAACATTTTGTGTCAATGTGAATCAGCGTTTATAAATCTCGCATCACGTACATTACAGTATGGCTTAATCCTTAACCAGATGCGCAAATAGTTAAATATATTCTAGATTTGGATAATAGAATATTCCAGAAAATTGGAAATAAAGATACAACCGTTTTAGTGCTTTAATAGCATAGGCGTTTAAATGAGTTGATTTTGAGCTCTCAACTGTTTTTAGTGAGTAATATTATGGTACACCTTAGTTTAAGTATAAATAACTCAAAAAGCTGGAATTATAATACATCAATTTACCTCATTGTATGGTGTTAGACAAACCTTAGGTGTGCACTGAAGTTGACTTGTTGGAGTACGAAAGTTATGGTTATTTCAGGAGATCGAAGATATGGTCATACTTGCATTTTAGGACAACTGAACAGATTATGAAAGCGTTGGAACAAAATATAAAGAAATAGTATTATGTTAATACAGTCATTATTGGAACAAATAGCGTACACATTCACAATATTAAACTCACAGAAACTAACACAGAAACCTAAAGCTAAATATATGTATGCTAAGAGCATTATTTCATATTTAAAGTAGCGTGACAAAGTTAAGAGAAAGGATAAAAAGAAGCCAGTAGGCGTGTATACAGAAATTCAAAAGTGTGTAGTTTCAATGGGGAAGCATTTTAAAAAGTAGAAATGATAATTAGTGGATACACAAAGCAATTTCATAGTTACCTTGACATGGAAGAAGCTAGCAATGGTATTTTAATTAAAAGACATATTGTTATTGTGTGGAAGGAATATTACCTTCTAAAAAACAACCTATTGCGAGAATGATAGATATTTAACTATGCCGAGCATGTTTTTCATATTTCAGAATTTATTTTTTGGAGGATAGCTCAATAGCAAAAGTGGAGGATTGGATAAGTTAACGAGAGATATATCGAGAGTATTTATCATAAAAGAGACAACTGTGGAGAAGATTTTAAGGGATTGGTTGCCATTCATGTCTATAACATTTAGTTGAATCCCAGTTGAAAACGAAGCTAGCGAGTGTGACATCAGATCTGCTCATCTAGAAGAACTGGTTAAAGATGTTGAAGATAACCATCATATGGATGAGTAGAAATATGCGAAGAAAATTACTATTGCAAGAGGAATTTAGAATAATACGAAATGAGGATGTGTGTGATTATATGATGAATAGAATAGAAACAATTAAACGAAATTTATAATACGAACATTTACTGAATTCTAGAATTACGACCTGGAGAAATAACAATTTATCGTTGGAACTTTGGCTGGTGTTGGAATAATAAAGGTAGAATCAACCATTAAGCATAGATATTGGTGCTGGAATGAAAGATTATTAAGAAAATAGATTCAGAAATGGAATTACATTCTCAAAATATCAGGATGATGAATAATCTGACTTGGTCTATGCTGAGGATATACTATAAGAGAAATTCGAACCATGTGAGAGTTATAAAACGCAATTATTTAAATTGTGGTATGGTCCTAAATAGACGAATTTATAAAGCACTGCTGAGAGTGTTGCTATTTTAGTAAGAATTATATATAAATCAAGCAAATATTTTTTCTAAAGTTATTGGGAGGAGAGATAGATCCTCGTTTTGTAATACATTTTGGTGTTAGTATCATGCCAAAGAAAAAGTATCCAAGCAATCTGTAAGGCTGGTTGAAAGTATTATTGTCCACCGCGAATGACAGTTCACGTGCTGGAGAAAGAATTCTAATAATTTGTAAAACAACTACTATTGAGAAAGGGTTGAGAAATGTGTAAAACTCAAGTGTATAAAAACAGGTCACTAGAATGCCAAGAGAAGAGCAATTTGGGGCTCATTCAAAAGAGTAATGATATTCATCAATATTATGTGGAGCATGAAATTGTAGTGATAGAATATCGAAACAAAATTACGCTCTGATGTTAATATATAGTGAGGAACTCTGGCAAATGGGGTCGAAATGGACATTATATGGTGTATGTGTCCACAGCAATGATCAAAGACATGTAGAGCCGCTTTATCTAGCGGGGAGACCAAATGAAACATTATGTAGAAAAAACAGATTCATTATACATTGACTAAAATGCAAATCCGTTCATTGTCTGCCTTGGAGGACTACAAGCTACATTGTAGACGAAGTGTAAAATAATGATAAGTTCAAAGGAACTATAGCAGAGCTTACGTGTTCTGATCTCGCTGGATATCTATCGATACAAGATAATACAAGCCAAGTGAAGCTGCATCCAACGGGTATTCATCGAAGTGGGTTGAATGATAGCAGCAAATAACACTAGAAACAAAAATAATTTCTGAAGATATATGGCTAATACAAGTTTTTCGCATTAATTTATAGAGAAGTTAAAATGGGCCAAGTTCAAGAATTGCACAGATTTACGGAATCGATTAAAGCCAAGTGATTTTATCGATAATAGTTCACATTGAGATGAATTTAACTTAATTCAAATATTCATAGATTAAGGAGTTTCAAGTGTAGTTGAATGTAATGACCTAATAGAGCAATTTTTAAAAGTATAATAATAGGCAAGAAGAGATGGGATATGATAGAACCCTCTCAGAGTGTCACGTCTTCAGTGGTTAATATGTGCAACGGGATCATGAACAGAGTTAATAATTAGTGGGCTTTTATTTTACAGTAGATCAGTATTAAAATAATAAATTCGCCCTTTAATCCACCATATGTACTTATTTTGATAATCCAAAGATAATTATTCTAATTATAGATATTCATAGGGGATTCATGTGTGGTAATGTTCATGGCCACGGGCCGCATCCTACAAAAATTCTATAGACCCTTATCGGCAAGGAATCTATATGAATAGGTAATTATAACTGACAGAAGAGAGTTAGCAGGAAAGTGGTCTAATCATATGGAAGAACTAATCCATCAATATGGTATCGTTAAACTTCAATCACTAAGTAGAAGTACAACCTGATAATCTGGCTCCAAATATTTCGTGAAATAATCATCTAGTAAGCAACGAAGTGAGAAGAGATTACAGATATATCTTAGAGAATGACGAAATAGTTTTATCAGTGTTAAAAGAAAAAGGAACGAGAATATGATGCATTGAGTGGAGATCTTTCAATAGAGATCCAAATGAAAGTAGATATTGATGCCGAATTGATCTGTAAATCATCTCCATTGGATTACGAATACTTCGGAAGATTGAAATGCTATGAATGAGAGTTTGAATAGAACACGTGGACAACAAGTATTGATAAAGAATTAACGAAATGTTTAAAATCCAAATGTATCAACTCGGTTAATAATTCATTACAGAGAAGAAAAAATTAACAAAGATGTCAGAGAGCTTTGATGGATCTCACACAGAAATTTTGCGGATGACTTACCTAATCTATGCGGAACACTCAAATCTTCAATAATGAAATTGCTAAGCACACACACGTGTTCAAAAGAGAAATATCACGTAAATGAACAATTGGCAGCGAATTACATTGTTGGAACAATAACCAAAGGAAATGTGACTACATAGAAAACAGAATACATCAATATTATTATCAGTATATCCAGACTGAAGACGTGGATTTCATAGTACAAAATATATCGGAATGAATCTGAAAACAAATGTTATATCAATATTAGAACCGTTAAAAAAAATTATCCTTACAATTAAAAGGACAAAAATATTACTTTTTAATAATGTGGAATTATAAGAAGATGGCAGGGTATGGATTTACTTGCAGAAGGCCGACACCATGCAAAATTATGTTATCATTGAAAATTGAATCAATGATTAAAACAATACAAACTTTATTTATGTTCAAGTAGACGATGTGGAAAATTTGACATTGTATGAGAGACAACGATGCTATAGCAAAGTATCAAGAAAAAATTCGCTAAAACAGAAATTGGTGGTTGGCGAGTTAATTGTTAAAAAATGAAACCGAATTCAGTTCAAGTAAACCAGCGCGCACATTATAACGTCGAGTACACAAAATTGATGTTGAAGAATTATTGTGTATGAGTTATTATTTGTGCCGAAAAACAGACACTCATAGTAGAGATTAATATATTGGCCCAATGAATGGATTTGATCATTTTAACATTTTGTTTATGTATTGTTACAAATTAAAACTGACAGAATAAAAATTTTTCCTATGTTGCGATTGTACAAAATGGAGCATTAGAGAGAAAACGTATTGTATTCTATTAGTTGCCCATGCCAGGGAGTTCAGAGCATACTCGAAATATTGAATACCAGTAACGGTTAAGATGACGGATGTAAATTATTTGGTATCAAGAATCGATTATTATAAAGCAAAGGATACAAGATGTGATAGGAACAATGAGAGTATTATATTTTATTGTGGAGCCGAGGAGTTTTGATACCGCGAAGTGATAGATGGCGTGGGAGACAGAAGTTAACTAAAACAATCTATCTACTCATCAACTTGCCAAAGATGGAGTTTACAAAATGGTCGAAATTCATATACAAGACAGAAAGGTGGTATTATTAATGCAAAATCAACCATAATTGTGCAACAAAAAAATATTTTGTCCGTACGGGGAATGCATAAAACAGTCATGAACATGAACATGTACCCGAGAACTTATTACTGTGAATGGTAAAGTAACCAGTTATGTAGTTCCATTGAAAAGCTACCGAGTAGAGTTAAAAGGAATATGATGCATACTTTGACACAGAAAACTTTAGCGTATGAAATGCATCCTCATTGTAAAGCAAACACGAATCTTTCCTGATACAAAACCGGAAACATTCTACTTTTTAACTATGTTTAATCATCAGATTTATTAACCAATTTCTGTACAATGACTTTCTGGTGAGGAAATGAGAATGCTTTATGATGCAGAGGGTTATTCGCGAAAAGTAGTAATCTAGATTTAGTCGAAGAAGTATTGTAAACAATAACGAGCAGGGGATAAGATTAAAGAGTCAATGGGATCGAGAGAAGTCGGAGTTATGGTAAGTGGACCATACAACCGACTAGTATTGTATGACACAAGGAAGGATGTTTTGTATAGATTAATTCAAGGAAAACGGCAAAAAGAAACGGCGAGAGAAGATTGTGGTGATATGGGCAATATAAAACTTAAATATATTAGGATTTCTTGTGTAAGTGACAAATAAGAAATTTTTAGATAGAGCCCAAAAGCAGTACACCTTCAAGATGGGAAGTACATTGTTACATTATTAATGTTACGTAATTATTACGCAAGAAATAACGGTCATAATATAGTAATAATAATAATGGTCGATGTGTCTTTAATCTCACCAAACAACGAATCATGGAAAAAGAAGTTATATACCGTATGATTTAATTTGGACGAATTGATATTGTTAAATAGAGAAATCTAAAACTAAACTGGCTGTACTAGCATTTACAAATCCAGACAGCTTGTGGTACACCGTTGTTACCTCTGGAAGAAGGACAATATTTGGAGTATGGTTGTCGGGGATATGTTAATAACTGCAATGTAAAAGAATTTGAAGCTGTATTATCAATCAACAACAGAATTGTATAATAACCCACTATGCAATAAATATAATAAAGAAAGTCGGATTAAGTTACCAGCCAAATACTCAAGATATAGATATCTCTGACGATATGTACCAAATAAAATAAAGTTGACTCAAAGTATATGGACCTTATTTTGCTACCCTAATGGAAAATGTTTACGATTTCCTGAAAATTGATAGCGGTGAAATGTTAAAAACCGTTCAAGATTGAATTAAAGGAGGAGAAAAATTGACCGACTTTAATCTCAGTGACAGGTGGGGTATATAAAACAATTGGAATTTCATAAAGCCAGATTCACATGTTTGTTCCCAGTTCAATTAAATACGGACACGCAGATATATAGTGCAAGGCATAAGTACAAATTGCCTGAGGATAATGCGTGAGATTGGAAAGGCACCTTAATTTAATGACTTGTGTTTAATCTACAGATCATTTTTCACGGCAATACTGAAATGTAATGAGAAAATGTGGGACGTTTATTATATTTGGTCAAAGCTATAATTGCAGGTTTGTTAGGAGTTCTATATTCATAATACTAAATTTGTAACAGTCTTAATAGCACAGTTTTAGCGCTGTTTATATTAAATTTATTCAAAGGACCGAAAAAGTTATCCAATGGACAATGAGTTATATGGATAATTATTTCCGGCGTGTGGCAGATAAGTACTATATAGTTTATTAATAGTCCGAGTCTCAACGATCTATATATAAACCAAGAAAGTTACTTAGAAATTAAAAGCATAAAATTAAAAAGGACATATAGAGTCGATAAATTGTAGAACAAATGACAAATTAGCAAATGTTATTAAGATAACAAAAAAGATCAAAAATAGTCTATTACTGATGTTGAGTGATGAAAAATCAAAGTTTATGATAATATTATTGATGATGATAATAAATATACCACAGATAAAAACAACGGAATAGTAAATATCCGAGCCGCATAAGCAATAATCATACCATTTGAAAAGTAAAAAATGGAAACTAATGGAAAATTGCTCAAAGGAATTGGCAAATAAATCTGACAAACAAAAACGTTATATTTTCAGAAGCAGAAACAAGTATTGAACCTACACTCTAACAAAGGAGATGGACATAATCAGAAATCTCACGGTTATATCCATTACTGGAGGAAAAGATGCAAGAGGAAGAACGCGAACCGCCGCAGAAAGAGAGGGAATTTCAGGGGTTAAAGCTCAGTCGACATGCATCAAATTCCTCGTTTGGCTCAAATATGAGATACCGTTTCAATATTTTCCCCAACAAGCATATTACCTAAACTGACGATTCATCAGGTTGAGTACCGTGAAATCAATTAATGAAGCTTGATGAGCTAGACTCAAGACTATCCATCCAAAGAATTAGTTCAGTGAATAAAGACTAAATAAATTAAAGCACAGTATGTATACAAAGTTTCAAAAAACTACGCCTCATAAACTACATGAATTCTCACAATGAACTGATTAGTGCTGAAAATGAATAAACTGCACTGTGACGAAACACAAAGTTGAGTCCTTTTAACATCACGAGGAAGTTAATATGTTAATGAAAAGAATTGTTAAAAATGCTCGTGAGAAGTCGATGTCATAATTCGTATTAACGGACGAACTAGATAATAATACCATATTGATGGAGACTCACCAAATACTATACAAAAGAGTAAGAACAATGAAAAAATATAGAATTACATCCGAGATAGTAACTATGGCAACAATAAACTGGTGAAACCGTAGTTGAAATGCTCGGGCAAATTGGATTGTACAAAGAGACCGAAAAGCATTAATTGGTGATATACACCCAGATAATAGATAATGAAACAATTTATTTTGTTATTCAATTTGCATGCATTGTGGATTTAGATTTGGTCATAGATCCGAGGGATCTTCCACGGGAGAAGATAAAATCACGAAATATAAAATTAATAACACTTAATTCAATCTTCAACCGACTGTTAATTCAATTGGGAGAAGAACGTAAAGCCGGAAGCGTTAGATGGTCCGAGCATATTGTAGAAGAATAAGCCAATGCGACTGAGAGAAGCAAGATAGCCCAATCAACCCACATAGGAGAAGATAATTATTCTCAGATAATGCAAAGAGAGAGATTTTGGATAATCAAAGGTGATAATGAATAAACCACAGTGTATTTGTGATGGAAAATAAAGTGGGAGACACATTCCCAGGAGACTGTACATGAGCTTGGGTCTTCGAAGAGTTCTCTGCACAACGAACAGAATTCATACTCGAAATACCAAGAAACAAAGAATTTTAGAACAACTATAACAAACCGAATTGCAATTTCAATCAATGAACCACACCGAGAATCTACTATGGGATAATGATTTTATAAGATATCTTCAGGAGCAAATTGAAGGACGCGTAATGATTCAGGAGCGTTCGTTCTCAAGATTCCACAAGAGCCTCTATTACTTGATAACGGAGGCTCCGAGTTCTCAACAATATTTCAGTAGCACTTAGAAACTTATAGCTTCGGTTCCGAAAAAGCTAGTGGCTCTATTATGGAAATTAGCCAAATTAATGGACTCACTTGATTGCTTAGTATGGTCATATCAGTTTACCGGTATTGGGAAATACAAAAGTGACAAAAGCTGAATTGATTGAGAGGAAAAGAGTGATTCTGAATAGACCATAAATTTTTGAAAAATGAATTAACAAAAGTAAAACAATGTAGATTGGGGAACTGAGAATTATTAATAATTGAACTAAAATGATAAATGTTTTTGACATGATCTAATCAATAATTGCAAAGTACACGATCAAATTTTCGAAAGAAAATAAAGTACACTTAGCAAGCACGAAATGAAACTTTTGTTATATCATGAGAAAAATTGGTAATTTACCAAGAAAACCAAGTATGTTATATCTAGAGGACGAAAACAACAAACGACAGAGAAGTTATGTAGTTAAAACTTTCCATCATGGTATTTTTGACATAAAGCTGTCAGCGAAATTATTAATCAATTTTGCAGCTGCCAAGGAATTCAAAATAGTTGTTGGCAAGTCCTAAAAAGTAGGCTAAGCTTGAAAAGGTTATATTTGTAGTGAAACGACTTATCACTTGTGAATGACCTTATTCTTCTGGTGTTCGAGAACGATATCGAGATATATATTAAAAATCTGAATAAAAAATCTTAAAGTTATAAGAGTCGAAAGATTTAAGTAAAATTGTCACATATTACATAAAATTAATTCAAAAAAAATGAGATAACAAAAATTAAGCATATAATAATTCAGAATGACCAGAGGAAGAAAAAAGAAGAGATAAAGAAAAATCAAAATATCCAAAATTTAGTGGTTACCAAAGATTTGATGACGCATTAGTCGATGGCATGATTGCCTACAGCAAGGTGAATTAGAAGTTGTGATTATTGACATACGTAGTTGAGCGAATCGAATAAGACCGATCCCCACGTGAAAAGTGGTGACTTCTGTGAGTCACTGAGAGAATGAAAGAAAAAAGGAAGAAGTGTCTTATCGGCAACAAATAACCTTGTGAATAAAATTCAAGAACAAGGAAAATAGTGTGTCCAATCAACTAAAGATAATTTATAAATATGAAATGAGTTACAACGAAAACGACCTGGAAGAAATAATAATCATGCAAAGTAACTGACATTCTTCATAATATAGGATCTACAAATACTCTCAGAAGACAAATACTCTTTCATTAAATATTAACAGAAAGAGAG
>JACMZG010001908.1:22762277-22853784 GCA_018340805.1 Microvelia longipes | reverse complement strand
GTAAAGCTACTGCTCAGGTATTAATGATATACAGAAAACTTAAGTATACATTTAATTAATAAGCAAGAAAGTGTGCATTTCGCCAAGCTTGCGACTTGAACCGCTCCAGAGATTTTACCTACATATGTATAATTAAACGTTTCATGTTCGTAAAACAATAAAGTGTGTTTTCGGGAACACTGTTTCGACTGTCATGCGATTATTAATACATTGAATTAAAGAAAAGTACATACTTTTGAAATATAAATTAACCCTTGTAAGCAAACTAAATCATCACACGCCTACTTTAAGATCAGACGTACTTCGGCAAGTTGTTTGACCTCGTAGAAGCCATTTGAAACCTTATTGCGAAATGCATTTGGAATACCATTTCACACATAAAATACGTCGACTCGGTCTCCTTTACAAGGCAAAACATTAAACCCCGCACTGGTGTTTACTCCTCAAAGAAGCATGTTACATGTCACGTATCCGAACTCACTAAACACACCTACACGCACAAACTTGATTAAAATTATCATTTAATGGATCCGACTCTGGTGCTGAAATAACTGCAGCAAATATTTCGAGGTTTGTTTACGTCGCCAATGTGGATAACAATAAGGCGAACCAGNTGTAATAAATCTTTCTACCAATATTATTTATTATTTTATTTAATTAATAATTATACTTTTGTTTCGCATATCTTATAGTTTGTTTGCGTTTGGATATTAAATTTAGTTCGTCATTTAGGGTATTATTTCGTTAGGGTTTTGGGCGTCAGGTACGCCATTGATTCATTGAGTTTTACTTTTATCATGAGATATATGTACCCGATATTTCGTTTAAGTTGGACATTTATGTTAGGTGTTATGAAATTTAAGTTCCTACAGTCCGTTCTTATTATTGTATGTGTTATTTATTACTTATTAAGAATATTCGTTACTTTGAGATCTTTATTCATTGAATACTTGTAAACCATTAATATCATTATTTAGTCAAATAACTATGGATTATTAGATTTAGTAACTAATTAACTAATCTTGTATTTACTTAAATTAATTTATTAAACTAATACTATAATTTAAACTTATAATCTAAAATTAAAACTAATTATTACTTATACCAAAAACTTATTTATCTTACTCTATGAGTACTGATCTGATTATAACTCAGTTTGTAATTATTATTAATTCTTTAAAATACATATGTAGACTTTGTCACGTCAATATATGCCTGATTTCTTTTGTGTTAAATAATTTTGTTTTGAATATTAGTCTTAAGAACCTCCCCACCTCCACTGATCTAGTAAGGACATTTATTAACCACTGGTACTCGGGTTAGGATAAGTCCCACCTTGAGTTAGGTTATAAATTGGCGCCCAGGCCCCAAGGGGGGAATCAACCCCCGGTCCCCGCGTGACAGGCGGGCAGATACTACCACTATACTACCGAGAGTTAAAAAAAAAAAAAAAAAAATAAAAAAAAAAAATAAAATAAATAAAAAAAAAAAAAAAAAAAAAAATAAAAAAAAAAAAAAAAAAGGGAAAAAAGATTTTTATTCCAGCAATTGTCCCAAGTGCGCTTCTGCGGGAAACTGAATAAGGCCGCTCACGATAGGGCAAACGTAGAGCATTTAGAGCCAACCCGCCCTTGTTCAGAGAGTAGTCAGGTTGTCGACTCTTTGTCCAATGTTTCCCAGGGAGATAGTCGAGGATTTTATCGAGGTCTTAGTGGAAGGTGTTAAGGTGAAAGCGTTAGTTGATACGGGCTCCAACAAAACTTATTTGAGTCCTTTAGCTATGAGTAATGTTCAGTCAGGGTCTTCGGTCCAGGAGAAGGCTGCTACGTTAGCAGATGGGTCGAAGGTCGGAGTTCAGTCTTTGCCTAATGTCAAGTTTGGTTTGAAAAATAAGGAACTTGTTTTGGAACCTTTTTTCTTAGAATCTTTATCTGTTCCTTGTTTACTCGGTATTGATTTTCTGAGGTCCTTCGGAGTAGTCATTAACGCAGCCAAGAGCTGTTGGTACTTCGAGGATCAAATGGATACTCCGTATGATTTTTTGTTTGTTGGTGAGTCTTTAGAAACTTCCGTTTCAGACTCCAATTCTATTTGTGGTATTTCTGGTTTGACGGATGATGAGCAAAAGCAGTTAGACGCTTTTCTATCGAGTCAGTTAGTTGGTTTGTCTGAGGTCACAGGTGAAGCTAAGGGTGTCAAGCACGTTATTGATGTAGGAGACAGTCCGCCTATTAGGCAGAAAAATTACCCGGTTTCGCCCAAAATTCAAGAGGCTATTAATGCTGAAGTGGATAGGATGCTTAGTGAGGGTGTTATCAAGCCGATGAGTAGTGCGTGGAACAATCCTATTGTCATGGTGAAGAAGAAGGACGGAAAGTATCGCTTCTGTATCGACATGCGTAAGGTTAACAACGTTACTAAGAAAACTTTCTACCCTCTTCCGAACATGTCTTCGATAATGGATGGACTTCGAGGAGCTAGGTACCTAACCACCATTGATTTACGCAACGCCTACCATCAGATTCCTATGGACGAAAACAGTCAGCAATACACTGCATTTGCAGTTCCTGGTCGAGGAACTTTTGGTTTTGTCAAGATGCCTTATGGACTTTGTGGAGCAAGCAACACGTTCCAGTCCT
The DNA here is from genome assembly GCA_018340805.1 of Microvelia longipes. Classification (NCBI taxonomy): domain Eukaryota; kingdom Metazoa; phylum Arthropoda; class Insecta; order Hemiptera; family Veliidae; genus Microvelia; species Microvelia longipes. The sequence continues at coordinate 22,851,145 of JACMZG010001908.1, read as the reverse complement.
ATTTAGATTCTCTGTTTGGTCCAGAGTTGTCTCCGTATGTTTGGGTCTATTTAGATGATATTGTTATTGCTACGTCGACGTTTGAGGAACATCTACGACTCCTTGGAATTGTGTTTGAAAGGTTACGTAAAGCAGGTTTGGCAATTAACCCAGACAAGTGCTGTTTCTGCCGTAAGGAGTTAAAATACCTTGGTTTCGTGATTAACGAGGAAGGCCTGAAGGTCGACCCCGAGAAAATTGATGCTCTTGTATCTTATCCTGTGCCTAGGAATATTAAAGAAGTTAGGAGATTTCTCGGAATCGCATCCTGGTATAGGAGGTTCATACCTGAGTTTAGTACGACAGTAGAGCCTTTGACTCGTCTTCTTAAGAAGAAAATTTCGTGGACTTGGAGTGAAGATCAGGAGAAAGCTATGCAGAGTGTGAAGGATGCCGTTACAGATGCTGTCATTTTGACACTTCCGGACTTTTCTGTTCCTTTCAGCTTCAAACGGATGCTAGTGATGTAGGTCTTGGTGCGTATTAGTCCAGGTTATTGATGGTCAGGAAAAAGTTGTCGCGTTCGCCAGTAGGTCTTTGTCAGATGTGGAGAGAAGGTACTCAGCGACCGAGAAGGAGTGTCTCGCTGTCGTCTGGGCCATCCGTAAGTTTCGTCAGTATCTGGAGGGTTACCATTTTACGGTAATTACCGACCATCAGAGTTTAAATGGCTTATGTCGATGCAAAGTCCAACCGGTCGTCTCGCCGTTGGCATTGGAACTTCAGGAACACGACTTTGACATTCAGTATAGGAAAGGCAAATTAAATGTAGTTCCGGATGCAATGTCGCGTCTACCCGAACTTCAAGGAGTTGCTTCAGTTACGTTGGATGAGGACGATGAATGGTACCAGGCAAAGATGAAGAAAGTTAAAGAACATCCTGATAGACATCCTGATTGGAGTATTCGCAACGGTCATCTTTACTTCCATCATGCTACCCGTTTTGACGAATGTATTGATTCTCCGGGTGAGAGTTGGAAATTAGTCGTGCCTCTTAAGAATAGGAAATCTGTCTTTGAGGAAAATCATTGTCGTCCGGAAAGCGGTCATCAAGGAGTCCAGAGGACATATGACCGAATTTCGAGTTCCTATTATTGGCCTGGTCTTTGGAAGGACGTTAAGGAGATGTGCAAGAAGTGTGCTACTTGTCAACTGCATAAGTCCGGTCCTCAGAAGACTGCTGGGTTATTTGGTGAACGTTCTGTTGACGGTCCTTGGGTTACAGTTGCGGCTGATTTTATGGGTCCTTTTCCGATTTCGTCTAGAGGAAACCAGTACCTTCTGGTGTTTCAAGATTTGTTTTCTAAGTGGGTTGAGATGGTGGCAGTTCGCAAGGCCAATGCAGAGACTGTTCGCCGTGAGTTAGAGAACCTGATCATTTACCGATGGGGAACTCCTCGTTACTTTCTTACTGATAATGGAACTGAGTTCAGCAATAAGGTTATTAATGACGCAGCTAAGGATTATGGCATCGAGTTAGTCAAGACACCTCCGTATCACCCTCAGGCTAATCCTGTTGAAAGGGTAAATCGGTCGTTGAAGGCGATGATGTCTTCTTTTGTTGATAGAAACCATAAGAGCTGGGATCAATACATAGTTCAGTTTCGCTTTGCTTTAAATACTGCTGTTCATACTTCTGCGAAATTTTCACCGGCATATGTTCTGATGGGACGAGACCCGCCTAAGCCCAAGTCTATATTAGGAGAAGTTGAGAAGAGCTATGAGATCCAGCCGAGGACTACGGAAGAATGGTTAGGTCGTCTCTCTAAGTTGAAAGAAGTCATGGAGTTGGTCTCTGAAAACCTCAAGGAGGCGAGTGACAAACAAGCCCATCACTACAACCTTAGGAGAAGACCCCAGACTTTCATAGTAGGAGATAAGGTTCTTCGAAGGAATCATGTTTTATCTTCAGGTGCTGCCAACTTCTCTGCCAAGTTAGCTCCTAATTTCACCGGTCCTTTCACCGTTACTAAAGTCATCTCACCGAGATTATATGAGTTAGTAGGGGAAGGCGGGAAGAAAGAAGGGCGCTGGCACACTAAAGATTTGAAACCTTGGGTTCCACCTGATATTCTGATTAGTTTTAATTATCTTGTATTTTTTTTTTTGATAAATTTTTGTAGTTACCTCTCTTCGTCTGTTAATTAAGCTTTACTTTATGTTAGGATTTTAGGTTTTACTATCTATCTCTTGTATGTTTAGTCAATTATCATTACTATTATCATGTATATCATTCCTATCTTACTATGTTACCTTATCTTTTAGTTAGTCATTTAGTTACTTAGGTCAATTCTGTTCCTTACCTTCCTTATATTTTCCTTCTGCATCATGGGCCACATTATCTTTTCCTTTAAAGTCCCTGCGACGGCTCTCGCTAGGGTGAAGAAGCTTCTTTCTTATCCTCACCGAGGTTAGCTCGTTCATCGAGGTTGCCCTCTTAGAATTAGAGGGTGATGTAATGAGGCAAACTTAGATCATCAACGCCTACTTATAGGATCAGTATGTTACGTTCTGGGCAAGTTTGTTTTGACATCGTAGAACCATTTGAAAACCTTTATTTGCTGGTAAATGCATTTGGAATTACCAGTTATCACATAATAACTTACGTCGAGCTTGATGTCGCCTTTTACAAGGCAAAACTATATTAGAACACTCCACACTGGTTTGTTTACTTCCATCAGAAGGAGCAGGTTATGATTATCACTGTATTCCGAACTTTCACTAACACACCGTATCACATCACAAACTTGATAAATTAACATCTTTTAATGGATCTCGACTTCTGGTGCTTGAAATAACTTGGCTAGTAAAGTTATTTTCGAGGTTTGTTTACGTCGGCCAAGGTGGATAAACATGAAGGCGAAGCCAGGCTATAGCCGGTCAGGTTACTGCGAAGGTTAGAGTAAGGAACGGTCAGCCACCCTTATTCCAGTTTGGACCTGCGCCCGTCTAAATCTATGTTTTATTTTGAATTTCCCGGGAAGTGGCGAATCAGTGGCAAACTTTCCCATGGAAATCTGGCTTTTCTTCTAAATTTAAGAATTTATTGTTAGGTTTTAAGAAATACGGAATATATGTAAATTAATGTGATTTTTTAGTTAATTTTTGTAATTTATTGTCCGAATTTATTACGTCAATTTTATATTTTGAGATAAATTTTGGTTGGTCTGAAGAAAAAGAAAGGCGTTCAATGGCGATAAGCGGACCAAGGGTCCTGTACTTAAGTTTTATTAATTTATTTAGAGTTTTAAGTTAAGTTAGTGGTATAGTTAAGTGGTTATTTTGGAATATGGACGTTAACTTAAATTTTGAGATAATGGCCGTAAGTAGCCTCTTTGTACTTGCGAAATTATGAGACATTTTATGAACGTTACCGGCGCCGCCACTGCGAGCTTTTCTTTCCCTTGAACCAAACTTACGTCTGAGTAATTGGAGCTTATAATTTATATTTTATTATTTAGTCTACGATTATTATATTATTTATCTATAATTAGTATTGCTATTTATTTTAATTTTAAGTGTGTTATAATTTAATGTTTAAATACCGTCTAGTCAAGGTTCGCCAATTATTCATTATTCTTAAGGGTTATCTTGTTAGAAAGTTAGGTTTATGTAGGTATATATGTCAATCGTTAAATCTGTTGTAATAAATCTTTCTACCAATATTATTTATTATTTTATTTAATTATATAATTATACTTTTGTTTCGCATATCATTATAGTTTGGTTTGCGTTGGATATTAAATTTAGTTCGTCATTTAGGGTATTATTTCGTTAGGGTTTTGGGCGTCAGGTACGCCATTGATTCATATGAGTTTTACTTTTATCATGAGATATATGTTACCCGATATTTCGTTTAAGTTTAGGACATTTATGTTAGGTGTTATGAAATTTAAGTTCCTACAGTCCGTTCTTATTATTGTATGTGTTATTTATTACTTATTAAGAATATTCGTTACTTTGAGATCTTTATTCATTGAATACTTGTAAACCATTAATATCATTATTTAGTCAAATAACTATGGATTATTAGATTTAGTAACTAATTAACTAATCTTGTATTTACTTAAATTAATTTATTAAACTAATACTATAATTTAGATTATATATATATATATATATATATATATATATATATATATATATATATATATATTGTCACCCATAACTCGAAAAGTAAAATTTAAGTAGCAATTGCATTTCAACTACTAGTTTATTTTACGTTATTCGTTTTAAACTTATATATTATATAATATATATAATGAATCAAAGAATAATGTTAAAGGGTATATTGAATGCCCAAATTCCAAATCTAATTAACTAGTTAAAAAAATAAATAAATTACAAATCTAAATTAGTGTTGTAACAAGTTCAAACATCTTTAAGTTTTATTTGACTACTTGTGTAAGAGAAGTTTTGAAACCAATTTGTAATAAAATGAAAATAAAGAACAAAAAGTAAGAGAAAATGTTTTACTGTCATCGATCAATCAATCTTCTTAGGGTGGGAAGTCTTAGAGCTTCCCTGGTTGCAGTGCGTCCCACCCATCTTGAAGGAGTGGTAGGAGGACTTCCCTACTCCACGACAGAAGAAGGGGGAAGTCTTACACCACTCTGTGAGATCAATCTCCCATCAATCTAAATCAATCAAATGAGAACAACTTTTCTTTCCCGGAAAGAATTTTTTATTTTCTTGCTCGATCTGTTTCTTATTGACTCAGTTCATTTCTTTATTTTTCTTCCAGACCCGTAAACGTTTGAACAAACTAAACGACAAATAATTTAATGTTCTAATGCAGAACCATTTATGTATAATGTCCTGTAAATAATTTTTGGGGATCATTAAAAACTAGTATTTAGTAGCATCAAGTAGTAGTCAACGTACGATCAATCAAACTAAATTTCAACGATATTTACTATTATAAGTATGGTTATTACATATTTTTGATAAGAGGAAGAAAACTTACTAGTCATGCTATATTAGTTATGTTATATTCAACAACAATTTGGGTCACAGAACTGTATCTGTGGTTTAAGTCGTTAACCTCAACTACACTGAGGACCTTTGACTCCTTAGACGTTAAGGGTTCACATCCCAGGGTCTTGCTCGTCCTTATAATATAAATAAGTCATTATCTCTAACTTAACTTTTTACTCCAACGTATCGGCTGCTACAACCACCTCTGGCTTCATTGTGACTAAAAATCAGCAAAACTCTAAACGTGAATTTTTAATTGTGTTCATAGCGTTGTGCAATAACCAGCTCGTCTGCAAATTATTTTATCTATGATTCACAATACATAATATTGGCATTACATATCTGCCTACTACTAGTACCGAAAATGCGTATTTTCATTGTTGTAGAAGAATTATTCTTACTTTCGGCACTATAGAGCAGGAAATAAAAGGTATTTTTTCTATTTTTCACACTAGTGTCGAAAGTAAGAAGAATTCTTTGACGTGACTCCTTATCAATAATTTTGATAGTTCCTTTCACTTCGTGTTGTTGTCTGAATAAGTTTTTGTGGTTTATCGAATTTGCTTACTTGATTATCTTTTAGTTATTATTAAAGTAGATATCAATTTTTAAAAAAATTAGTGATGGTGACAGTTCTTATATGAAGAAAATACTGCGAATTGACAACCCAGGTCCAAAACGCTACGAACGATTTGATTTCGGCAAAATCTAAAGGCTGTTTATATTGTAATTAATTATTATTTATTTATATTTTCAAACCCTATCAATCGTAGATAAAGAACTCACAATGCGAGTAAATTTTTACAATGCTTGTGTGGTCTTAAAACCATCGCTTCGCTCGAGCTGCAACCCACACTTGCATGCTATTTTCTGTTTTTCTCTAGTTACGTAATGCACTAGATAACACCCATTGTTAAAATATTATGTTTATATTATGTTAAGAATATATTAAACATAAAATTGAAGACAAATACTGATAATTATAACAAATATAAATAAACAAAAGTAAAAGAGCTGAAATTGGTCGAATATTACTCATTAAGTTCATTAAGTTATTTCAATAGACTGTTTCTCAAAGTGTCGAAAATCTTATTTTATTAGGGGGAGAAGAAAAATAGAAAGAATCTTCATGTGGCTATTTTTCCCGTCGAAAGTCTTTTATAACTACTTCTTTTTTTAGTACAGAAACAAATTGTTTATATTACTAATTATTGCGCTTATAAAAGTATTATCTTAGTCTATTGTTCCAGTCTGGAGTACATTTTAAATTACCAAGTGTCTACAGCGATTTTTAATGCTACAGCGTACTGTAGCATTAAAAATCTAGCTACGATGATAACAAATACACACGTACAGACAGACGACTTGGGAAAAACTACTTAAGAGGTCTTTAAATCACCTGAAATGAATAATTGAAAGGACAGGTAAACTCCTGATTTTCTGTTTAAAGAAAAAAAATCCATTTAATAATGGTATTATAATTATTGAGATAAACACTATTTATTAAATAAGGTGACGTATTTTTACCTATGGCATTAAGGAAACTATAATTCTAATTAAACTGTACCGGATAAACTATAAAACACTTTACTATTGATAAAAGGAACAAGATAGGACAAGAGCGCTAATTAAACAGAGCGGGTGAAACATGAAACACTGGAGTGATGTTAATCAAATACAACTCTAAAGGAATTCACTCCCTATAGAATACTAATTACTTTTTCTCTTTCTCTCCTTCCGAACTGTGTCTGTTTGTATTAGTGTCTTAACACTCTTAGACATCAATCACTCAGAAGCAAGAAGCCTAGACATACGGTTGCTATAGATACAAGCTTTGTGACGTAATAGTAGTGTAATTTGTTGAGAACTGCTTCAAAGTTCGGTAGGAATAAGTATAACGTTTAAGAGCATCGTCTCTAGTGCTGAAGGTACTATGACCACAACGTAAACATTAGGCAGTGTTCTCAGAGTTGATTAATAAACTTGCTTTCCTAGGGCGAATGTCATAAGTATTAAGTTCTGTCTAAAACTGACAAACAAATTTCACAACTTAATCTATGCCTACAAATACTTGTCTGTAACAACCAGTTGAATTTATTTATTAGCTTTTAAAATGATTTATTTACTATTTGGTAACGTGTTCCCTGTAAGAATTAGTTGTCTTCAAATTTTATAAAAATAACCAATCGCAACCGGTATTCTTTAATAAGCGTAACCAAATTTCAATTGAGTAATTTATTTTTTTTTTTTCAATTTATAATTCTTTCTTTTATTGTAATTTTTTCATTGGCAGGCCTGATGATATCAAATGTTTAAATACAGAGATACAACCCGAACCATTTGAATAAAATTTATACAAATCAAATTTTTTGGGTAAAAGTCAAAAGAAATTTCTAAAATTATTTAAAATTCAATTTTAAATAATTAATTAAATATTTTAATTCACTCTTAGTTTAACCAGTTAAAGCATACGTCTCATTTTCGTCCCTTTGACAAAATTTGTATATCGACAAACAAAGTTAAATTTAATTTAAAAGTTGTATTATTTTGAATTTTAATCCCAGTTATTTGTTTAGCACCGCAGAGAAAAAGGAGGAGAATTAAATCAGGATCGTTGACCACAACCGCACTTATCCGTCTGCGATGAAAATTTTAAAATTGTCAAGTATTCATTATTTAAATGCACATATTTCTAAAAAAGTGTATATAAAAACATGGTTTCAGAAAAACACTGTCATACTGTTGATTTGAAACATACCGAAATGCATTCAAACCACAAATGTGAAAAACCACATACGCGGTCAACCACAAATTTCACTCGTGTTGAATGACATTCTAGTCGAAACAGAAATCCATTAATAACTAAATACTTATGCGTGAAAATGTTGATATGTATTTACTATATAACAACTTTAAGGGCCTTGGTTTAAGATAATTTTATATCAGATATAATCTCGAATCAGTAATATGAAAAAAAGGCAATAGACAACTTAATTAAATTTCAAGGCAGGCAAGACAACACTGAATTTTTTCCCTGTCATTCTTAATTACCAGCATAGAGATATTATTACTAGAGGGCCTCTTCTAGGCAAGATGTTAGAAATTTATAAGGTGATTCAATTCGATGTAAACAAACCAAACGCAAGCAGAGGTTATAACCTGACGTTTTTATGAATGACGTGTGACGTCATTGCAGGAATCGGTATAGGCGGTCAACATTGAAAATTTACTATTTATTCCTGCAATGACGTCAATTCCGGACTAAACATGTCAAAAAAATTTGATTTCATTCATAAAAACCCTCTAATTGAATCACCTTATAACCAGCTTGAATCACCTAATTCTATCAGCTTGTCTTCTAGGTGAATTTTGAAACACCGTAAAAGTAACCTGTACACCTTTGACTATTAATATGATCCAATAAACTGTACAAAATTACAGTAACTTACATAGTAGAACTTTTGTAATACATAAAAAAACACAAAGAATTAGTCAAAATCAGACGAAAATTTATTTATTATAACCTTAACTAACTAGTTTTATTATTTTATTGTGACATTTATACTCTTCCTCATGTCAAGTGTAGGTATATAAGAAAAGTATTGTGTTTGAAAAAAAATTATAACCCAGGATTTCACATGAATTATTTGTTTCAGGTGTTTTTAGGATCTTCTGAGTAGTTTTCACAAAGTTGTCCGTATGTGTGAGTATTTTTGAGTGTTTGTTACCATCGTAATTCCCAGCTTATTAATGCCATATATATTTTTGAAACACGCTCACCGATTAAATCCATTTACTAACCGGGAACAACATTCTTCAAAACGGCCTTTTGGTCAGAATGATCAGATTGATCAGTACTCGCGAACCTACTCTTAGTTACATTCACCTCGGCAAAATTAAAATTAATAATTATAAATATTTATGGACCTATATATAATATAGGTCCTCCTAAATATAATTAATGACATAAAGAAATTCAAAGATTAAAATATGTTGGCATAAAACATGTTAGACTATCCGATTGAAAATCTGGATGTTTAAAAATCATTTTTATGGGTTCTTTTAATACTTTTGAAGATAAAATTTGTCCGTAGACTCTCGGTATTTCTATAACAGGTTGACTTTTCTCTCCACTCTGGGCCTGACTTATAAAGTCCTTTATTAGTGTTGCCAACCGATGGATAGAGCGCTTAAATTCCTTGAAATTAACTCTGAATCAACCATATCCTACCATGTTTTTCATGATCCAAATAAATAACCTATTCATAAATTTATAGGTTTTATGAAAACAAACTACAATTAGGCTATATTTTCGAGACGACATATTGTAAGATTCTCTTGACTTAATAAATTACATCTGAATATTCATTCTTGGTGACAAATAACATAACATACTTCTAATTTTCGTTTATAATATCGAATATATTCATATTCAATGTAAATAGAATGAATAGATTGATATGAAAAGACTTCTACGTTAGCCCACCTATTCACTCTGCATCAAAAACATTTTATAATGGATCCTTATTCAATGAAAATTTCACCTCAATTTTCCTTCAATCAAGAAAACTCATTAAAAGTTTTCGGAAAAAATTTTAAACAAGAAAATCATTTTGGATTATATTTGGGTCTGGGGAATAAACAATTGGGATTATTTTGAGAAAGAGAGAGAGAGAGAAGTCCCAACCACAATAATATGATTGGTTTTGGCAAAGCCTCCCCAATCACCAAGCCTATTCATGTTTGTGGGACAAACGTCAACAACATTATAACATATTCCCCTCTTTATTTCACGGAGATACAACCTTATAAAGAAAGCACATTCGTTTATAATTTGAAATGTAGAGCGGTAAAAGGATTTCTGTTAGGCTCATTTTTTTAATATTAATGACGTCACGGGTATCAGAGTGTGAATTTAGATATTTCCATTCCTAAAGTTGCATACTTAATTCCCTTAGCCCCCCCCCCTCTTGAAAGGTTAGGCATTAAGTAAGTTATGTAAGACATTACCAATTAAACCTTGTTTCTAACATTAAAATTCTGGCGCGGTGGTCCGCATGTCGGGCGAATTTCCTTTCGCCGGAAATGCGCCGGTTTCATTCGATTCAGCGTCTCAAAAAACATAAATATTCACCTTTTTCGCGGCGAAAAATATTAACCCTGAATTTTGCCGATTTTTTGAAAATTTCGCTGACTCAGCAAACCGGGTTAATGACGTCACCAAAACCTGGTTTTCAATAGGGTTCGTGTCCTCCCCAAGGTTGATTTTTGTATCAAGTTTGGTTAAAAAATATTAATCCGTTCGAAAGATAGAATGTTTACAAGAAAGTGTCTAGATATATATATATATATATATATATATATATATATATATATTATATATATATATATATATATATATATTATAATATATATATATATATATACATATATATATATATATATATATATATAATATATATATTATATATATATATATATATATATATAAGTCTCGCGAAACTTAGTTTTTCGTCATTAGGGACCTCTGAAACGGATTTGTGTCGTGGTCCGAGGTTCAAATTCCGCCATGACGCCTATCCCATTAGGCGAATTTCCAAAGGAAATTCGCTAAAAACCAAACGTTAAGAAAGAAATAGAAACAAAATATATTTGTTCTTTCAAGTAATGATTTAATAATTTGACAATGTTCTTGCCTGGTCTTGGCCTAGTTATTTCTCTGGAGAAATACCTAAATAGTTATGAGGTGATGCATTTTACTTATAGTATATTACAAATGTAATATATGTATCATACCCTAATAAAATTTATCTCAAAACAGGTAGTCAGTCCCAACATAAACTTCGTCTAGACTGTCTCTCTCTCTCTCTCTCTCTCGCTAAAATTTACAATTTCAGTAGATTCTAATAAGAAATATACCCTAAAGTAACCATTTGGTACATTTGAGATCAAAATCTTTGTATTTTTTAGTTTAAAGAGTCGATGTATGTATACTACTTTCTGAATCTTAGATTTGCATTCGAAGTCTTTATCGCAAGAAAGTAGAAAAGAGCGTTTCAGTAATATTAGACTATGCACTATGAAATTCGGCCGCCAAACGGTAAGGCCTTAAAAATGTATAAATAGTCAAAAATAAAACATTATTTTAAAACCAGCTAAATATATTTATTCTTAGCTACTGTAAAAATGCATTTTACAGTATTAGGGAATTTTCATTTAAAAAGTTAAACTTATAATAAATTATTATACAACTATTATTTAGTATTTAATCTATACAATTAACCGAGTCCTGTAAATCCTATGTACAATATTACACTGCCCTCTTTAAGTTCAGTATAAATCTACAGGAAAAAATATTACACCTAATAAATTGTATCCCAATCCTATAAATTGGACAGGATATCAATATAAGGTAACCATTTATGTCATTACTCTTTGAGAATTATTTACTACTTGTCAGCACTTGGTTCCCTAGATGCCATTCCTTGCTCCTAAAGTACTATCCCAGAGTTGCTATTAGATAGCCTCTATACATTCTTTACTAAAGAAGATTGAAGAGGAAAAAGAAGCTAAGATACTTTATAACAACTCTTCAATTTCGTTTCATTTTATTATTGGTTTTAATAATTTTTTATATTATATTTTAATAAAAATAGCCCAAATGATTAAAATGAATACAAGATCTTGGAAGTTTAATTTAAGAAGTTAAGGATTTAAGTCTACTAAATTCGATTTTGCAAAATAAAACCCTATGAACTATAAACTAAAAATGGCTACTATCAATCATATAAAATTTTATTCCATATAAAACTTAATACTTCAAATAAATTTAAAGTATCGGCTTTTCTGAAGAAAAAATCAATCTTGAAAACTGTAGTATTTGATTTCTAAGTGTAATTTTAACTCAAGTATAGCATAAATCAATACTTATACATATGAGAAGGAAAATTAACATATGTAATAGTGCATCTATCTACAGTATGAATAAGTAAACAAAGAACAAATAAAATGGTGAATTGTTCTTTTAAAATTCGCAAAAGAATAAAACAGATATTTAAATATCCTCAAGGGAAAACCATTTTATTTACTGACACCATAAAATAATAAATATGCTAAATAAAAAAATTAAAAAAATGAGTAAATATATAAAAATAAAAAAAAACTTATTAATTTTGATTATCTTATTATTGTTCAGAAGGGATTCAACATAAAGATGAAGACTTTTATATGAGGACTTTCTAATTAAGATGCCTAGGGACTTAAATTTACTTCAGGCTACCCTACAGATCTAAGCTTTATGGCACCCAAGAGTAATAACTTCATTAAAATCTTTAATAAAGCAAAAAAAAGTTTATAAGTTAGACAATTTTTATTCTGTTTAATATTTTTTTTAATTCCGCTTAAGAAAAGGACGTATTAGATACATTTTTTTCCTGTATTTACTTAAGAAATCTGCGTTTCACGGTACAACATAAAAAATTGCATCACAATACTAACTTTATATAATTTATTTTATCAATATATTCAAAAATTTACCGCCTTTCTGAGCCTGGTGTTTAGTTCGGGTCTGTGGGGCATGTTATTTAGGTAGGGCGTAAATATGACCTCTTCGAGGTTTAAATAAACTCTTAATAACGAAACGATTTTTCAATAATATTAAATATAACAAAATCTTAAAGGATAAGCGGGACATTGATGAATGTAACAGAAAACCCAACGAGAAAGTTAGGGTATATTTTATTACACTAAGAAAATTGAAATTGTTTAAACGTTTCTCACAGTTCTTTTTAAATTACATAGAAATGATAGAATTGGTAGGCCTACGAGTTTCAATATTACCAAATTCAATATTACGAGTTTTCCTATATTACCAACCGAAATTTATGTTTTTTTGTTGCAAAAAATACTTGTCACAAAAATGTCTTCAACATACCTTATCACTCATTCCCTACTAAACCCGAGTATAGCTGAATGCTTCCTATTTTAACCTCCTACTCTATCTCAGACTTAGTTACCCTTTCACCCTTTTACTTGTATTGCAAATATTAATAATGAAATAAAAAAGCTGTGATATATTATGTTTTTGCATGTTTATTATGAAATAACTCAATAACAAACTATATATATATATATATATATAATATATATATATATATATATATATATATATATATATATATATATATATATATATATATACATATACTTTAGCTAATAATAATTAAATAGATTTTTTAAAATTATATTGAATAAATATAATATATTATATATATATATATATATATATATATATATATTATATATATATATATATATATATATATATATATATACTTTAGCTAATAATAATTAAATAGATCTTTTAAAAATTATATTGAATAAATATTAAGTTTTTGCGAATTGACAAATATTGCTTGTCAAATTTTTTCCTAATTTTTCTGTAGGGAAAGGGAAGAAAAAGCAAATTTTTTCCTCTTGGCAAGACAACTTATTTTTTTACTGATAAAAGTATAAGGAACACGATTTTTTTGGTAAATTTCGTTAAGCGAAGATCGATGTTTATTTTTCACTGAAGAAAACCTTAAAGTGTTACAACTCTCTTCAATCATGAAATAAGGAGAAAATATGGAGGGAAGAAAAAGAAAAATATGAGAGATTGAATGAGCGGGAAAATGAGGCAAAATAATATTTGGCCAGTAAAGAAAAGCATTGGGGAAAAGGGCATTTTCTCTTATTTTTTTTACTTTACTCTGTTAAGAAAAGGAGAAGTTTAATAATGAGTGGAATTCCCTTTGCTTTATTTTTAGCAATCTGATGATTATATTTTTAGCAATCTGAAAAATTATTTTCTTCTAAATATCCAAAGATATTTTGAATAAAAAAAAATTGGGTACGAGGTACCTCGGAGCTTTTCCTAACCCCGTCGGATTCGCTACGCTCATCCACTCTACTTCTACTTCTATATGACTACAGGCTTGCTAGTCATAATTGACAATTGAAAATTTGTCCGCTATGTTGATAATTTGTTGCATGTTATAACTATTTTCATTTTCTACTCTACAAGAGATTTAAAACGATATGCAACACGATTTTTTGATTAAATTTTTTTTAAATGGTCCGCCTTAATGGCCGCCATTTGATAAATTATCGGTTATTTTGATAATTTGGTGCATGTCATATGCATTTTCTTTTTCTACTCTGCAAGAGCTTTGAAATGCAATGCAACACGATTTTTTTCTCTCAATTTTTTTTTAAATGGCTGCCATTTTAAAAATATCGACGCCATAAAAGTAAAAACTATAAATTTCTGAAGACTAATTATTACTATATGTATACCAAGTTTCATTCGTAAATCGTTAATTTTTACGTCAGTTATCGTGTCACGATAGATCACGTAAAAATACAAACACACAAACATACACGCCGTCCCAAACTTCTCAAATGAAAAAAGTCACTTTTGTTCGTTCAATAATAATAATATATGCTTGCAAATATTTAATAATAAATAAGGCAGGCCAATAAAAAAAGAAATAATAAAAGAAGAGAGGCCATAAAAAATTATCATTATAAATAAAATAGAGAAAAATATTTTTTAGAAATAAATGATTTTCAATATTAAGAGAAACTAAGTCGATGGAGATTCGATTATATGAATCGAAAAAATAATATAATTATATTGATAACTGCAAGCCTTGTTTATGCAATGATACAAGCATACTATGCCATAACACTTAAATTAATAGACTAAACAAAATTATACTAGCGTCCATACATCTATATTACATGTTGAATATAAATCCTGCATAAATAGGTAGTTGATGAAAATAACCGTTGAATTATAAAAACAGCTAAAAATTCAAAATTATTTGATTCCTAATCAACTGTTTATTCAAAGAGGAAATATCACCGATATTGAAATGTAAAATCAATATCTATAGAATCAATAATGAAAATAACGATGATTTTACTCTGAGTTTTGAGAAAAATAATGTTAATCAAATCAAAAATTACCCTCCTTGTTGTAATATTCAATGTGAAGACTTATAAGTTGTTGGAAGGAATAAGGAATGAAAGGGGAGATGAACGATATAATTTCTGAGTAAGTTATTTCAACAATTTTAACTCGTGGTAAGGTTATACTTATGTTAATAAACTATCTAAAGCATCTATTTTCAGATTCTACAGTTAGAGCTTAGACAGACAGTTAAGTAAGTTAATCAATTAAAAATACCTTATTTAACATAAAATAAAAGAACGTATAAAATTAAAAAATCGGAGTACCTCAGAACTTTTCCTCACTATTTCGGATTCACTACGCTCATCCTCACTATTTCGGATTCACTACGCTCATCCTCACTATTTCGGATTCACTACGCTCATCCTCACTATTTCGGATTCACTACGCTCATCCTCACTATTTCGGATTCACTACGCTCATCATCACTATTTCGGACTTCGCTTCGCTCGCCACAAATATATAGATTACCAAAATAAACGTTTTCAGTCGGGTTTTTTTCTTTTCCTCAGTCTATACATGCGTTCATTTTATTCCGAGTGGTAACATATCTAGCCAATGACCTTTCTTGATGCTGCTTAACTTTTATGATTCACCTAAACCGTAGATATACTTGTAGCATTGCAGTGAAACTTAATATACTTATTTATTATATAAAGAGACACACTTGTACAAAATTTCAACACAATGAAATTATTTTTTGTTTTTTACATTTTTTTAAAATACGTATACGTTTTTTAAATACGTATGTATAGTAATTTGATAAAAATTAAACTAATGCTAATAATATGATGAAACTTAGCACACATGTTGGTCTTATATACGACATCAAGGGTGCTAAATCTCAAATTGATCATATCATTTTTCCACGTTTTATGCATTTTTAAACTTTTGCTCAGTCATTATTTCCGGTCAATGACGTGAAAAAAATGTTTTCCGCACAGCACAATTTGACCTAAAGATTGATTTTTGTACCAAGTTTGAGCTCTCTACCATTAAATACCTGAGGAGGCTACAATGGCATTAGAAACAAAAACACACATAGACAACTTTGTGAAAACCAATCCAAAGTAGGCCTTAAAACACCTGAAATGAAAATTCGGATTTTTTACAAACGTCATTATTTTTCTATATACAGTATAAATGAAGAAAACTAAAATACAATTATATATTCAGAATAAAAATTTTTCGTATTACTCAAGAACAATAAAAATGTCTGTAAAAACTTATTATTTTTGCAATTTTTTATTAGTGTTATTTTTTTATAAATAAGGGCCTTAATAAAAGATAATATGACAAGCTTTGAAATATAAACACATCTGTTTCGATACTGATAACTATGTGTAATATCTACCACATAAAAGTAATTGTATAAAACTATATTTGTAATAAAAGTAATTGGTTCAAAGTTTAAAATTGTTATTTATATGGTGACATGTATATCTTGTAGATTGTATTTCTTCACGTAGGGTGAGAATTTTATCAGAAAGAGAGAATGAACACAGATAGTGTTTATTTTGACTCGTTTCCCTCAACTCAGTTACGAGAAAAATAAACAAAAAACAGAATTTTCACCCAAAGCCTCCTGGATCCCCAGAGGAAACCCAAACCATAACAAATACACCCTTAAAAACAATCGGCCCGTAACTAATTGAAAGATTTCCTTCCAATTGATTTTCATCTACCAAGAATTTAACTTTTTTTCTAAATTGAAGTTGGTC
The DNA here is from genome assembly GCA_018340805.1 of Microvelia longipes. Classification (NCBI taxonomy): domain Eukaryota; kingdom Metazoa; phylum Arthropoda; class Insecta; order Hemiptera; family Veliidae; genus Microvelia; species Microvelia longipes. The sequence continues at coordinate 22,834,393 of JACMZG010001908.1, read as the reverse complement.
GAAAAATAAACTAGGAAAGGATTTTATCCATTTAGTTTATTTGTTTAATGGATAGTAGATACAGGTTTAAATTCATAAATATGAACAATCATTTTTTTACGAAAGAATAAAAAAATGCAGAAGTTTTTTTTTAGGGAATATCAAACATATCACGCTATGGCGTAAAAACGCAGGATTAAGCAAAGTGACATTTTTTATACTTAGTCATAAGGCGAACTTCTTTTGAAATGTGTTCTTTCTAGCTAAAGATTATATGTCTGGCTAAAGTTTTCAGTTTATATTTCTCGACCTGAACTGTAGTATTACTACTTATTTTTATTACTTAATTTATCTTACTTTATATTTATATATTTCAAAGAAAATTGCGCATACTTATCCTATCAGTTAGACAAAACTATAGTCATCATTCTGAAATAGACAATGTATAGAATTATTCGCACTAATTTAAAGCTCAGTGTATGCTAATCCCTAAAATTTTATACGAGATTTCCTTTGAAAAATACAGACAAAATGAGTTACGAGCAGTACTTGACAATTGAGTAACTGCTTAGGTTCTAAAGCATGAACCGGAACCACGCTATGGGCATGGTTCTTGCATAAGCAAGAAATGGGTTGTTAACACGGAAATACGCATTCTAAATGAAATTCGCCCGACAGCGGGCCACCGCGCCGGCATTATTTATTTAGTAATTGTAAACTAATATAATGTATAAAACTATAAAAATTATCATTCGAACCAGGATTGTTGTTAAGCACGGAAACACGCATCCATAGGAAATTCGCTCGACATGCGGACCACCGCGTCAGAATTATTTTGTAGTTGTAAACTTATATTAAGTAAAAAAAATTATCGTCCCTACCAGGATTGTTGTTAAGCACGGAAACACGCATACCAAAGGAAATTCGCCCGACATGCGGACCACCACCCAGATTTTTTTAAACTACAGAATAAGCACATTGACAATAATCGAAAGCTATTATAGAGGTAGCTTTGCCAAAGTATAGATATACTAAAGACTAAATAAGTCCCATATTGTCATAGTAAAACATCCTGATATTCTAGTAAAAGGTTTCTATATATGTAAACATTTCACCTTTTGTTTTAATATAATGATTTGAATAAAAAGAAAAAGTACAATACTTTCTGAGTTTTAAATAGAGAGGAAAGAAAAGAAAGACGTAGGGTTGACAATATCACTCCCTCTAAATGAGTGTCTGGGAAAAACAAAAAGATTTTCATCAAACTCAGACTTAATCTGTTATTTAAAGTAAAACAGATTTTCAAACCAACTTTTAGACTTTTTTCAAGACTAATTTACCATTTAAAGGAGACAGAAACAGATAAGTTAATTGATTAAGGTTAAATGAAGAAAGACAAAGATATAAATTAAAGAGTGAGTAAGTATTTTAAAAGAGTAAATTAGAGTGGGAAAGAATTAAGAAATGAATAATATAGGATCTGAAAGGTTGAAGACCTTCCTAAAAATAAAACAAACATGATTAATATTTATAACTAGGTGTGCATTACACCAAAAACTGACGATTTAAAGCAAAAATGTCTATACCGCCACAGTTAAACTTTCTATTTATAATTAATTTTAAAAATGATGGTAATGTTATGTTTGTCCTCAAATTTAGTGATCTATAGAAGTAAATAAGAAAAACAATAACAAATATTATTCTTCGTAAATTCTCCTTATTTTAAACCTTTATGAAAAATTTCGAGTGATGCGTACAGAATTTTTAATAAGCATTTTCAACTTTTAAGATCAAACTTGATCTTTGCGTACATTAAACTTGTTTTTAATAAAATATAAAGACGTTTAACCAAACTTTTTTAAAATGGTACGTTAAACGATGAATAAAAAATGGTCTGTCAATCCAGAGAGACGCACGCTCAAAAAAAATTAAATTATTTGTTGAAAAAACTCAAAATTTTAGAAATGGCACTAATTTTAGATTTCTATAAATAAGTGGCTCCCTATTAATAGTGTGCAAAACTTAAGAGAAATTAAAGAGAGTGGCATGGGTAAAACCACCAAAAATTCAGGGAATTTCAGGAAATCAAAAATTTGTGGAACTTTCTAAAATTTTGAGCGTTCGCAATCATATCTCCACTTTGGATAGGTATCGATGCTTTTCATAACCATTTAAGGTATATTTTCAAACAAATTTTGTTTTGAAGCACCAAAGAAGGAGTCTTGTTTTTTAAGTCTGGCTCTTGGAGTATAAGTTGACGATGATTTTTTTATTAGCAAGCTATTAATTAGGTATAAGAATAACAGGTTAAATTAAAACAAATCTGATTTAGATATTAGTGGACCAGCCACGCCAAAGAGTTCTTAATAAAATTAATAAATACGTGTTGTAAAATTTTAGTAACAAAAATAAAGAGGTATTAAATAATAGAATGAATTATAAAAAATAAAATATTTATATCTACAAATAAATGCCGGGATTCACTGTAAAAACTAATAAGAAAGAATGCTTTGAATGCTAAGAAAGCAAAGAAAGAATTGCTTGGTGAGATTAAAAAAATTACAATAAGATGTAATGAGATAATAATAACCTTCGCTTAGTAAGTTAAGTGACGATTTAATGATAATAATTAGGAATTTTTACATCGGTAGACAAAAATAAAGATTATTAAAAGGGATAAGATCCATTAAACAAAACGTCCTATTGAATGAATGGAATTCTTAAGAAAGACAGTAATTGAAGACGAGAAAAAATGTTATGAGGTAAGAAGCTTGGGAGTGAGCAAGTTAAAAGAAATAGAGGCAGTGAGACATAAGGGAAGTAAGAATGGATGGGAAGAGAGTATGCAAAGAGATAAGGCTATAATAAAAAACGAGTTATTAGCATCCCTTTACTTAAAGAGAAAAGAGATTAAGAAAAGGACAGAGAGGATGGCTGATGGGCTGATTGTCGGAAACGGGAAGGGGGAGGTTGATTGTCGCTAATCATTGATTAAGTCTAGTGAAACAAGATGGGAGATAAAGTCAATCAAGAGGAAACTCAGCAACACAAATTAATTTGATTTGTTCAACCAACCGGTGTGTTTTTGCACAAAGTCGTCTTCCCTAGCCGAGCTAACTTTTATACCTTTAAAGGTCCCAAGTAAAAGGGATTTCCCACTAAAAAAGGGAACGAATTTTCCTACTAAATGAAACAACAAGGGGGGTTTGGAGACAATTTTAATTTAATTAAAAACTTACCCCTTTTATATTGAGAGAAAATCATCTACTATTTCTCTAGGGCAAGAAAATTGATAAAAATGTTCTATCATCTTCTGAGAACTATTTTAGAAATTGAAGTAAAAGTTATAAACAACTATAAAGTTCAAAAAAGGTCAGATCTTTGATCAATTTATACGTGGAACTTGTTTTGGATTGTTTATTCGAAGAAAAGATGATAAATGAAAACAATTGTATGTAAGAGTGTAAAATTTAAAACAGTTCATTAATTAATTTTTCAAAATTAATCTTACGTCCCTTAATTTTAAGTAAATTGCACGAAATACTTAGAACAGAGTAATAAATATTTTAAAATTATTGGAGTATTAAAATATTAAACCATGAAGTGTTAACACTTGTATTTTTCTGAATCCAGATAAAGAAAAATAAGACAGGAAAAAGGCTATCAAAAAGAAACCATAAAAAATAGATTTTATTAAAAACTAATTTTTTAGTTAATTATCTGAATTAAAATTAAAATAATTAAACAAAATTAAACTTCTTGTTAATTATCTGAATTAATAAGGAAGAAAGAAGCAATCGAAAATATAAAAACGTGTATCGAAAGAGAAGAAAATAAAAATAGGTTAAAAAGGGTAATGAAAAAATTTAAATGTAAAAAAACAAAGAAAAAGAAAAGTAAAATAAAACTTCAAAGAAGTAAAGATGGTATAAAAAGAAAAGAGGGAAAGTGTCGGTAACAAAGTGAAGAATCAAATTTAAAAAGAAAAGGACTTGTCTTACAAAAAGGCTCGAGAGCTTTTGTATTAAGACTTTCCTTTAGCTGTAGATGTGAAAGTAAAACACAAGTAGCAAGGTGTATAAGAGTACTTGAATTCTTCTTATATATCTGTATTAAACCTAGTAAATAATGTTTTAACAAATAAAAAATAACTTTTCTAGGAAGCTAAGTAAGCATCGGGATCAAGTAAACCACGTGGTAAGGGGTGGAGCTGGGGAATCAGATGATCCTGGTGTTGCTACCCCTCACTAAGGGAAATATCGACCAGATATTCTACTTAGAGTATAAAAGGCAAAGAGGAAAATGGTTTTTTGAAAACATATCATACAATACAAAGGAAAAAACTTTTTCTCTTTATGCACCCAATACAATAAACTTCTTTATTATAAAGAAATCATAACAATATATAATTTGTATTTTTTTTTCTTAGAACTTCTTTTGAATTTTTTTGTAAAATGTAAAAAGACATTTAGAAAGGAAAATAAAATTGTTCTTTTGAAAGCAAAAGAAATTCAAGGAAAATTAAAACAGCCAAATAATAACAGAGATACTTTAAAGGTAATTTGTTTTAGTATTGTTTGTCCATTTCTATACATGTTAAAGCGAGAAAGCACTAATTTGAGGCTAATTTAGACAGCATGTAAACACATGTTCTAAGTGAATTGGTTTAATAGTTGGTTCTCGAATTTCAATGTATTAGTTCTAATCTATCCATTAGTTTACTTATTATTAGCCAGTTAGTATTTTTGTTTTTTACCCCATATACATAATAATAAATTACTTTTAACTCCGGTAGAGAGAGAAAAAAAAATGTTTTTTTCTACCTTTTGTAGAGGGAGAAAAGAGACACATAACTAAAATAATCAACATGAATAAGAAAATGAATAATACAAAATGATAAGAATTTTATATGATAAGAAGTCCCAGTGAATAAAATATATCCCAGTGAAAAATAAAAACCTAAAAAATGCTGACTTCACTATTTTGTAGCATGGCTAAGCAAACAGCTGTTAAACTAATTCTTGTCATTAAAATCTCAACTAATTTATTTGATTTGATTCACTTTTAATTCAATTGGCAAGCTATGTAAGGAATTGTTTATTGTAAATATATTAAAAAGCAAATTTAATAAAACATACCGCGATTATAAACTCACTGGTTGTAATTAAACTATTTTCTCCCTTCTGGAGGTCAAATTTTAAACTTACCACGGGAGAAATAAGTAGTTGCTCCTGAGCAGAAATTTGTTTCCTCAGCTTCGCCTAGTAATTTAAAAGAATCGTTTTCTCGATCAGTCGCAGAAACCAACTAAATAAATATCTCCGCAAGCTTTTGGATTTAAAAAATATGGTTTCCTTCAAGGCTTTGGTCTCAGCAACTAACTTGACTGCTAAGAGAGCAAAAACTCTCCTTCTCCCATGGTAAGGTAATAAATATTAATATTTTATAATTCAAACGTTCTTTATATTTCTCAATTAGATTCTGTAGCTTACTAGCACCAAAAACGTCTCAAACTATTTCTTTTAAAACAATGTAGCAAGGCATTTTAAGTAAAACAAAACATAATGCTTGAGGTTACAAGAATGAGTAAGAAGAGAAAATGAGTTGAGCAAAATTTCAAGCCTTGTTTAAAAATAAATTTAGTTTTGATGCTGTCATACGGTAGAAGAAATTTATTTTTATTTTAAATTTGCATTTTTCAAAACATAAAAAACTGCCTTCATGTATTTTCTGTTTCCATTTCAGGTATATTTATACATTTTGTTTTAAAGAAGGAAGAAAATCTAATACAAAAAATTCAATTTTTTCTCTTTGTGGGTTTTGGTTAGGCAACTTTATTACTGTTTTGTATAAATATCCCACCCGATTCACCAACACCGCAACTCCCTTTTAAAGGGCGTCACAAGCTCAATCTAGCGTGAACATTTAAAAAACTAAAGGCCAGTTAGTTTTTTATAGTCCTAAAAAAGAGTTAAAATTTTCCTGGAGTTTGGTTGATGGAGTTCACAGTGTTAGAGTGACTACCTGGTCCATCTGAGCCCTTAGATAAGAACAAAGCGACCCAATTTTTTATATCAACTGGTAAAACCACTCTATTCAACCCATCCCTCTACCACATCTTTTAATTGTCAGATTGGTTTAAAATTCAATTTCTTCTTCCTCTTTTATTTTAACCAAGTTTCCTTTTTTTAGCTAAACTTTTTTTATCTTTCTCTGATATATTTTGTGTTATTTCCCTAAAAGATAAAAATACACCCTTAAGTTTATTTTTTTTAATTAAATGGAATGTTTATAATTAATAAATAAATATAAAATATTTATTTTTGAAAGATATATTAATAATTATCAAGGGCTATATTTGCAAGCCAGTAATTACCGTCGTAGTTACCTTATCATAAAGCTTTATTTATTCTTTAAAAAAATGTCCTTTTTATGAAATCTAAAATATTTTGATGCTATGATAAATATTTATATACTAATTTTTTATCGCTATAATTTATAACTTAATTTTTTTGTAATTTAAATGCCTGTTTTAAGACCTTGTGAGTGGATTTACTAAGTTGTCTGTATGTGAGTTTGAACGTGTCGGTCTTAATAATTTAAAACGGTTTAGTGAAATCCTTTGGCATTTTATACATGGTGTATGGTAGTTTTTATACATGTTCGGGTTATCTAATAAAAGCTAAATAAAATGCAAAGGTTTCATTCCGTGGATAATTTCCGTATTATAATGTTTATAAGTTATCTTCAATCAGATTTAAATTAGATATCATAATAAATAAATATCATCTAAAGTTTGCTCTATATATGACATGAAATCCATTGAAAATGTTTGCTTGTTTAGCTTTAGTATTGTATTCAAGCCTTATTTGTATATTTAAAATGAAGACTACTCCAGTGTCTGGAGTAGTACTCTTTGTTTGTAACATGCATAATTAATTACAATTTAACTTTACACTTTTTATTTTACTCTTTTATAAAATTTATTCCAAATAAAAGAATAAGAAGAGAAATAAGAAGATGAATGAGATGTGAATGAGTTGACAGTTGGTTGTCTAGTAGATGGTTTGTTATATAGGACAAAACAAATGATCTGTCAGTTTAGCCATCAGAGAGCATAACAAAGTCTCTAACACTGCCACTCTAGGGCCTCACTCTTGGCCTCGGCTCTTCACCCCCATTCTTTTCGTTTTTTATACTGACGCTACGCTCTGCTACAGTTTTTTAAAGCATAGTAACGTTGTAAAAAAGAAAAAAATCATAAATCATATTTCCATTTTTTATAACTTTTAATATTTACAACAAGAGGGATCCATTAGATAAAAACTAAAATAAAAATAATACACAATAAATAAAAATAAAAAACAGATAAAATAAAAAACTGGATAGAAAATAAATAAATGGAATTACTGGAAAATGAGTAAAAACACAAGTTTTCACTCATTTGCTTTTAAGTAATTGAAGCATCACTTAAAAGCCTACTCCAGGGCTAATTCTGTGACCAGATCACTCTTTTGAAGTTTTCAGGATGGACGTAGTGAATCCGATAAGGTGAGGAAAAGTTCGGAGGTACTTCGTACCTGATTTATATTTTTATATTATTATTATATTATTACGTTTTTATATTATACGAGTTAGTAATTATTCCTTCTTCTATTGAAAGAGAAATTAAAAAAAATAAATAAAAAAAATTACACTTGTTAAGCATAAAACGCCCACATGTATCAGCTGTTCATCTAGGATCATCCACATATTAAAAAATAAAAGTGAGCATGTGTATCAATAGATAGGCAGATTTTATGCTGATTTTGTGCAGAAAATAAACGTTTGGTCTGATTAGATTCTGACAAAACTGAGTGCAAGAATAAAGCTCTACATAATTTTATAATAACGGGAAACATAAAGTAAATTTTGTTCAAATCCAACATTGCGTACTAAAATGGAAATAATTTTAAATATTCGAAATTTTTAAATATTCCTATATATGATTTCAAGAGCTCCAACATGAGCTTAATCGCGCGTCTAAGTAGTTGGAGTTTTTCTTAAATTTGTAACAAGGCAGCTTAGCTTAACTTTGTTGTGTAAGAGCTTAGTTTGCAAAGTTGCTATGCGTCATTTATGCATTTATACTTTTTAAGTCAAAATTGCAGTATCAACATGAGTATCAATTTTAACCTGTAAGGGAAATTTTCGTCTTGCAAAAATATTTAGTTTTATTTCTAAAATATAAGGAATAAAAACATTTTATATAAAATAACGGTATCAGATAAAAACGGCAAGTAAACTCAAGTGAGTGCAGAGAACATTTTCTACTTGTCCTGAAGTGGGTACTTAAAAATGTAAAAAAGGAAAAACTTCCTACTCAAAGTCTATATCTACTTAGATAACATTTACTCTTTTAGCTTTATTTTTCTATTACCTTTTTTAATTTTATTATTCATTGTTATAATACTTATTATATTTTAAGCATTATTTTTAAGTTAAAGATAAGTCGTATCATTAAGTATTATTTGTTTAAATAAAAGATAAAAAGCTAGGTAAGAGGGGAAATGTTAAAGAAGACAGAATGAAAAAACAAGAAAGATACAAGGAGAAAACGAAAAAGATAAAATAATACCGGGTAATATTTAAAAAAAATACAGTTTAGTTAATTTAAGTTAATGCTAAATTTTATGTTTTGCTTAAAAAGAAAGTTTCATGCTAAAGAATATAGTATTTTAAATAAATTGTTTTTCATTTAGTTTTAAATTGAAACATAAACCATAAAAATAAAAAGATGGCGAACGAAATTGAACTTCGGTAGAGTTTATAGTTAGTAAACATTATTTAGATAAACATCAACGTTAAAATTGAAACCAAAATTTGAATCTTGTCTTATCAATCTTAGGACTATATATATACTAAATTATTTTAGTAAATTGGGGGTAGAAGGCTGGCTAGTGCAGGAAATATTTACTAGCGTATAAGGAGTTACGAAGAAAGGCTTTTACTCTTAAAGAGTATGCATGATTTGAAAGTACAATTTGAGCCATTCTGCCACTTTTCTAATGGTTGCTTAAACAAGGAACATAAGGATATAGGGGATAACCTTTAAATGAAAAATAAAATAATAATAATAAATAAAAGAAAAGAATAAAAGAATTCGTCGAAATCGTCTGCTGTCTAGTACATATTATTATTCCTAAAGAGTGTTTTAAGCTTAAAATCATCATCAACAGACGAATTAACGCGCAAGCTTTCATCTAATGAAGTTATGACATACTTTTAGTTGAGAGTTCAAATTTAGCATTACCAGTGGTAGCGTTAAAATAAAAACCACTCTGAGGATATTCCTATTTAACAGTAATAGTATCAAAGATAGCTAATTTTAGCACCTGTATGTATATAAATTTTTAACTTTTCATAAATGACATTTAAAAAAATTGAAATATTTAATAATCATTTATTCTGACAGACTGATTCATCAAAATAAATTAAAAAGTTTAATAAAAAAACAAGTATAAGCTAAAGTATAATTTATTAAAAAATGTTAAAAAAATCTAATTTCATAACTTCTTCTCGTCAAGAAGAGAGGAAAAAATTATTTATAATAAATTATTAAGGTGACGTTAAGTTGGTTTAAAGGCAGGCAAATAAGATTCATCCCTCATCTAAGGGATGCAATCTTCAGCGTCCACAATACTCAGAATAGGAGTAACAATGCTTCTTAGCTGTAAAGGAAATAAATAATGGACATATCTACAACTTTTTTGCTGTAAGTATAGAATGCATTTAATAACAGAAAAAAATAGAACTGGATGCAGTGGTATATATTTGCAACTGCATTTATATTTGCTTAATTTTTAGCAATATCGACTCATCAAGGATTTAATAATATAACTATCAAATACTAATCTACTTTTGAAAGTATATTCTTCATTTCACCCTTTTAACTTTTATTTTTAAGTTAACATTTAAATTCATTGTTTAAGCTTGTATTTACTTATTTTATTTTTCTGATTATCCGTCTTATCTGGGGATACAGCAGTGTCCTAAAGTCTAGGCGTACTTTCCTTTACAGGACGCATCTTAAGGTTACTTTCACCTCTTCGTAGCTTTTTTAGATCATTATGAAATGTATAATTGATGACAGCTAAAATATTATGATGAGTTGACTCATCCTTTAAAATTGTATTTCTTTACCGTTATCATCCTTATAGTTTAGGAATGAAGCCTTAAAGTTTGAAGCTTTTAACACTCAATCATCATAATTCTTATGCTTTTTCAAAAATCCCAGACTTGTGAAATATCAGTAAACATCATTGTACAAATTCGAAAATAATTATAAAGACCTAACATCTTCGGATACTTCGAGTAATGTATACTATCAAAGGCATAAGTTTATTCCAGCCCCAAATTTCTATAATATTGAAACTAATAATATTGAGAGCTTCGTCTAGAAAAAAAAAATCCTTTATTGATACGATTTAAATAGAATAAATTAGATTATTAATCATAACTGCTATTTGCGCAAAATAGTAGAGATTATCAAAACTAACATAGCTGAGAATTATATTTTGACAAGGGTTAAGAAGAGAAAAACAATCAAAATATTTTAAAGCAAACTTTCAAACAGTAATGAAATCCACGCCAAAGATACTGGTGTAGAAGAAGCTAAGTCTAGCATCTAAAAAGCTAAGCCAAATCGAAGTTTATAATAATATAATTATTTTGTTTAATATACACGCGACGAGGAATTTCGCATTGGAGCCTGATGCTTACTGTATATCACCGATGAGTACTCGCCAAGTGACAAAGTGAAATCAAACATGACATTTTTATTAGTATGCCAAAGAAAAGGTTAATAAGATTTGGCGTAAAATAAGATCTTAAATTTTGGTGGGGATTCTATTTATTTTATAAACTTATGTTTATTTTTTTCTCTCTTGCCTCAGCATGCTAATTCATAAATTTTCACAACTAAAATGCAAGCAGGTTGCTTTTAAACAAACAAAAATAATCACTGAGAAGAACCAAACAATAACCTAAAAATAATATTTTACACTTAATTGCCTCAATCCTATAATTATTACGTCGAACTTAAGCTAATGGGCTTGTTTCGTGTTTATAGCAAAAATACTTAAGTCATACTATGTACGTGGCTTGATACTGCTGTATTATCCTAGAATCTCCTCTACCTTGTACAGGCATATGCTGAAAAGAGTGTAGCAAGAGCACTTATATTTTAGAACAAATAGCGTTTTGATATATCGAAGTGATCATCAACAATATCAAAAACACAAAGAGTAAGAAACATTATAAAAAAGTTTCTGTGTCTTAACCAAAGATTTTAAGGACTTTATCTATTAATTTTATATTCGTATACATTGCAGTCGTAACTTATTAATTGTCATTCTCTGTAGCGCAGAATTGAAGTCAGAAAAAGGCAAAAAGAAGTGGCTGCTAAATAGGATCCAAGAGCTCTTGAATGCGTCTCATCATTTATTTCTTTTTTTCTCTTCGGTAGTTATAATTCCTCTTAGAAATTATAAATAATTAAATAACAATTTTTATTAACAAAAAAGTATTAATTTTTCTCAAAAAATTAAGTGTCTAAAATAAGTGAAAAAGCTCGAGTAATTAGAGCCCTCATCCGGTATTTAGAGTCGCTTCGATGAAAGCTTCATTTCTTAATAATTAACAAGTTAAAAAAATAGAGCATTAAATTTAAAGCTTCAAAAATAAAAACATCTAAAGCTATTTCCATTGAATTTATTTACAGTTTTTCAATAAATGGGAAAATAATTTTTAAATAAAAATAATACTAAATCCGTAGTTATACTCAGTGGAAAAATTATTGCAAACTATTTCATCCTGTATATAAAATTTAAATTTCTTGAAGACTGCCGTCCTTTATAAATAATATTAATTTATTTAATAACCTTCACATATAATAATCTTCACAACGTTTCATTGAGCGAAGCTCAACATCTTCAGGTGAAATCTAATGAAACTAAAATTAGCTAACAAATAACAACACCAGTTATCTGTTAATTAGAAACTAAAATTGTAATGTAAACAATTTTTTTATAAATGAAATATAAAATTTAAATTAATTTAGACAATGACAGAAAATGTCAGTAAACAAAAATATTAAGGAGGCAGGGAAAAACTATTAAGATAACGGTGATTTGTAGACGGAGGCATTGTATTTTTAGGCGGTCTTTTTAAATTTAAAATATTTGAATAAATGCTATTTATATTGTTAGTATCCTGTTTTTTATTTGTTGGGGTCAGTTTTGATGTAAAGACTTTCCAAAATGCGTCGTTTGTTCAAATGTTTTTCGGAATGTAGTACTTTAACATTGTCATTATCAATTTTATGTTTTTTTTGGTCATATTTTCTGCTATAGCTGTATTTGTGTCTAAATTGTCTGCATTTTTATTATGGACCCTAATTTGCTAAGTATGGTTATTGTGTTACTACTCTTAGTAACTTAGAAAAGTTAAACTTATTTTTAAAGAATTTAAAATTTTTTAGATTAGAATTTATTTGGTATGCTATAGTTTAACTTTTCAAAGATAATGTTCAAGTTCTTTTTTGTAACATTTTCATTGAGTAATAACACAACAATTATTGTTACATGTAGTAGGGATGATGTAGTTGTACTGGCTTGGAAAGACTTGATAGAGAAACAATCCAGTGATTGCACTCTTGCGGAAGTTTTAAATGCTTAAACATAAAGGTTAACTGGAAAAGAATATATAATAATAGATAGTTAGAAAATATAAATGAGTATTTAGAGAATGACAAAGAATAAACTAGATGGATAAGACATTGGCTAATGAAGTAGATACAGATAACAGATAGAAACGGCAAACTATTTTATGTTCTCATTTAAGGGTCCTACAACCCCGACAATTATTCTTAAATAAATACTAAAAGTAATATTAACAAGCAGGACATCTTTACACCTCTACAATACTAAGAGTGGTAACAAAATTACCATACTTGGGTTATAGATAAACTTTAAATGAATGGCAAATTTGAATTCGCACGAGTCCCTTGTGTGAAATGTGAGTAGAGATTTTTTAAACTCTAGGACCATTTCTCCATATTTTTAAGGATTTAATTATAGTTCATCTAAAATTTTCCAAATGTGAAATATGTATTACATTTATGTAAGAAATTCTTGTATGTATGTATCTATAAACAGATATGTGCCTGTAAGGATGTATGTAAACTTCTTATGAACACAATAGAGATCACAAAGCCAAACCAAGATAGAACTGATTAGATTTTGGGTCTAGTTAGATTAGAATCGATATTTCATTGTGGGTTACCTCTGGACTTATAACAGATTTGCATTAGACTTCAAGACTATAGCTAATGGTTATATTTATGTCGATCGTGACAGAACAATTCAAAATAAGAAAAAGCTTTTTGTTTTAAATAAAACTTTTCATAATTTTCCAACAAATCCGAAAAAAAATCCTTCAATCAATATTTTTTGATAAAATTTAACTTTGACAAGAATTAAGGGGGAAGATAAAAACTCTTACGGCAAATAAAAGTTTAGATAAAAGTGAATTAAAAGACTAATTTGAATAATATTTTAAAATTAAAGAAGAAAAAAAATATATAATTGAGTTAGAAGAAATTGGTCGGATAAAAGTATAATAAGGAATTATCTTTATTTCTTTTCACTCAATACCAGCAAAATTCTATTAAAAAAGTTCTGCTTGAATCAATACAAAGAATGAATAGTGTTTTTTGAAGAACTCATTGTGAAGAACTTGATTTGTAATAGTGGGTCTAAAACTTTCAGATCCAAAGTTGTGGGGTATTAATTTTCTATCATAAGGTATTTTTATGAATGGAGATAACCTAAAAGATACCTAATAGATTCATCCATAACAATTCTCTAATGAACCATCTTCATCCATAAGCGCAAATCGACAAGTTAGCTACCAAAGATTTCTTTCTATAAAATTACAATACTTAGTGCAGTGTCCATGAAGATTACTTGAGTTTGAGCAAGACTTAATCCCAACATGAAAAAAGCATCTTCGACACATATTTAAATAATTTTAAAAATTGAAAATACAGGAATTAAGCAGAAATATAGTAATTTTTTTAGGTGGTAAGAAATAGTTCTTGTTCATTCAGGACTCCAAAATAAAATATATGAACTTTGTCACAAAAATATTTTTCCCTTATAGTATTTAGCATGATCATTCATAAAATATCTTGTAAGACAATAAATAAGATAGACCAGAATAGGGACAATTGGAATTTTACGTGTTGTATTATGTAAGAGGTTTCACAGATTAGTTGCGATGGGTTATTAGGTTAACAAAACAGGTGTTTTACTGCTTCAAATACTATGCTACGCTGTGATCTCCAAGTTTTATAGACTTCATGATGTAGAAATTATACATGGATACTGATAGCTTTTTAAACCTCTGATGATACTATTAATCTCCTGATCAAAATAGAACAATTGCGATGAAAATATATCATAGCAATAAACCGTCATATTTTTCTTTTAATCTCTAAGCTGCTGACATATTTTTAAAAGTTGACTAAAAAATCTGTTCACAATATCTTTTTTATGATATTAATTTTCCCCGGCCATTGTTAAAATATAAAAAGTCTAATGGGATTTTAGGTAATATTAAGGTATACATGTATGTACATGTATTTTATTTAACTATCAGGGGTAACTCAACAGAAGCTGTTACTCTGCAGAAGCTGTAAGGCCTTCGTATTGTGCCCATACCACCCCGGACAGGGGGGCCAACCTTCTATGGGGTTTGCAGTTGTTTCCGACCGTAAAACTTTGCCTCCCCATCGGTTTGCTTTCCAAAAAATCCCCTAAAATACAACTTAAGCTTTTTTTATTTTATTCCGTTATTCTACTAAATTTTATAATACCTTTATTTTTGTATTATTTTACCTTTTTTGACAAAAAAAAGTTTTATACTCTTTCGTTATTTTGAATTTGTGCGGAGAAAAAGCTTGACGTTTTTATTTTCAACAGGCATAACTTTCTACAACTCATTATGATGAAATGTGCCTTTTCACGTTTTTTAAATAGTTTTGAATTTATTTATTTTCATTGAATTGATTTCTATTTTGTTAGGCATCGAAACAAAATTGTGCCCTCAGTAAATCATATTATGAATAATAACTTCTAAAATACTAAAATAATTACTATTTGCCTCTATTGGCTTACAACAAATATATAGGAGAATATGTTTAAAGGAGATGGTTTCAATTGAAGCTTACATCAATATTTTTATTATAAACGTTACAGCAATGAATCTTAATTGAAGCTTACATCAATATTTTATGATAAACAATGCATCAGTTTCAGCAATGCATCAAATTGAATTATGCCGTAGCAGAAATTTAAAGTATTCCTTGCCGGGTCAGCTTCTTTCGCTGATGACCTCATCAATGTAAATTATAAATTCAACGGTTCGTCTTCACTGTGGGAGGTATCTGACTTTAGTTTAGTGCGTTTTTATCTATGACGTCGTATATCCCTGAAGATGCCTCCTAAAGTGGAGGCGAAACGTTGTACTCATGATCTAAATGTTCTGGTCGCCACCGGAAGATCTGAGCCTTCATGACAATAAATGGTCAGAATGTAAATTATATTAAATTTATACGTATTTAAATTCAAAGAGAAATTAAGTAATAAAAAGAATTAAATATTACTAATATTATTGCTCTTACAATAAGAAAACAGTAAGAATATCAAACTAAAATTTTTATTTTTACAACCAATAAATTTTATCCCAAATAACCCTTGATTATAAAAGAATTGGTATATTTATAATCTAACCTGGTTTTAATTTTAAATACTTAATCCGACCTAACTCCGAAAAAAAAGAATTTTAATGGGGGACTTTGTTGCTATCTAAATTTTTTTGCTGAACCCCTGAATATTCAGGTGCCATATACTGGACACCCCTTCACCCTTAAATATCCCTAATAATCCCTCCTGACCTTTTTCCTGTTTTTAAAATCCTAAATTTAAAATATATTATCCATCCAATTTACATATTATGTGAAAAAATAAAAAGGATCTTTGCTTGATAAAGATCTATAAGCTAATAAATACTTAAGTTTTATACGCTTAAGAAATTATAATGTAATTTGGTGCTAGCTAAGTTGATAAATGGTCGTAATTTTCAATGAAAATTAGGTCCATTTAAGTTTGCTTTAGCGATTTTACAATACGTAACTAGAATTCCTAAAAATTTAGATTATCATTAAAGAAACGTAGGGACTTAATTGAGGGAGCAGTGGTCAGCATGTGCACCTGCCAGCCAGACAGTCCGGGTTCAATCCCGTTCGAGGCCTCTAGGGTTTTCATGCGAGGGATAGAAACCCTTTCACATGCCGTCCTTTAAAATTGACGTTAAGCTAGTGGTTCTGAGCCTGTGTGATGTCAGGTACTCGCAAAAGATCCCTAACCGTAAATAAACTAGGGTTTAGGCAAAATTTAAGACCTTCAATAGCAGTTTATATTAAATATATATTTCTGCCTCCTGGTTTCGAGAGCAACTTGGTCTGGCAGTGGGGCACATGTTGTTTCTATTGAAAGCTATAGAACCTTATAGTAACGTCACAGCTTATCCGTAGAATATAAAAATGCCTCTAGTTGGACTCAAGGTGGAACACTATTTCTTATCTAAGGGTGTTAGCAAAAAGGGCTCAACAATGTGGCTTACTTGATAGGTAATCTATCACCTCTCCCTAGTTACTATCACTATCTAACGCAGGGACGAAAAGGATTTCCAATCTACCTCGCCTCAATGATGCTAACCAAAATTTAGAATTTCATAATAAAAACTGTGTAATTGTCTCTGCTAGTTCCCCTAATTTATTTGGATAAATTTTACTAGTAAAATTTGTCAATAAATACAAAGTTTGTCTATTATATCAAACTCAAGAAAGTAGTACATTATAAAACGATATTTAAGTATTCGGTGAGATTCTTAGTTCTAAATTTTTATATATTTAAGGAAAGTCACATGCATATTTATACTCTCAATACAAATATATTAATATCATTACTAAGTAATGAAAAATATCATTTTTAGCGATCTCGAATCAAATTGAAACTTAGATAAACTTAGCCAACAGCCTTTGTTTGATTAATGCTGCTGAATTAGTCTTTGGTTCAGGACAAAATGCATTGTCATAACGTACATGCATTGATGTTTAGTCTAAATATAAATAAACAGCCGCTTGCATATTTAGAATATTATTAATATTAAAATTAATAAAGGAACATACATCTTTTTTGTTGAGGGAAAATAATAATATACTCAACTTCGTCATCTAACTATAATAGAAGAAGCATACCGTTTCGTATACCGATATTTACAGTTTGTAGAGGAATAAAACCATGTAGGGTTTGTCTACAAGTTCGTTTTTAGTTTAAACCATATGAATAACTAAGATGAAATAAATAAGAACCATACGAAAATAGAGACTTAATAATAAGTAGAGGTAAATAAATAGACTTTAAAAATAAAAGGAAAACCATTAATGGCAGCTAGTTTTACTTGAGCATTATATTGCACTGATATTCATAAATATGATCAACTTTTGACATAGCTTGAATACATTGTTCTACTAAATATTATCACAGTTGTAATGTTGTCACAAGAACTTAAAATTTTATTAACTACTTTTTCATTGGATTTTTCTATTACGAAACTTTTACCACAAAAAAACTGTTGGGAGATAACTTTGCTCAAATTGTCGGATGAATAGATACAAGATGTTAAGGGGAATTGGTTGGCTCAAGTTTTTAACACAAGTGTTATTTTTTAACACCTATAAAATTTTTTAGCGTGTTGGAAGAAATAAAAAAGTTTCTTTTGGGAGATTTTTATACAAATTTTATGTATTGGGTTTGAGATTTTTTTTGCTTCCGTGGTAATAAAATAAGCGGATTTTATTGACGTTTATTATTCTTTATATTATTTTTTCTTGTGTCGTAGATGTTTCAAGGTTTATCTGTAATTTTTATATGAAAGTAAAGTTTTTTAGAAATAGTACAAGGTTATTCCTTAGGGTTTCTTACCCTACTTAGGGTTACCCACTTCAAGTGGAAAAATTTACTTATGCTAAAATATCTTTAGTTTTGAGTAAAATATAAAAAATAAAGAGTTTTTACTTTCCATTACCTTCTACCATAGGTATACAAGAAAAGTAATGTTCTGACCAGAAATAAATCCGAAACCGAGGTTAAAACAGAATCGTGCGATTTAAGCTTTCATACGACTTTTCGCATTCTTTTATCAAGCTGTTATCTAAGTGTCTTTATTACGTTATAAATATTTCATAAACAATACTGATCTGTACTTTTATATGATTGATTTTTGTACTAAGTTTCATGTTAATTCGAGAAAGTTTTCGAAAGTTATTGTGAGACAAAAAAAGCCAAGGAACTTGTATATACATGCATTTACACACACAAACAAGACCCAAATCTCATATTTGGTGATTCTCTAAAATGTATAAAATAAAAATATAATGTGATAACTATTTTATTGATTTGATTGATTGTTGAAATGACACTCAAGTTTTCCTGTTTGAACCAATAAACACCAAAAATTGGTGTACCAATTATTGGTTTGAATATGAAACCAATAATTTATAATACTGGCTACTATGTTGAAAATATTGAATTTTGAATTTTAAACTCTGGCGGGATAATAATTGATACTTTCTTACTTATGGGGGAGTAAAGTGAAGTTGTCTGAAGTTGAAAGTAAATTCGACGAGACGGAGGCTTTTTATTGTAAAATACATATTAAAAAATATCATAATAAAAAAAATATTAGTTTTGTTCAAGGCAAGTTTTACATGGGGTAGAACTTGCCCATAAGAGATGGGCTCTTATTAACCTCGAAGTATTTTGATAATGAAAACTGCATCTACTTTGGACCCTTGCTGGGAGACATAGGATCTTACTATGTTATAATTGTCAAAGTTTCGGGAATTATTACCAATTTCACAAATTTATAGTATTATAAGGTTGTTCAAATTACGGAAGTTAAGAGAAGGGGGGGGGGGGTATCAGTTTGCCTACCAGATACCATAAATACATGTCCGAAATATATATCCGCCCTCGTTAGCCTACTGTCCTAGACAAAAGAAAAATGTTCCCCACGGAACTACGGCGCGCTAAGCAGGCCTGCTAAACGTAAAGTCTTCGAAGTATTTTAATTTAGATTAACTTAGATCTGGGTTGAATCAACCCAGGTTTGATATAATAAAATTGTCGCTTCTTGTCCACTTAAACTAGGCGCATTAGAGGCTGAGTTGAATCAAAATTTTGAACCTACATTCAACACGTATGTAAAATCCGGATGTTTTTGCATGCAAACGTAGTTAATGAAAGTTCTAAAGTACTTAATTCCTAAATGTTTTTAGGGAGTAGAAGCGTTTTCTCTTTACTTTGTCTAAGTTAACCTTATTTTCTTATGAAAATAAATAGCTAATTGTATGAATATGAGAAAAGTTTAACCTTCATATGTTGGATATAAAAACTTTGTTATAACAACTTAAACTAAATTTAAATAGTTTTATATTTTACTTTAAAATTTTATAATAAACTTTTATAAGAACGCTGTTTTAAAGTTTAAATAAGTTTAGAGCTATCTGCATAGGCGAAGAAAAGTAATCAATGTGAAAGGGAACCCTACTAGTAGGCCTAAGTAAGTCATATTCTAACTCAGACATTCTGGTTAGAAACATACATTTCTTTGTATGTTCTAGTGGTTTGCAGCCGTTTATTGTGGTTCTCCTGGTCTATTAATTGCAAAACATTAGGATTTGAAATAAAATAATTATTTTTGTAGAAGAATCAATGGGAATAGTTTTTAATTTAGTTATGGAAAAACCATAACAGATATTTTTCAAGGTGGCCATCGTTAGTGCAAAACCTAGTAACAAGTACACAAGAATAAATATAAACAAACAAAAAATAAAGCAATAAACCCAAATAAAATGTTTTTTTTTGTGCTTATTATTTTTTATATGTTTGTTAGTTTTGCACTGATGATGACCTCTTTGAAGCTTGAAAGCGCTTTGCCATTACATACAGGGACTAAGGTCTTTGTTTATATATTAAACCTAATGCACATACGCGTGTTAGAAGTCCATCTGGTAAGTACAAAGCTTTTATATTAGAAATGAAACATCTAGTTACTATCCCTTCTATTTATTGTAATAATGTTAACTGTTTTAATTTCCACATATTTTTTTTATTTCATCGGCCAAATTTAGGTTTTTTCTCTTTTTCGTTTATTTTAAATTGTAACATATTCTTTGTAATTACAATTTCTATGATAACCCCAGTTGATGACTCTTTGTCTAATAGTAGAAGAATAGGTCTGTTGAAATCCATAGTTAATTATTATTATTTATTATTAATTAAATCCTAGTTTGTTTTGGGTTCCTTTATGTTATTGCTAATAACAGGTAAAATAAATAATACAATTATATTACCTTGTTTAAAATTATATTTTATAGATATAATGTATTTGTGGTGATAATTATGTCATCATAGTAGTATCCAATAAATATATTGTATAACTGTTATTTGAGTGTTAAATTTTAATTACTTAAATGAACACCATTAAAACAATAAAATATTTAAATTAAATTCTGAGCATAGGTAATTAAAAACTATGATTATTGCTTGAGAATGGAATAATTGGTATATATATGTTCTGTGGAATTAAATTAATGTAATTACTGATAAATAATTTAATGAATTAAAATGCAGAGTATTATCTGTATTTTATCAAGAGAGGGTTTCCTCCTGTCTTTTAGGTTTAAAGCTTGAAGGATAGAGCTTGGGAAACGTGCATGCATTTGTGTTTCTTGTATGAGCTATTCATTTGTATGGTCTTTATCCATTTCCAGAGTGTACCTGGGACCGGATAAAAAAGCAAAATAGTTCCTATTAATCTTAAAATTTCCGTCACTATCCTCTAGTAAAAAATAAATATTTTGTATTAATAATAACATGGAGAACGAGTAGAATTATACCTGCCTACATAATATATCATGCATCGTAACTAAAAATAACAAAAGAACTACATATATTTCAAATAAGGATGGATTGAGTTGTAGAGTTTCAAGTAATATAATTAGACAGAGTTACTCTTCTGAATATACTTGATCACTGTGTAACCAAAAAATTAAAAATTATTTAACAAAAATGTACTCAAAAGAAACTATCATAAATAACAGGAAAACAAAATAACTAATATAAAAAAATAACAATAATATTTAATGATATACATTATTATTGGAAATACTCTGTTTCATTTAATTACATTTATTTTGTTTATTGAAACAACAAAGCCTATAATATAATTTCCTTTTCCAAAGAATGGTTAATAATAACATTTGAATGTAGAAATATCTTTATTAAATTATTGATCATATGGTTTTCTAATTTCATTCTCTTCCTTTGTGTAAAACTTACGCATAAAACAAGAGCTTTGATCTCCATTGAGAATACAATGAATTCTCGCGCATTTTATAAGTATAATTCTTATTAAATTTTGTTCTCTATTACATTTTAATAATAATAAATTGCCACGCCTCACAAGATGGATTCATTTTATATTAACCCAAATTTTATTATTGATATTTTGACAAACGTAACGAAAATGTGTTCAAACCTATTATCTAATGTTTTCATTTCTTAAAACATAATCGACAATGAAAACTTAGACT
Source organism: Microvelia longipes (assembly GCA_018340805.1). Lineage (NCBI taxonomy): Eukaryota > Metazoa > Arthropoda > Insecta > Hemiptera > Veliidae > Microvelia > Microvelia longipes. The sequence goes on along the minus strand of JACMZG010001908.1, from coordinate 22,812,651 downwards.
AATAGTTTCCTCCAAATATGTATACAATGATTTTTGCAATTCACAAAATTATTCAACAAAATGCTTTAACTACCTCGGTAGATTAAATTATCTTTAAATGAAATACTTTACAAGAAGTTTTGCTTTTACCTTTCGCAAAAATAAATAAAACAGTAAACAGCAACACCTTTCTACAAATGTAATAATTTTTAAGTCACTAACAAAGTAATTAATTATAATTTACTAACCAGGTAGTAAGTATATTGTTATCTTAAATTACAGCGTTCAAGTCTTTATAAACTTTATGAGTACCAGACTTTACGGAAACAGATGTGCTTTAGTAATTTATCACATTATGCTTTATTACATTAACGTAATTACATTCAATTGTTCTTCTTACTTAATTTGTCTTTTTAATTTGTTGATTACTGTTTTATATAAAGACTTTTAAATGGTTCTATAAAATTATTGAGCTCTGTTTTATAACACTATGAGAACAAATATATCTGTGACGGGATGTTTGATAAGAACTGTACAGTTCTTATCAAACCGTTATTTTATAATATAATTTACTAAATAAAATATATTTTAGGATCAAAGATATTTCGTTTATTTTATATTTACTTATATTTTGTTAAATCAAAAACTTGATCGCTTTAACCAACCTACTTTGATTTTATCCCCACAGAGGCAAACACTAAATATGTGTATTTAATATTTTAAAATGCTTCAATTTACCCTAACAATTCAGATATTGTTGGCTCTGTTACTTGCTGTTTGAAGTTCATATCCTACAGCAAGCATCAACTGTGGCTGATTCTTTAATTAATAATTTCAGCCCTTGATATTATTATTATTATAAGGCTTTAGATATTTATGTTATTATTATTTAACTGCGTAAACTAGATGATTAAAGTTTGAGTTATGCTCTTTCCTCGTTTGTCGAAACCTTTGAAAGGTTTGACCAACATAGTTGTATATTAAACTCTACATATAACTGAAACATATATTTCAAGATTTAACTTAGCCATAAATATTTTAATTATTTAAATAATATGATATCTCAACTACTATTAACTAAGAGGCTATAATGCATTCAGTTAGATAAAGATAAAAAACATTAAACTTTAATTAAAGGCAGGAAAGGGGCAGACTGTTCCTGCCTACAAAACAGTTTCCTTCCTAAAGGACAGAGAGGTTATAAAGTAATTAGACATGGGAAACCCATGGAAATTCTCCCAGCAAAATGAAGGCAAGAAAAACTATCTACAGACAAACTTTAAGTTTTAAACAATTTATATACTCCAGCAATTCAAACCACAACTGTTTAGTTCGTTTTTATTAAGAAAATTCCTTAATAAAAATCAATGTTTTTAAGTAAATTTTATTTTTATTAAATGCATTCTTCCTTTTTTATGTAATTGAAATAAACGGGTACAGGGTACCTTGGAATTTTTCCCCAACATCGCCGGTTCGCTACGCTCATCCTCATTACTTTGGATTCGCATCGCTCGTCATTAGATAGCATATACGTTTTATTTCCGGTAGTCACCTATCCAAGCACTGACCTCGCTCTATGCTGCTTAGCTTTTATGATTCAACAAAAACCGTAGCACCACCGAACCCGCACGAAACCGTACTCGCCGTATTGAAGCAAAACTTAGTATACTCATTTTCTACATAAAAGAAAATACTTCTACCAAATTTCAATCAGATAATTTTCCGATTTTTTAAAAAAAAATTAAAAGCATATACAAGCTATTATATTACACATAATACCATTAGACCAACATAGCACATGAGCTATTATATTACACATAATAGCATTATTAGACCAACATAGCACGTATGTTGGTGTCATAAATGTCTAAAACTTTGTAAAAACCACTCGGTAGGTGGTTTCAGGAAAACACTTGAAACGGATAATTCAGGTGACATTCCGGTTTCGGATTTATTTGCATACCCAATATTTTTCCTACGGTGCTTATATATTTCACCAGATAAATTAGGAAAAGTAAAAATTATTATACAGTTTTTAATGCAGAATTCTCATTTCTACTCTGATGTAAAAAAGTTCTAATGCTGTTAAGTATGATATGGCACAAATAAATCATGTCAGAATTAATCTTTTTTTTAATACTTATTGTAAACCATGAGATTATATTATTCATGACTTGGGTTTGAATTTAGACATTTTATATGAAAGAGAAATTTTGTAAAAAAGTATAAATAATAATTATAATTCTTAAGTCATAATTATAAGTTTTTATTCCAAACTCCTACTCAGCACATTGAACTCATGCACTTTTGAAAGAATATCTCAACTGTATTTCGAAGGAGTCACGACTCTTAAAAGGGTTTTTGTTAATCTTATACACCTATATTATGTTTCAAAAGTATATCTTCATATAGCTTTTCTGTTTCCAATTTTTATAATGCTCTTAATTTTCACACGACATTAGATAGAAGCATTTCTTCTATGAGAAGTATGAAAATGAACAAATTATTAGATGCGACACTTAAAAGAAATAGCTGAAATGTTTGAATCTTGTTACGTTCTATGCAAAACTGAATTTGCATTCAAACTTTTATATTAATGGCTCCCTTCTTTATTAAGAAAGGAATTTGGGATAGAATTGATAATGTGTCCGGAGTAAATTTTGTCTAATATAAAAGGTTCAAGAATTCCTGTTACTTACATTTGTTCGGGTTATTTAATAAAGTCAAAAATATAACGGTTGTAGGATGATGCATTATGACTTTAAGCTAATGTTCTGTGTAACTGGTAGAATAGACATAAATCTCTTTAATATTATAATATAATAGCTTTTGTTTCTTCACAATTATTTACTTGCATACATAATTTCTATTTGCAGAGTTAATTCCATTATTCGCAATAAAGTATGAGCGGTCCTTTTGTCCACAGTGGTCTATTGTGTGAGGGATATTCAAAAAGGATGTCTATAAATGGTTCGAGGGAGATACAACAATGTGAAAAATCGTTTTATACATATTTCTCATTTTCTTCACTTCTCGTGTGTAACACAGGTTATATAAGAAAACGGAATTTAAAGATTTCACTCACAAATCGTTTTTACATCAATTTGATAATTGATATATCTTAATCTTAACTCGTTTTTACGTTAATTTATTGATAACTCATGTAATATACTTCTTTAAATTTGTTTGTTGTCGACCATTAATGATGTTTTAAAAGTTGTAAGAGGATAGCATAATATGAACAGAGACCTTCTGAACTTGGCTATATCGCGACCAGAAGGCTCATTTCTTAAAATCAGTGTCATTAATCCTATTTAAAAGTAACCCCCGGAAAATTTGTTTTAAAATTATAACTTTTTGACACGGATTTCAGAAATTAAACTCTCTGTGATGTGTGACCCTTCTCGGTAAATTACCAATAACGCCAAAACTCGTAGAGGGAAATAATACTATAGGTCCTGAGATTATGTTTTCAGCCCTTTTTATAGCATAACTTAAAAAGTACAGGTACCGCGATACTCTTCCTTATAACTTGATACTATTCTTATCCAGAATTTTATGTCAAAGCTAAAGGAGGTATAACTTCGGTCTCGCTTCGCTAGACCCCAGAATAAAAATGCATCTTAAGTCTAAATTGTTATAACTTTGGTCTCTTTGAGCTGATATGATATGATTTATAAATGGACGACGTTCATACAAAGCAACAGAGCTATGCAACATTTATATTCCGAATATCTGCGTATTTTATAAACTTCTGTTCGCAAATTAATAGGGTTCGAGTATAAAAATTCACTGGAATTTTTTCCTTATGGTGGATACCGCATTAATAACAAAAAAGATGGGTCACTGTTAAAAAAATGTATTAGGTTTATCATTAGAGTACAATGCGATTTGCTTCGATTAAACTTCACGGAGCCCTGAAACTTCTGAGAACGTCTGACGCTTCTATATTCACGTGAGTTTTACCAATGACCTAATGGTAAAATTTCTTTAGTAAAAAATAGAAAAAATATTTTTTTTTAGAATAAATAAAGTCAAAAGTAATTATGTTTTTATTAAACATCATTTTAATAAATAAATTATGGAATAAAGAAGATAAGGCTAATGATTGAACAGCTCTTAGACTATAGCTCTCCTCTGTAAATCACTGGGGGCGCGGAAACCCCAATTTCGTTAAGGCCCAGAAGTTAACTTATCAGTATGTAGACCAGAAGTGTGGGGTAGCATCCAGCCATGCTCCCTATTGTCTCCAGGTCTTACAGTCCAAATTCATGTACTCGTATCTTAAAGAAACGTAACTTAGCAAACCCAAACATGTCTCTCAATTACGGCATTAATGTTGCTTCTATCGAAGACTTTTTTTTATCAAAAATGCCTTTTGTATATCGAGTCTTTTTTATTTCAAATCCTTCTCTACAAACGTCTCTCATGCGCGACATCTGAGGAATTAGACGCCTCAAGGGGAGTCAGCATTATAAATTAATCTTATTTTATTAAGATGGATATAGATTATATCTATTCCTTTGCACTTTTTTTTATTTTATATCTGTTAAGTACTACTAACCTGGCACCAACATAGTTGAATTCTACACAAGCCAGAGCTTTCATTATGGATGAAAGTAAACAATTATCTAAGTACAATTTATCAAACCAAAATTTGGTATCTTGACATAACTTAGTTTAAATCAAAGAGCCGACTTTTCACTAGTACAGTGGCTGATGATGAACACTAGTGATCATCATCAGTCAAAGATAATGATAATGTTAATGCCCGTTTTAGGGCCTTTCGGCCCTTCAGGGTATTCGCCCTGCGGGAACAACCTCGAGTGGGTCACATCTACTATGCTCAAAGTGAAGCTAAAGTTGGCGAATTTTTTTTACAATAAATTCTATTCATAATAAACTGAGAGCATAGCCCGGGCTGCTAACCCCGGACCTCCGGTGCTGAAGTCCAGTACTAAACGACCGCGGCTACGGAGGCAGATTCAGTCAAAGAACTGAATAAAAAACAAAAAATTATTTTGTTAAAAAATATTCAATTTTTGTTAAAAAATTAAAATTAAAAAAAATAAATAAAAATAAGAAGGGTTATAATTTTGTAAGAATGAGTAAAGTAGTTTTTAACCCTACTCCGATTACCCATACCATTTCCCATATTCCGATACGACGACAGTCCTCTACGGGCCTGCCGGCAAATTTTATGAACAAATCCGATGTTGAAAGTAACACTTTCTTTACGATTTCGTGCTTGTCATTATACATATTAACTATCAATACATTACTTATTAACTATTTTATATTAAAAATAAATCAAATAAATATAATTTAAATATTTTAACTAAAACTAAGTTATAGCATTATAGGAAGAAATACTAAAATCCAAGATACAATGTGAAAATAATACATTAATTATGTAAAATAAGTACATGAAGTTGGATATGGATGTCTTTACTTTAAATATTAATAAAATCGTGATAATTTAAGTGACTTTATTAACTAAATGAATTATTAGTCTACAATACAAGAAGTCATTGAAATGATTTGGGGAAACATTTAAAATGAATTGATAATAAAAAAAATTAAAAAAGTATACATGAAAAAGTATGATTTTTTTTTACTTTATATGATTTCTGATTTTTTATTTGAATAATATTAATATTTTTATTTGGGAAAAAAATAAATATAAAAAATATTAAGTTTTATAGATTTAATCAATGAAATTTAATAAATATTATACAGTATAAGATATGAAAGTTAAAGTTGTATAATTACCTTGAAATATGTTTTGATAAGGAGTTGAAGGGTAAGGATGGTGCGGGGACGTGTGTTGATCGGAGTATGAGGACTGACTGAGGGCGGGGGCCGTGACGCCTGCGCCTCCTCACCGCCCTATAGGGTGGCAACCAGGGAGGCTGCAAACACCCTTCATCTCCTCAGTACTACCAAACTTACAATTTTTCCTTTTCCTGTAACATTTTAACAAATTTCCCGTTACAATCTAGACTATCACTTATCAGTTAAAGACTCTTAGACTTGGTAAAGTAATCCTAAGAAGATAATAAATACTTCTTTATAAGTCATGTTTCTTCGAGAAGATGAACTAAAATTCATCAGTTAAAACGCTTTTGACCCTATTACTCTTTTAAAGATGAGTCAAATTTACTAACGAGTTGAATTAAGTGCCCGGACCAGTGGTTCTACCCATTGATTAACCTGGAGGCTGCGGACCTCTTGGAGCCCCGGAAAAGTTCTTAGAGGGCTCTAATATATTTTATGAAAAAAATAAATATGTGAATGATATGAATCAAAGATCTGTTCAAAAATTTGGAGACTAAAAATTTATTTCCCAACTATTAAGATATTTTATTTGGGTTGATCCGAGATTCTACATTATATTTAGTTTAAAAAAAATTGGATCAATTAAAGATGCATACTCTTACTGAAGATCCACAATTATCAACTATGGTCATCAAGATCTAATGGCACTCTGGACCAACACATCTATGGGAAAATTGTTTCTCATCAATGGTAAATATTAAAACAAATCAAGGAACCAGCTGCTCATCAACTCTTGTCTTAGAGTTGCCTTTTAAGCACGTCTATTCCCCGAATCGATAAATTAGTGGAAAATATTCAGTAAGAAAAGTCTTACTAATGTTTTCTACTTAAAAACTGAAATTCGTATTTAAAAGAACGTTTTTAAATTTTCTTTAAAATAATAAAAATTTTATAAAAAGAAATTTTATAGGGACCTCTATTTTAAATCGACTAACCCTAATGTTTGTAATAAAAAGTCTGATATCTCAAACCTTAGTGCTATATATAAAAATTTGTTACCTCCATTTAAAAATAATTAGTGCAATGATATTTTAAATTATATATTATTAGTAGATAACCATATTATTAGTAACATTTATATATATGATTGCAATCATAATCAATAACATTTGGCTGTAAAGATTTATTTATTTAAGAGGGTCTTGCCCCAACATAGGAATTTTTAACTGTAGATCTTTGTTTAGAACTTAATTTAACTCAATAACATTGTTACCTTTTTTGTTTTTAACGGTATTATTTGTCTGTTACTCTAGTTGTTGTCCAAACATCTAGTGTAAACTACCATGTAACTGTTTTTGTTATTATTTAATATGTTAAGCCTTGAAAAAGATTAAATTACATCGAAAGCTCGGCAAAATTAGTTTTTTTTTTTGTATTAATTAGGACCTATTCCTCCTCAAAAGCTTGAATATATAAAAAGAAATATAATTTCAAAAGATGGTAAGTTTTTTGAGTAAAAATTGTTTCATATGTTTAGTATTGATAGCTTCATTATTCCATAGAATCTAATAGAGGAGAAAGGTCCCCTCCTCCCTTGCCTTTGGACCCCGTAAGATTAAGGAGGGCGGCGGTAATCAAAAGGTTAAGAATCACTGTCCTAGAGGGCTTAAATAATTTACACCTTCATAGTTAATGGTAATCATAGTTTTTATCGTAATTAATGGTGATTCAAAGCATTGCTTAATCTTAAACGAAACAACATTCTCAGGCAAGGAAAATATTAGTATCAACTTTTGGCTGTCCTAAATTCAAAATTACTGACAAAAACTAATTTACTCTGGGACACCTCTGTTCTTAATAAACATGTTCACAAACCTTTTTTTTTAAATGCCAAATTGCAAACTAAATGAATAATCACAACGAGCTACAAATGGGAATAGTTAGAAATGGAAGTTAAGATCAAAGTTGGAGCCAAAGAAGGAGAGGTCCTACCTAAATATTTCTATAACCGATCTGCAAGGTTCTTTTAGTCGTGTAAAAGACAGCTCCGCATTTTTATATTATATTCTATCTATGCCTCTATCGAATCATGCCGAAAGTATTAAATGAAAGTTTGGTAACAATGTTTTAAAAATGCTATATATTTCAAAAACATTCTTCTGATCAGAGATGTTAAGCTTAACTAATGATCTTTATCATAAGAAGTTTAATAAAGTAATAAATCAAATGACAATGTAATAAATGACTATTTTTCCACTAGAGCTTTTTACTTTTATCCAATGGAGGAAAATTTATAAAAAAATATTCCAGAAGAATAAAATTTAAATGAAAAAATTTCAAATGTATTTTATTTAATAAAATGGTTATTAAGATATCATTAGAATATATCAAATAAAAAATAAATATAAAAGATAATAATTTCTAAGAGATAACATACAATATAATAAAGTTATATAAGACGTCTTGGGGTGACGGGGTAGGGGAGGGGGGTGGGGTGTAGGGGAATGAGAGAGTTAAGATAAGAGGGTTGAAATAAGATATCAGAGTTTGACTGAGTTTCCTTTCTAAGGATAATAAACATAAAGGTTGTTAACATAATTTTGTAATAAAAGGAACAAGGAGTGGGGGAAATATCAATCCCTCCTAATAACATTATTCCTTAATAATAATGCTGTTCAATAATAGTATAGTTACTGGAAGACAAGAACAAGTAACTAGAAGTTAACTAAGATTAAAGGTTTTTAAGCATTCTGGACGACTCTAGGTAGACTGATTTATATTCCATATTGCAGTTATGTTATGTTTATAGACTTAAAGCTTTAGATTTAAGTGTACTCAGGTATGTGCAGGGTGTGCTCCCAAGAAGAGGAAAATACTCCGTTACAATATAAAGAATTTTCATGTCCCAATATACTTATTTTTCCCCTGGATTAACTTTCGACCAAGAAGCTCATTCATATCACTTTTTACTTAACGCAAATATACGTACGCAAATATTCTACTTACTTCTCATAACCATTGCCTCAATTTTTAGGAGAATCGCATAAAATTTGGTGTACTGTGATCAGATCGTTGTTCCATCGTTGATTTTTTAATACAGAGTAAAAAGCGAGATTGTTTAAGCATAATATGAAAAGATAGCTCTGGGATCGTCAGCATTATTTGTTAAGCTTCAGTGTAAAATTTCAAGTATCTGCTCTAAAGAGGGATGGAGCAACTAGGGCTGGAGCAATTAGGAAAATTCGAAAAAGTTGACTGCTGTAATGATCCAGTCTGAAGTATTCTTCCTACCGTTTGTACTACTATCGTTGATTTGTATGCTTCCCACCGAGAACAGGCTCGTCTAAGCTTAAAGCAATATTTTAAATTCAGAATATAAGGTCCTATTTAATGTAAGGTACTACTCAATATTAGGTGTAAGATATACTTAATATAAGATGTAAGGTACTACTGAATACAAAGCGTAAAGCACTACTTAATATATTGTGTAAAGTACTACTGAATATAAAGTGTAAAGTACTTCTGAATATAAGTGTAAGGTAGTACTAAATAAAAGGTGTATGGTACTACTAAATATAAGGTGTAAGGTACTACTTAATATATGGTGTAGGGTATAAAGAAGTTATTGGTAATTCTATCAGCCCACGGTTGTTTTCCGAAAGCTTTAATTAAGAAATAAGAATAAATTAAGAATAAAGAAGTAGTTAAAGTTAAAGAAGTAATAAAGTAAAGTCGATGCTTGAGAATATTGATTTAATGTGTCAAGATAAATAAGTCAGCATTACCAATTAACTTCCCTCATCAGAGGTCACCATGACTTGACGACGACTCAGGTTAATTAAAAGCAAGCAGTTAATCATGTAACGAGATTTTCCTGTACAGGCTTAAAAAATATAGAACTATACAATACTGCCGTTTAAGCCAGCGAGTTTACAAGCCAAGTGCTCATCTTTTTGTTTAAATATCTAAACAATATGCTAGCCAAAATGTTGTTGAGGCCTTATTGTGCTCAGAAAAAACTTAAAAAGGTCATTAGTTTATATCATCGGTCAAAGAATATTTTTCTTTTTTTGTGACACCATTTTAATACGCTGTGTTGGATTAACTACAAAATCTAATCGGTTCTTTCTCTTATAAGACTTGATTTTTGTGCCAAATTTCATTAATATTGGATCAACCGTTTGTCCGGCCAACCCAGTCAGGGTTTAACTTGGTTTCCTTGGGGGTTAATACGCAAATTATAAGCGGTGTTGGTTCCTGTTTCGTTCGAGACAAGTCTGGATCCACGTTTACGTATCTTCAATCCACGAAAAGTCAAGGTTCTGCAGGCTGATGAAGGTAAGTTCGGAAAGATATGCTCAGCCTTCGTATGTCTGAAAACTTAATCAGTTTAAGTGAAGCCGGTGCAACGAATAAGGTAAGTAACTAGGAACGAAGTGCTCAATTCTTGAAGACTGATGCGTCTCCTAGTAGCACAGCGGAGCTTTGATTTTCAATCAAAGGCTAAAGAAATAGTTTGTGCACATAAACGTCAGGATTACTAGAGTTCTCTGTTGAGTGGCGCTGATTTAGACAGAGCGATGAGCTTAGCTAGAGTCTGGTGATGCTTGATGTGCTGATGAGATTGGTGAGACTGGTTAAACGAGGTCGAGCCAAGTGAGGCTAATGTGATCAGAGGAGTGATAGTATAACACACGGCTGAAATCAGTTGACAGTTCGCCAAAATCTCAATACTTTTAACCCACTTTATTAACAAAGAAAATCCTTTTTTAAAGTAACGAAAAAGATTCCCTACTCTGGCAACACTGTAAGTCAGGTTATTTATTATTTTATTTATCTATTAATTTTATTTATAGGCTATTTATTTATCAGTTATTTATTTATTATTTATCATTTGATTTTATTTTATATCGTATTTTTTATTTTAAAAATTTATTTATTTACTTTTTAAGTATAAACACTGTTGTATCTATTAAAGTTACCAATTAGATGTATAAATAAAATAAAAACCAAAAAGCTGCAATAATTAGATGAATTGAACAGATTAAAATGAAACAAAACGAACTCAAACACGCTGTTTAGGTTTTATCATCTCTGCTCGAACAGATTAAAATGCACAATGAGGGAAAAAAGCGACGCATGGTTACAAATGTTAATAACCAGTGTTGCCTTTTTATGATTTTATTTACAAAAAAAGTATTTCTTTTATTCATGAGATAGAGGGGAAGGATCGTAATCACCTAACCTCACAGCTTTTTGGCGCCTTGTCAACTGATTTTTGCCGGGTGTCGTACTTTAGAAAGACTAGACTAAACTAAGGTTCGTTTTAACTAGTTGTCGAGAGTTGAGCCTAGCCAGAGTGTAGCTGGTCTAGATGAACTAGGCAAACTGTGAAATAGTCGCAGGCACTAGCCAGAACAGTGAGTTTGGATAGAGTTAAATTTGCCGCCATGTACAGAGGGTGTGCTTCTAAGATGATTAAGTGAGTGTACAAACTCCGGTGTGGATTAGACGAGTGAGAATTGAGAAAGGGAAACACTAATATGACCCTACGGGTTCAAGCGTTAGAAAATAAAAAATTCTACGCTACTTTGCTGGATGATTCTAAATTTAGGATAATACCCGTCAACAATTTATGAATAAATTGTTGGTGAAACGTTTCTAGCTAATGCTATTTCTCTCTTTTTTTAGGAGGTAGAAAATATAAACTAATTCTGTATCAATAACAAAGGAAAACACAATGATCTTTAATAGTATCCCTGCCAAACTATTTATTAAATCAATTTTTTAATTATTATATCATTTTATAAATTTTTTATATTTATATGACGTCATGAGTATCAAAGTATATAAACATCATGGTTGTTACTATCTTGGAAATATGCCCCCATATTTTGATATATGTGAGTGAGTATGCCCTCGGGGAATATGGAGCAATATAACATTAATATCTCGAGAAGGTGTAACAACGAATATTACTTAAACACAAACATCTTAATTACGCTCAACACTCGTTCACTTTAAAGGATTTGTTAATTTTATCCTCCTTTGTTTTCAGTTTTTATGTGCTTTTATGGTTAGGATACTTAACACTTTAATTCATATTTCACTCAGCAAATATTAATGAGAAACATTTTGAAGTGCTTAACTTATTTTTGAAACGTGAATGGAAATATTTTATGGTACATTATTTGAGACCAGTATCTGCGAAATATTTCAATTTCAATATTCAGTTCGACTAATTTTAATTTTCAGTTTAGTATTGTTGTGAATTTCCTAATGATCCTTCTCAATACCACAAGGATTGATATTTGAAGATGCTACTGATAAATAGGTATCAGGAATACTACTTATAAATAGGTATCAGTTCTGATTATTTATTAATATGCATCAGGACTATTACTTATAAATATCCAACAAAAAAATTTATTGCGGGGTTTTGAAGAGTGATTTTCTTACTTGAGCTGCTTGCGTGGTCTGAAGAGAAGCAAAGATGTTTACAAAGGTTCCCAGTAAAGTAATGTATTAACCAAATAGGAAAACAAATTCAATTTCTGTCAGACCTGGAAATGTTGTTCACATTTTGTCTACCAGTGAGATGGCTTAAATTTTCCCATGAGTGCCGCCATCTTGTTTTACTCTTGTAAATATAAACAAACTATTTACGGTACTCAAAATATTTGTTTTTATTGCATTTCTTTGTAAATTTTAGTATAAAATGTTAATAATTTGTGTAAGGAATACGTTCTGTTACATCTGATAGAGGTTTAAGTGCGAATATTTAAATATTAGGTTTGTTTAAATTATCTTAATTGAGCGGCTAATTAAACTTTTTTTTTTTCGTGTGCACTACTAAACGTAGTATATTTTTGCGAGTAATATTTGTTTTTTCCTTTTAAGTATTATTTGTAATTAGTAATTCAACTACTTTAACCTAAGAATAATGAATATAATTAAAGCAATCGTAATTTCAAGTTATATTTAAGGCATTACACTGTCTTCTGTGTGTTATTCAAAATCTTAATAAAAACATGAGATTTACCTTTACTATAATTTCTCTTTCTCTTTAACTAAATTATTGTAACAATTATTTCACAAAATTTAATACAAACTTATTAAATTAGCACGTACATATTGAATATGTTGAAGTACGAAAATATGATAACAAGTAACTTACTTAATGTTATCAGTGTTGCCAATAAAATGAAATAAAAATACGGGCCTTCGGCCCGTAGCCGCTACGCGGCCTCGGCGCTTCGCCCTCGTCCGCTTCGCGGCGTCGGCCCACCGGGCCGCTTCGCGGCCCGGGGGCCTCCCTGTGGCCGCTTCGCGGCCACATTGTTGTTGTTTTGTATAATGTGTTGTTTCATTATTGTTCTTGTTACATGGCATTTTGCCATGTACCTAGCGAATTTTCACAGCCTCTCCACACAGGCCCGCTTCGCGGGCCTGAGAGGCTTTCTCACAAATTTGATTTTACTAATTAAGATTTTATTAATACTTTATTATTAATAGTATGCTATAATATTAAAACTAACAAGCATTATAAACAAAAATATATCATGATTTATGTTTTTAAATAAAAATACCGTTTCCATCACTTAGGATCATAGATAAACAATATTAACATAGATGGCTCACTCAAAGATTTAAAAAAAAATAGTTGATGGGATGCAGGAGGCTCAAGTAGTACAGTCTAGTGGTGACAGCGTGAAACTGTCACATATTTTTATTTCTGACATTTTATTTATTTATTTTTATTCAACCAAACAACGAGCTGTTGAGGATAATCAAGTAATATGTTGTTTCCTTTACTTATCCGTTTGCGCCAACCCGAGATGTTATACTCAGATAGCAAATTTAAATGTTAAGTCTAAAAACTAAAAATGAATTATTGTTATTTTTTTAAAAAAAACGATGGTGCTGCTTCGCGTGATGAGGCCCCAAGTTTTATTAAACAAAAATACATCGCGAATACTACAGCATACCATAGATCTTTGTTTACTTTTATTTTATTTTACTAAACGATGCAACTGTTTGTTTTTAAAAAAATACTGCAGCACAATCTAGTAGAGAATAGAGCAAATATATTTTTACTACTAGCGCTATTCAAGACTCTAGTGATGAGGCCCCCAACTTAAATCATAAACACAAACTTGTCAATTGAGTGTTCCTACTACACTCGGGAGTGAACCATCTATCTTAGGATTGTCTGATTGAGCTGAAACCGGTCGCAATCGTTTTAGAATGACTTCGACCATATAAAGACTACTTCGAGGTTCTTCCGCTTTACGGGCCTGCTTTGCTCGGCGTGGTTTAGTGGAAGCCATTTTTGTCCTGTCTCTCTGGGACAGCAGGCTTACCAGGATGGAGCAAGAGGTAGAGGTCCATTTTTTATACTATATCCCCACCCTCTAACACTACTAAACCTAACAGATATCGTACAAGTCTTTGACCTAGACGTATACATATATACAACATTATATATATATGTATACTGTTTGCGCCATTTGTGATGGTTCGATTGAGCTGAAATTGGTCTTAATCGATTCAGCTAGCCGTCTACCTAAACACGAAATACCTTGTTTTAAAGCCATTTCAAGTTTCAAAAAAAAAATTTTTTTTCATGTTGTCATAACTTTGGTTGATGACGTCATAATGTTTTTATAAACAATAGGCCTCGTAACCTCCTCAACATCTCGCGATTTGCAAAGTTTCGTTTCAATTTGACAACGCCTTCGAGAGTTATCGTTCGCCATACGAAAGGGTAGAAACTCTTACATACATATATATATATATACATATATATATATATATATATATATATACATATATATATAAACTTTTTTCGGGCATATATTTTTGTTATCAGGAAGCCAATAGGAACCGATTCCACTCACTCCCACCCTCAACTTCCGTCATCCGAACAACCTCATAAGCGTCATTTTCATAATGAAAATTCGCTAAAAACCTAAATCCTGAAAGGGTCATGCGCAGTTATTTAAATTTTAGCTATTTTTTATTTTTTAAGCCCGTAGAGACATAAACATATTATAATTAGAGGGACCCTATTGGTTAAATTTTGAATAATCGAAAAAGTAACCTCACCACCTTTGCTTATAAATATAATCAAATTATCAGTACAAAATTACAATAACTTATATAAGAGATAGTTAAAAATACAAATCAAAACACCAACAGTGTGCGGGAAGCCAAAATAAATGTATTTTTATAACCTTAACTCTCTCATGATGGATGTTTTAATGAGGTTACACAGAGCCCCTGAGAGCCCCAAAACGATGTTTCAGGCGTCTTAATGTATTTAGATAGGCTATGCCCCCTCTAGTATATATCTCTATGCATAGAGATATTATTACTAGAGGTTTAACTACTACAGGTTAAATTTTGAAACACCAAAAACGTAAATTGCCCACCTTCGTTTTTAAATCCAATCAAATAATCAGTACAAAACTACAATAACTTATACAGTAGAACGTTAAAAATATAACTAAAAACTCAAAAAATGTGCGAGAAGCCGAAATAAATTTATTTATAATAAATAAATCGTTTATTTATATATAAATACCTGTTTACAAAGGTTAAATTACAAATTATAAATAAATAAAATAATATATATATTGACCATTTGTGTCGCATAAGCTCAAGGCTTGTGCGCGACACGACCTAACCTTAACAAACCAAACCAAACCAATAACCTTAACTCACTCTTAGAGGAAGTCTCAATGAGGTTAGACAGAGCCCCAAAAAGATGTTTCAGATATTTATTGAGATAGGCTATGCCCCCTCTAGTATATATCTCTATGGTTGAGCCAGCTATCATCTGATCACGTGTCTGAATTTTGACACAGGTTAGTATAGGAGTTTCCTTACTTGGTTTATATATTACTTTAGTTTCCAGAAAAAGGAATTACTTAATATATTTAACAGATCTTGTCTTAGAAACCTAGTTAGCAGTTAGTTAAACCTAACCTAGTTACGTGGCTAGCCACGGTAAGCTAAATAACCACTTACAAATGATGATAAGGAATCCGTCTTTTACCTGCTTGCAGAGTATGAGGCTCTTCCGTCACTACAACTCAACAGTTTTGGTACTGGTTCTCTAGTTGAGGAAGAACTATCTTCTTAAAAGATACTCCAGCTGGAAAGATGTTTCATTTCCTTAGTAAATCAGTGAGACTGGAATTATAGATACAGTGTAGTAGGCTGGGATAATTGGGGTATGAAGAAGGGCCCAACGACATGCCCTATTTGCATGGCATTGCTTCCCACACTTCTGCTTCTACTACTATTAATCTGGACATCCATGCTGAATGGTTACTTTTGCTGTTTAATATTAGAATACTGTTTTGTTCATTCATTTCTTAGTCTTGGCCCATTATAGTACGTTAAGACAACGCAAAATGAAGGATTTAAGATATAATAAATTTGAATGATACAATACTAAAAACTATTGAATGATTCTAAATAAAATTTGATATACGACAAGATAGCTGTCTGTCTGTGGCAGTCTTATTTTTAACAACCATTTTAACTCATCCTTAAAAAAGTATTTTCTTCTAAACTCGTGAAAACCGTGGTATTTCGCTCATCGATTAAAGATAAGTATTAGGTATAGTAAATCTAGAATACCATGAGATATTTAAAATTCTATTCAAGATTTCTTAAACAATAACCTACACGTACTAAGTATGACTCTAAAGTTATGGTTTGATACCTAATAAAAATCTTACATAGTTTTTTTATGCTATAATATATTATCCAAAGTAAGTAAATTAACATACATTAAAATTTCTTCCAGATCTTAATACTATTTTTTTATGAAAGAACAAATTTTCAAAGAAGAAAATGATATTGGGCTCATCTCTACCTCGAGGAAACGAGTTCTGAATTTATTATATTCTTTATTTTATCATCAAAAGTTATTATAAAAAGTTATATAAAGAATGGTTGGTATAACGCCGTGTTGCTGCTATGTTGATGTTGGCGCTACAATGTTGCCATTATGTTATACAATGTTAGACTACTAATAACACAAGTAAAACAAAAACTTATTTGAGTTCTGCTATAATATAATTCATAAAGTAAGCGGATACTTTCATATCTTATTTTTCCTTGAGTTTTTCTTTTCTTTTCACTTCAGTTTTAGTAATTTTATATTGTATTAATTTATTTTGTTTCATTTTCTTTTATTCTTTTTCTCTACACAGGAACGCTAAAAAGTATATTATAAACTGAATTATTATTATTACTGCTAGGCAGTTATTATTAACCAAAATCATTCCAAGGAACAAAGGTTTGAATTTGCCTCATATAACTTTAAATCTGAGATCGGTTACAACTTTTTTAAAAAGCAAGACTTTTAAAATTATCTTGCACTTCTTTTCTTAATTTAAATAACACATTTACAACCTCTGCTATACATCTTTAATCTTGCCCTTGGCTAGGAATAATTTTTAACAATTTAACTACGTTACCTTGTGTATGTATAGTTTAGTAAAATTAGTTGTTTTGGGAGATTTTCGCTAACAATGTAATGATACAACTGTATTTTTTCACTAACGTATCATTGTTCGTGTACAGGTACACAGGTATGGATGTATTCAGATTTAGATACCGTATCAAGATACCGAATGAACGGAGATCTAGATAGTTAAGGTCGAATCATCAACTTCAAATAATAGAGACGTCGGATAAACTCCTCACTAATATTATCGTAAGAACTCAAATCGCATCCAATAATCCCAATCCAACTCTGTATTCCACTTAAAAGGAAGCAATCATTTGATGATTAGGAAATTAATAAAATAGTTGTTAGCAATGCCATTCTGCAGGGCACGATAAAAACGTCATTTCCCTAACGTTTAAAATTAAAGAAATGAGTCGAGGTGATTTTAAATTGAACTTTCTGCCTTTGTAGAAGAAGAATTTGAGCTCTCTTCCTTAAAAAACATAGAAATGTTTCTTATTGACTATTGTAATATATTTTTAGAAGGGTAGAATGAAAATACGAGATCTTTTCTTGAAATTAAATTTGACATTAAAGTCAGCACTTGTTTTTACTTTTTATCTGTTTTCAGAGGAAGGTTCCGGCCTGGTTTTTTTCTGAAGTTTCTTAGTGAAACAAGATGGTAGGGGTAAAACCCTTTCCAATGTGAAGGTAATTAAATTTGTAAGAACTTAAAGGAAGAAGGCAAGTGTACTGTTCAAAGGATGTTGATGGAGGTTTTTAGTGACACCTTGTGTTGTAAGTAAAGCATAGACAGAATAACTAATATCATACCCTTAAAATGTCTGCAGCTGCAATTTGTATTAAAAAGGAGCCCTTAGTCGCTACTCGGCTTAGTGGCCAAAAAATCAACAACACTGATGTTGTATCATATGATTGGTCTAAACTTGATAGATCTTCATCAAACATACCATACCTGAATTGGATCTCACAATATAAGTCTTTACTTAAAAGCATAGGCTCAGAAAATGATCTAAATCTCGATAGTTTAAAATTTAAAAATAATTTTAATGCTTTAATAGCATCTTATGAGAATCATTTGATGTCAAAAGATGTAGACAAGTGTCTAAATAGCAATTTTTCTCCTCTTTACAGAAACCTTACAACATTTAGTTTCAAAGGTGAAAATTATGTTAAATTTAGATTTCCCATAGCTTATCATAAAATTGTTTTGCAATTAAGATTAAGTAACCAAAATCTTACAAAATTATACCACAGAGGTAAATTGATGGTATTTGATAACTCAGTAACTTGCCCCCTCTGCCTCTCATATCCTGACAATATCATTCATTTCATTACCTCTTGTCCTTTTCTAGAAGAAGTTAGAATTAATTTTGTAAACATCTTAGAAGGAACTAATTTTGATTTCATATCATTATTTTATAATTTAAATGATACAAAATTTAAACCAATATTTAAATTTATTGATTCACTTTGGTTGACTAGATATAATTACTTAGAAAAAATATAATTTAATATTGAACATGTTGAAATACTAATGTTGACTACTTTAAGAGAAGCTATTTATGTTAATTCTATTATCCTATAATTTAATTTTTTACTGATGCTATGGTTACATATATTTTTTCCAAATATTTTGATTTACATATTAATATGTTTTTACATTTTGCAATATTGTAACTTAATTTTATAATTTAATTTAAGGAGACTAAATTAATTTTATTTATGTTTTACAACTACCCCTTTGTAAAGAACATTATTGTTTTAAACAAATATATTATTATTATTATTCATATGATTGGTCGTCAACTTCGTGGAGCGCCTCGATCCAGCGTGTCAAAACTATTAATAAAGACACTTTGTTCAAGTTCAACCCCTCGTCAAGTTTCATCAATTTTAAATTTTGATGCCGTCATTAAGTTGGGTTTGCGATGTCATCAATAGTTCACCATCGAGTAGGCCTGAGGAGGCCAATAAGATTGATCTTTGGTCTAGTAAAAGCATCTAATCAGTAAAAGCGTTTGAAAATTATCGTGTGACATAAATAGCGTTTAGGAACTCTTACATACATATATTAGATGAAACATTTCAAACGCACTAACATTACAATTATAATAATATGGGTAAAAATGGTGCTAGACTTTCGTAAACAGTCTCTATTCCTGTATACTACTACTGAGAATTCTGATTAACGATTATATTTTTTGTTTATTATTTCCCACGATTGGTAATTTTCTTACCACATTTGGTAACTTATTATTTGGTAACATATGTAACTCAAAAGTTACATATGTAATTGTCATAATCACATTTTTTGACTAAAAATTAATATCCGGTCATTTTTGTGTGTGTGTATGTATATATTCCGGTGAAAATTGCGTGAAAGTAAATGACGATTCTAACGTTTTGCTTTACCTGTCATATTTAGGGGATGTAGGGCATCATGCTCAAATTCAAATGTTCAACTAGTAGCATATATTTACATAATTATCATTTATACATAATCTTCATGACTACATACCTTAAATTGTATCTAGTTGGTCACTATATATTGAGATAAAAAACGTTAAGTTTTTTTAAGGATATCACTCAGGTTTTTAAGATGTAGTTTTGACCTATGTGGTCATAATTATACTAACAGCAATATCCACTCTAGGTTTAAACTAAAGTAATACATAAACTAAGTAGAGAAACGAACACAATGTCTGTCAGACATAGCATGTAGTTCCCATTTTGTCCACTAGAGAGTTGGCTCAAATTTCCTATAATACCCTCGTAAATGTAAACAATTTACTCACGGCACTCGACATTACTGTTTTTAATACGTTCCTTTTTACTTTTCAGTATGAAATGTTTATAATTTGTGTAAAAAATCTATTTTGTCACATCCAATAGAGGTTTAAGTAATTCTTTAAATAATAGGTTTTTTTAAATTAATTAAACAAGCGGCTAATAAAACTTTTATTTTTTTTCTGGACTGCTCAATTTTTAATACTTTTGCAAATTATAAGAGTTTTTTCCTTTCAAATATTTATTTTTCTTGATAATGTAAGAATAATTAACCTGAAGTTTTTAGTAATCGTAACTTTAAGTGATATTTAAGACAATAAACTTTCGTCTATATATTTATCAAAACATGTGATTTACCTTTACTATAGTTCCTATTTATCTTTAATTAAATGATTGTAACAATCAGTTCACAGAATTTAATACAAAACTTTTAAATTAACACGTAAATATTAACCATATTAATGTTTGAAAACACGATCCGATTAAAACTAACCTTAAATTATCAGTGTTGCCTATAAAATAAAACACAAAAAAGGTAACTCCTAGAGAGCTCATACGCAGTTATTCAAATTTTAGCGATTATTATATTTTTGAGCAAGCTATCAGCTGATCACGCATGTCTGATTTTTAAATTGGTTAGTATAGGAGTTTCCCTACTTGGTTTATATAATATATATAAAAATAATACTTTAGTAATTATTTTTAGTATTAAATTTAAACAAATAAGTTTACTCTAGGTCAACTCTAGGTTTAATTAAACAGTAAAAAATGTGGTTATGTATGTAAGTTACAGACAACACATAACCAAAATCTTGTGGACTAATATTGTAACAGTTGTGTGATCTAACCAGAAAAGTTAAAGAAAAAAGAAAGGTATTTTTTTAACCTTAAAATTTATCGGCACAAAATATAAGGTCGGAAGATAACTTGGGAAATCTGAAAAAATTATTCTACATTTTTAGAAGAGTTTGAAACTCGTTTAGCACTTTTATACTTAATCGAACATGTTTGAAACGAAATAAAGTTTTAACTCTGCACTGTTTTACTAGATCTTTTCATAAACTTGAGATTCTTCTTAATACTTTTCTTCAACTACTATCTATATAGGTATATAGAATAAATAAATATTGAGTTCATTCTGAAAACCCGACAGAAGAAGTCGCGAGGAGAAGTAACGAGGTACCCTGTACCCAATTTTTTATCTCCGAAGATAAATCCTAAAAATTAAAAGTTTAATCTCAAGAAACAAGTTTGTTTGCCAAACTAATAATTAGAGATTAAAAATAATTCTATTTTTGTTTTATAGCACGATTAAATGGCGTGTAATCAATTATCGTAATAAATGGGATTTCTTAGTTAAGTTTTTGATGCTACAATTAGTTTCTTTTCTTTTCCATAGCATTGAATAAATACTTGCAATAAATAAATACGTACTTTTCATATCAAGAGGGAGAAGAATAATTATTTCTAGGGATTTTCCAATAGGGCACCATCACTTATTTTTGACAAAATTAAGATGCAACTTACAGGTGCGTATATAGGAGAATATATTCTTTTGTGTTGTATCTCTTTCGACTAGAACTTAGGAGCTATATGTTGATAAATGTTCGACTTTCACTCTTTAGCAGATAAATAAACTTCGGTTGTCCTGCAAATAATGAGCTATCGCAAAAAAATAAGAAATAATGCCAAATAAAGGAAACTGGTTCAAGAAATAATTGGTGCCAGAGCCAAAAACCAGAACGTCAAGCCCCAAACGTTTAAACAACTCAAAGATATAACCCAGAAACAAAAATATAATATTAAAATAGTACTGGAAATACAACAAAAATCAATAATTTATACATAAGGCACTCAATACCCTAAAAATTACACGTTCCACCTAGGTATCGTGTTTAAGATACAGGCAGACTCAAAATCAAGTATATGCCATCAAAATTTTAGATTATAAAAAGTTGTTCTAGAGATAAAAATCGTGATAGCTCAAACATTTAACGTTTAGCATATAAAGCTGTAAAATGCATGTTTTTACGAAATTAAATTTGTTTCATTTTTATATTCCATGAAACATAGAAAATTTATGAAAACCGTCAACAGAAAGTAAAAATACTAAACCAGAGACAAAATAACAGATTAAGTTAAATCGACTTATTGGCAATAATATTTACAACATTCCTGCTTTCCCGTTACGTTTATCAGGCAGTCGTTATTAATAGTTGTATATGATAACAAAAATAAATGATCATAACAATAAATTACTTGTATAGTTAGAGGGTATGATAATATTGTGATAAAGGAGGCAGTATTCAGTGTATGTGTAAACGTGTTGAACACAGCAATAGCAAACAGTGTTGTTAAAATACGGACACAAACGTCTCTATTACTTTTCATACTGGTTTTATCCATGTATACAGTATATGTTTCTAGTGCTAATTCTTATCATAGTTAATTTTATTTTTTATTATAATATTGAAAGTGAGAGATCCCTTGGAACCCTGACTATGGTTTATATTATTTGAACTTGAATATTTTTAATTTCATGCTACAAAACATTTGAAACATATATAAGAGAAGGCAAATTACATTTTCTTGTTGTATATTTATTGCTTCTACGTATTTTCTACATGATAGCATAATTACATTTGTGGAATACCACGTAAAATTGCTTTAAGAATATTATGTTACAAAATGCGAGTATATAAAGCAGGGTTAATTTTTTATTTTTATCACCTACTGCCGTAGGTACAAGGAAAAGTATTGTGTTTAATCTAAATCCGAAAGCGAGGTTTCATCATAAATATCAGTTTCAGGCATTTTCATAAGTTCTGAGTGGTTTTCATCATGCTGTGTGTGTGTCTGTCTGTCTCCGTGTCTGACTCACGTATAACTGACCGCTGCGTTTTAGAGAGTTGAAACTAGACACAAAAATCAGACCTTTGGTCTAGTTGTGCAGCCCGGAAGATTATCTATTCCAGACTGTGATAACCTATTTTGTTGACTCACCAAAAAACAAAAAATAATTTAAAAACCAAAACTTTGATCGATTGATTTGAAATTTAACACAATAGTTTATCTACTAAAAATAATGACGATTTACGTTTTAGCAATAATGAATTGCTAAAATTGATTTTAGCAATTCTATAGAATTAATTTTAGGTTTGCTCTAAACGAATTTCTTTCCCCAGAAATCTATTTGAACCCAATAAAAAATGATAATGAATTCAAATAAAAAATAGGGATCTAAGGCTGTTCCTAGCTGTTCCGCAAATAAATAATTCTAATAATTCTGTTCCAAATAAATAAATTATTAGGAGCATATTTTTAGCCTTTGAGACAGTTGAAATTATACCAAAATAAACACTAAAGCTAGGAAGAACCTATAAACCCCTAGGAATAACCTAGGAGAGATATTTTTGATAATTCTAAATATGAGCTTTATATCCTAAATTCACTGGCGATTCAGGTCTAATTAATTATTAAATCCCCCTACAGTTTGGGAAAACCACTAAATACTCTGTTGCTGGCCGCACCTTGCCTCCCCTCTCAGTGCACTCCTGAAAATTTGTTGAATGGGATAGTTAAGTGGTCGAGTAAGTAAGATATTAAGAGGAGTTGTTAAAGTCAAAGGTGAAAAATGCCTATGAGGAAAACAATTTTTTTGTATTTGAATTTGATGGCTGTTCTTTTTGTCTTATTCTTAGTTAGTTTTGTTGTACTCCATATTTTATTACTTTAAATCTCGATCTCTATGTAATTTAGATATAAAAATATATATAGGAGAAAACTGGTGTATTGCTTTTTGTAACCAATGTTATATTTTAATAACATATTTCTGAAAAAATATATTTATATTTTAATATATTTAGCCTTGAGCACATATAGAACTTTCTATTTATACTTCAATATGTATATAAATTTCTAGAGTTAGAATTGGCATAATATTTTGTTTTTTTTTTAAATCTTATTAATTTCATTAATTTTTCTTTTTGTATTAGTATTTTACATTTTTTTGTTTTATTATAACTTTATTTTCTTTTTTACAGATTATAGATATAATGCTCATATTGTATTTTGTATTTATATTGTAATATCTGTCTTAATAATTGTGACATTGTTTGTTTTTATTATTGTAAATTTTATATCATGGTCAATGACCGTTGACAATAAATAAATAAATTTTATTTGTTCGCCTTCTTGAACAAATATTAAATTTGTTCACTCGGTCCGAGGGCTAATATTAAATTAGCCCTCGGACCGACCAATAGAATCAATTCTCTCACTTGATTTTGCGCTTGTAAACAGAATCGCTTTCTCTTAGTAGCAAGACTGTAATGTTTAAATTAGGTATAGTGTAACATATATTTATAACACTGAAGGTATTTCGTTACTCGCCCAGGTAGTGGCACAATCGTTTCCTGCGAGACATCTCATTAATTAGTCTAAAATATTTTTCTCCTTATATATTCCATCAGTATGTTCATAAATGAAAAGTAAAATAACAATAATAACTCACTACACTAACTCGATGTAAAATACGGAAATAGTAAAGTTAAAGTTGCTTTTAAAGTATCTTCAAACGTTATCGAGTTAAAGAATCTACCATCCCCAGCAGCTGAGAAGAGTAATAGAATCAAAACTTACCAACTCAACTCGCAAAATAAACTTGAACAGTATTCTTTACCATAATTTATAACTTTAACAAATAAGTCGATGATTTAACAAAGAAAAAAGTTTCACATTTGTAAAATAAAGTAAATATGCTTGTTTTGTTATGAGAGTTTTATTATCTTTTATTCAAATTTAAGATAAGTTTATTTCTTACTATTGTTTAAGAATTATACCTACTTTATACGTCTGTTAAGTCATGGCAAATTTAGTAGAATTTGCAAGAAGTGAGACCATCAATCAATATTATTACAGTCCTGACTTATAACGAGCTTAATGTGTTCTCAATTTCATTTAAATGTTTTAATTATTAATTAATTAACACTACTTGCGGCAAAAGTAATACTTCTTTCCTAGCTCGAGTCTTATGCATGGTTATGGTTAAATGTGTATTTTAAAACTAATAAACGTATCTAATCTAGGACTAGGAGCCTAAAATATTAAAATAATTTACTTCACTAAATATTTTATCAATGTTGTCAGTTGTAATTTTCTTACTTTTTGACGTAAATTAGGGACTTTAGTAAAAAATTAAAAAATATGAGGCAATGTTATAAATATGTTTAAATGAAATATTTATAAATTTGAAAATATAACGAACATAAAATTGAAAAATAGAACCAACACATTAGACCATAAAATTAAATTTTAACTTCTCTAGCTTCTCAATTTCAGGTTCATTTTAGCGAATTATCATCGACGTTTAATTTAAAGTGGCCATGAATACTGTTTCCACCAATATATAAAACCAAATATGCGTGAAATAATACATGTCTTTTAATTTAAATAGATTTAATTTAAATAGAACGTTTTTTATGAGTGAAATAACACTTTATTAAATTATATTAAAAATATTTGAGTTTAATTGTAATTTTATATTTAAATTTCTATAAGTAGATTTAGTTGAAAAACAAAATCTTTTCCCACAGGGTTTTTCATTTGGTTTTAAATAAAGCGTATTCATGTTTAAAAATTAAGCGTTTCGATTATTAATTTCTGAGTAAAGAGTGTTTAGGGAAAGTAACGGGGGTGCCCCCTGGTGGACCCCTGTGATTTGTTTGAAATTAAAGATGGGGCATGAATGAACCCCTCCTTGATTCGATTTTTCCTTTTTGTTTGTCTTTATATAAAAGACGGGGCTGTAAATAAGGGGCGAGAAAATTTACTTTTTACCCCTTTTGTACTAAATTTGTAAATAAATGAATTTTATAGAATATATACTTATCATGCGATTCATGAAAAAAAAATTACGATTCACACTACTTGTTTCGCATTATTTCATTGCAAATGATAAACATCCCTATGACATTGCTGAAATAGTATTTTGATAATAATTTTATCTCATGACATACATACCTTCAATTTACTTATTTAATTAACGAAAATGATTTTGGGACAGGAAGTAGAATTTAATTAGTTTGCTTCGATAAATGACGGAGAAAGAGTTTTTCATGAAAATCTGTTCGAAAGTTTTTCATCGAGGAAAATTAAAGGGAAAATCCTTATGAAAATATGACAGGGTTAAAGGTGCTCCTGAGGCTGCCCGACCCTGGGGTGGCATCTAAGTGGTTTATGTGGTTAATTAGTAGCTAGTAAATTAAAATCTGCTTACTTACCGTAATTTTGTGCTTAAAGAGATTTGAAATTTTATGAAGTCAATATTAAATTTTCATTTATTAACTTTGTCAAAATACGATTTATTAAATAAAAAATATTGAAAACATAAGATTTTTTTTATGAATTATTGATTCCAGCTTGTGTTAAAATAGAAATGCAAATCCTTTAATATTTAATCTAGCAGTAAAACATTATATTGGGTGCATGCTATAGTAACAACTTCAGTACCAAAATGTGCAAACCATAGGGTTATTCGATTAAAAATCGTAATTTTTCTAAAATCGTTAAATATTAATTTTATACGACGCTGAGTTTTGCTTGTCGAAAGATGATTAAAAGATACAAATAAATTTTTATTTTTCAACTATTATAGGCAAAAAGGAAAAGTACTAATTATAAACCTGCCTGTTGACTGTAGACGTTTAAGTCCCTAGACCTATGGCTTTGCTTAGCAATATTTAATTTTATTCCTACCCACATTTAAAACTCGTCTGCTTAATCAGTTGATAATTTCCTCTATTGGGCTGCTGAAATTTCTGATCCATAAGTTTCACTGTTATCTGCATTTCAACTTGCCATGAGTGTAATAAGTAAGGTTGAGAGTTTGACTCATATTGTTCAATACTAAATGATAGTATAGAACATACTATGTGATAGTCTATACTATGATATATAGAACTATACTATTATACTATACTATGAGATAGTATCTATACTATGATTATAGAGGTATAGAACTATACTATGTGATAGTTCTAACTATGAGATAGTATAGAATATATACATACTATACTATGTGATAGTTCTATGCTATGAGATAGTATAAAACTATACTATGTGATAGTTCTATACTATGAGATAGTATAGAACTATACTATGTGATAGTTCTATACTATACTATCTATACTCATACTTCTATACTATGAGGTTCTATACTATATACATCTCATGTCACTGATAAAATAGCCTTAGGAGAGATTTCTTACAAAACCTCATTTCCACCAATGATTCTCCTTAAATTAACATGAAGTGAATTCTTTCATTCTCATAATTGTCTCAGGCTAACCAAATTTGATTTGTTTTAGTTAGGTAGAGAGAGAATAAATTAGGTCTTAGGCTAACCTAATTTATTATTTTGTTGCTAATGCAATGAAAAGAAAAAGTTTTTATTTAGAAGCGTAGTTCATTTCTTGAAATTCTTATGTACTTAATTTCCTTTACATTAAGAGGTTACTTGCAATTTATTTATATTTTATTGGACTATTCTTAGTTATTTATATATTTTTTCTTTATAATAAATTATTTTACAATGTTTTTCATACGACTAATATACATTTACTATATTTCATAAGGGCAACAATGTTAAGTAAACCCTAATTTTGATTTGGGTTTAAAACAAAATACTAATTTGATTGATTTGATGATATAGGAAAAGTATTGAGTTTATCTTTAAATCCGAATGCGAGATTACGTCATAATCATCTGTTTAAACTATTTTATGAAGTTTTCTGTGTATTTTATTCTGCTGTCTGTTTGTCACGCAAAACCTCTGCTTTGTTTAAGCTAGAGACTTGAAACATTTTTTAATGAATACCTTGGAATTATTAAAACCAGGCATTACTAATTGACAAACAAAGTTGGAACTCTTCTCAACTCATCGGAGTCATAATAATAAATTATTATTATGATTATTCGATTTATTCTCAGTGTTCCCACTGATTAAAGGAAGGTACGGACTAAGTCAAGCACTCTTCCTTTCTTTTCAACTGCTGAATTTTCGAACAATATGTGTTGTGTTCATTATCGCTGCTTTCAGTAATTGCTCATACAAACTAGGTTTTTGGTCAAGCTGGGATAGGTACTGATGAAGAGATTTGGGAATGACACCTGTAGATGACAACACTATTGAGACTATTTCAACCTTGGACATGTTCCACATGGACTGTATTTCGAAAGAGAAATCTATATAAACTAAATAATTTTATGAGGAAGTGGTCAGATAGGTAAAGAAAACACAAAGTTTGAGTTTCGGCCGTAAATTATCTATCTATAGAGATCTGTAGATTTATGCAAATTTTTCTTGGATGATTTTCTGTAAATTATTAGTATTGTCTATGAGATTTATTATTATTATTATTTTTAAGTTTTTGTTCTCACTAAGAAAGTGGTTAATTGTAGAGCGAACACTGTGTGCCAAGTTTCTACAATTTTAATTTTCTTTTTTTTTATTTTATAATTATCTGGACAGAAAACATATTTATTATTTTTATAATTACTATTATTATTATTCACAATCAACCCCTTGTGGCTCATCAAGAATAACCCCCTGTATTAGAGTGACAATGTTATCATTAAAGAAGTTATAGTTACCTTGTATCGAAGAAGAAATCCTATTCTTTGGTAATAAAATACCCATTTTTTCATAGGTATCAACGTCACTTGATCTTTAACAGCTGATTCTTCAGCTCCTAACTAGATCTTTAACTATGTCTTCGATTGAAGATAATCTTATGAAAAAGAGAAATAACAAAACGTGAAATAAACATAAATACTTTATTTACAAATAATGGGCTAAATTCTTTTAAAATTAAAAATATATAATATTTACATTTTACTTTTATTAAATTAACTTATAAATTAAAACAAAAATTTATCAAATTTCATAGGCAATAGATCTAAATACATTATTCCATTACAAATTGTATCCGCACATCATGAAGATTTTTTAATGCAAATTAGCATTAAATTAGCCCTGCTAATAAATCAAACTCTGTACTTCACAGCAATAGCATTGCTAATTTACAAAAATTCATACAGCACTTTTTAATAGGCTTTCATTACCCTTATAGACGAGTTTGCTTAGTAGCTCCTTTATTGAATTAATTAGAAATATCGTCTGGATTGAGCGGAATAAGATTTATTTTGATAAGTGTTGATAGCTTCCGAGTTCAAAGGTTTAGCAAACCAGATTAATCTTATGTTTAAACATACTGAAGTTGGTCGAAGTAAGTCTGACTTAGCCAAAAAGATCAAGTCAATCAATTTAGTTAAATCTGGAAAATTCCAATTTACGCTCAATACTAGTAGTTATGAGCGTCTATATTTGTAATATTATTGAAATAACCCATGGAAATGTTTCACCATGTTGAATGATTTAAAATATTATTCTAAAATTCCTTTTTTACACTCTACCTCTAGGTTGATGGTCGAAGACAAGAGTCAATTCTTCAGAATCATATCAGCTTTAAAGTCAGCTCTACCAATATAACTCTTTAGTATATTGATAGATACGATTTTACTTTTATCGAAATGGGGCTATTTTTGTCTAAAGTTAAAATAATATATTAACCCTTTTTGGAAACTCCTTCACCAACCCATGTAGGTAATAAGGTGATAGCTTTGGTACATTGATTATGTGTACCGGGGATTGTTTGTTAACATTTACATAGGTATGTAATGTAACTAAAGTAACATAGGGTAAGTAAATAAAACATAGGGAAGATAGCTGCCCGTTACAAAATGCGAGCTAACTCTCTGGTGAACAAATTGTGAACTACATGCCATGTCTGACAGAAATCGGATTTTTACCTTGGTTTATATATAAATTTACCAAAAAGCAAAGGATTCGTGTAAAGGTTATATCCACAACCAGAAATCACTATCTTTACCGTATTGAAAATAATACCATATTGCAAACAAATCAATAAAAATAGTTATTTATGCACCAAGGGAATAAATAATGCTATTATTTCCCTCAGCAGTTAGTTGGTTACTAAGCCCAGGGAACCAAAGTATTTAACTCCTAGGGCGAAGCCGAGGGATTTATGTGTTAACTCCCGAGGCAAAGTCGAGGCAGGTAATTGCGAAGATTTTATCTCGTGACGTTGATTTTATTTTAATACGTTTTATCGTATTTTATTCTTATTCTTTTGGGTCGGGTCCCCTAATAAATTCAGGAGGTGCTGCCTCCTTTATTGCTCCAAACAAGTTTCTTTTGACCTGAAACGCATTTTGAGTCAATAAACAA
Source organism: Microvelia longipes (assembly GCA_018340805.1). Taxonomy (NCBI): domain Eukaryota; kingdom Metazoa; phylum Arthropoda; class Insecta; order Hemiptera; family Veliidae; genus Microvelia; species Microvelia longipes. Next base: position 22,782,307 of record JACMZG010001908.1, on the reverse strand, counting down.
TTTTTTTCGGTAAGGCCCTCCTTATTAATTTTAGGGGAGCTACCCTCCGGAAAAATTAAAAAATTAATCGGTCACCAGTATAAATTTTAGAATACTACTCCCCTAAAAAATGGTATAATTGGCTCTAATAACCCAATAATAGAGAACACTTTTTCTTCCTTGGGAGTAAAAAGTTCTTCTTTATTCCGTAAAAACTAGTCAATAAACTTTATACTATACACCGTCTGGAAATAAACAAATTATTATTAGTTTTTTTTTTATGGAGAAACTTTTAGGGTCGAATCATCGGCGATAATTTAACTCTCTAAATCCCAGATAATGTCTTAGGATTTTTGTCAGAAGGCCTCGAATTCACTCTTTCCTGAATTATAATTTTTATTCTATTTGATTTTAATAGAACGTTGTAAAATAATATTATTTTAACACATTGTTCTGATTTTTATCAGGTAAATTTATTGAATCATTTTTATGAGAATTACTTAAGCAATCGTTAGAAGAGGTTTTCTCGGTTTCATTTAAATTTTCCTTAGACGAAGCGAATGGTCCAGCCATAGAACTTGAGTAGACTAAATTATAGGGCTCTTTTGGTTCAATCTTACCAGTTGTTCGAATCTTTTCTAGGGTTTCTGTTATTTCTACGTCTGTTAGTAAAAGCTGTTTAACCGGTGTTGATGGAGATGGAACGTTCATGTCTGAATTTTTTGAGCATTCGTTTTGCGAGTCTAAGCCATTTGGTAAATTTGGAATGTTTTCTGAAGATGAGCATTTGATACATTGATTTTGATTATCCACTTCTAACGATTTACATGTTTTACACTTTGTTTCACTCTTAAAATATGTAGTCTTATGTTCTTTTGTTTTTGAAGTTGAATCCGATAGTATAGAAACTGTTTTGACTTGCTCCACTTTAATTTTGATTTCTTCTTTTTCTTCATCAGGCGTATTCTCTAAGTCTGTTATATCTTCCATAGAAGAACAAGCTTTACAGTGAACAGCTTGTCTTAACGCATCGCCGAATGTATCTCGTCTCAATTTAGAACAGAGTTTAGAATGTTTAACTGTTTCTTCTAAATCCTCCGTAGAACTGCCAGTTGGAGTATCATCGTGATAGCGAGAAGTCAAAAGCAGTGCATCCCCTAATGTATCACGTCGAAGTTTAGCAGCAAGTTTAAATGAAGTAAGTTGTTCTTCATCTGTTTCGATTTCGTCATCTTCTTCCTCTTCGATTACAGGTTCTTCAGGGGTAGGCAAAGTCATAGGTCTCTTGTAAGCTTGTAAATCTAGAGCGTCACCCAGAGTATCTCTTCTTAATTTTGCAGTTATACAGCTAAGTGTTATACCAGGAATTTCTTCAATATTTAAGCACTCCAAACTAGATGTTCTTCGCTTTTTAAGCGCATCATGAGGAGGAGCTAAGGTTGTTAAATCAAAGAAGGATTCAAATGATTTCGATCTAGGTTTAGGTTCTTCCTGAACGATAGTAACTGTAAATCTATCTAAACTTTTAGAAGAAGCAGTCCTCATAATTTCAACGTCAGATTGAAATGAAACTCTTTTATTATGCATCCTTGTTTTCTTCTTGGGTTGTATTCTAGGGGGAGCGTCAGTAGTGTGCATCACCACATGGTTCCTTTCTTCACTTTCAGGTGTCTCAAATTCAGGATCAGTTACCACGATACTGTCTTTTCTTTTGAACAGATTGCTAGAAAATAAAAGTTACAAATGCAATAAAGAATATATTACTTTCCCATCCTTCGATACTTTCATTTGACTTGGACTTGTTGTCAACAGTTAAAAAATTCACTAGAATGAGTCGCCTAAATTAGGTTTTAGTTGTGTATAAACTGTGCAATCCTGATTTTTGTTTTTATCCGGATAAAATGTAACCTTTCTTCTAAAGCTATCAGTCTTAGTTCATTGCGTAGTAGAAAACGAAAATAAACTTTGTTCTACTTAGCACTCACTTCTTTTACTTATTACCAGTTTTTTTTGGTTTTGTGAAAGTTACTGTCGTTGACATACAGCTTAATAAATGTAAATTTTTCATTGCACTAGGTCAGTGAAGAAAAGTGTGGTGGTTTTATAGAGATTTGCAGCTTATTGACCGGAATACTCTTAATATCTCTTAACTTAAGACAGATTAATAAATTACTAAGATAGTAATTTAAATGGTGCCTAAGAATATTTTTGTCTTAAGACGATTAAAATATTCTCTTATATTAGCTTAGAATAATGCTAGTATAAAAGTATCAGGATAGTAAAAGGATCATAATGAAATAATCTTATAAACAACTGCAAATAATAAAAAATGTTCATATATAAGTTAAATATTGTCTGTTTACATTCTTCATAAACATAAATAAACGTCTCCATTTAGCACTGATAACAATATTGATAATGGCAGCACTAGGTGAAAACTAGCTATCGGTGCGGAAGTCCATGCAACTAGTCTATACAATTAATTGTAGTCTGTTCTTCACAATTGTGTGTTTTATATTTTAAAGGTTCTATTATATAAGTTTACTAACTAACAATACAAAATCATACTTGATTTTGAATTGTTTATTTGTTCGTATGTATTAATGGAAGGTGTTCGATTATATTTTGGATGTTTTGAAATTCTATTAATTGGACCCCTTTAGTAAAAAATATGTATATAGAGTATTGTTTTAAGTATATTAGTTATGATACCGACCTCCGACAAAACATTATGAAATTCTTACCCATCTTTTTCTGCATCTGCTATTTTACAAGTATCTGATTTTGGAGATATCTGTAACAACCATAACATTAATAAGTCAATTTAGTTAAAGACCACTATACAATATTATATATATATATATATATTATATATATTATATATATATATATATATATATATATATATATATGAATACATTACTTAAAAATAGGTCACATGGTTTATACAAAGCTTTTGATATCATTTTATTACAGTGAGTATTTGTTTTAAGATTTTCAGCATGAAACAATCTCTAGCTACTCGTTTAGAATGCAAATAATACCGTGTTCTAAAGATGTAATTTGCAAAGGTAATATGCTAATTAGTTATATAATACAGTTGAAAAGGCTCGAGATATTTGAAGGCACTGGTGGCCTTTCAGCTCTTGAGTTTATTAAGAACTTACGTTTATTAAACAAGAAGTACGTTTATTGGGACGTTATCCTAAAGCATATGTCTAAGATGTTGTCCTTTGATATAAAATAGATATTTATGCTACTATTGGCAAGATAATGTAATATTCCTAATAATGCACTTATAACAAAACCGTAAAAAATTCTTGAAAACGATTTACTACATTTAATGTATGTACATTTAAAATTCAACTTTAATAAAAAATCAATCAGTTAATTACAATATGAAAAGTTAAATGGAATTCGATTGACCGTAGAAAGTAATATTTTTCATAATTTAGTATTATTTTCATCTGACTTAAAACAGTCTGGCAGTTTTAAGAAGCAAGTAACTTTACCCGCCTGCTTATAGATCCAGTTTATAGATCTGTTTTACAGATGTTTTTTATAGATCCGGAAAATACTACTTTCCTGCGCGTAAATAATAAGAAGTAATTACTCATTTCTCATGAGTACTTAATCAAAGTTCTTAATCAACAAGTATCAAATAAATGAATTAGAAAAAAGGTTAGGTTAAATGATGCTCGTTTTAGCGAGTTCCTTATGGAATATTTTTTTATAACAACACAAGAGTTAAGGGGGTGGAATAGAGACAATATTTGTATTATTTAATTCAATCATGTAATTAGAGACAACATTACATTCAGCTCTGTAAGCGATATCTACAATACAATTCACAAACGAAGCAAAACATCAATGGAACTTTTATTGACAAGAATCCTAGTTAATTTCCTTAATTTTATACAAATCAGAAGAATAATCGAAGCTAAATTTACAATATATGAAAGTAAAAACTTCTTTAGTAAGTTCTTTGTAATCTATGTACTCTAAAATAGCAATGCAGTTATGCAATGCTGGTTTAATATAACTAATAACAGGAAAGGGACTCAATTTACTCTATTATACATCTCTCTAAGATGACGAACACAAAAACAAATTTTGCATAGCGAGCATGTATTGGAGTTTTAGAATACAAATAATCATCAGTTCGGCTAAAAACATAATGTTTGTACTGTTTTATGAACAGGAATGAAAATAATATTCATGATGTTTCATAACTAACGAAATTATTAGATCAATAAATTATCAGTTTCAGCTCTTCTATTTTAAAAGATCAAATGAAACAAAATTGTACACATCTGTTTATTTTCGTTTTAAGATAGAGTATTACATTAGAATATAAAAGGCACTTTAATATCAGAGACCTGTATCTACAATTTTCGGTAGAGAAACATTGCTCAATCGTTTTGTCTATCATAGACCTGCATACTTTTTACCATCTTTCAACATGAAAACGTTTTATAATCGAATTGTTTATTAAAGGTCTTCCAGTTGTATCCTGAATTTGCAATAATTACTTTCTGTCTGTTACGTAAAGGATAAGTAATCAATTTATTCTTCATTTTAAAATTTTGTCGTATGTTTTCTTTATGCTGTACAAAAAATATCATTCCAAGTGATTCTAAACAATTTTCTTTTTACCTGAAAATTTTTACTTTTCTTCACCTGCTAGCGTTGATATATTATGTATAAAACAATGTTGAGTTCTTTTTTTAGCGTATTTTTTTGTAAATCTTAGTTTGTGTGTGTGAATTTATTCTTTGAAAAAATTTAAAAAATCAATATAATCTAGGATTCAACTTTTTCATTGAGGAAAAAGACTTATTTTTTGAGACGCCGAATCGAAGAAAACCGGTCCAGAAACAATACGACCACTTAAAGTACTCAAAACCAGGTTTCCTGGGTTTAAACCTGTACCGGCAATAATATTTACATTACATATGTACCTTTATAACAACAAAATAATTCTAGCTCGGAGGTCCGCAAGCTGGGCGAAATTCTTTTAAATTCGTGATAAATTAAAGTTTCTAATACATGCTTCAGACGTTTAAAGGGGATAAGCTTTTCCTAATTTCAAAAGAAAATAAGAAAAATAGCTGTGAAATGCCGATTTTGGAATGATAGCAATTATTTTGTATAATCTATGGATTAACGCATTTTCTTTGAGTAATCCAAAAAAATTAAATAACATTTCCCAGTTTTGAAGCTACTGTTCAGGTTAAAGCTAAAGTTCAGCTCATTATAAAGCAGATACGGAAATAACAATTTGTGACGCTACTGCTCAGGTATAAAGCCGGAAAATAACAAGTTGTGACGCTACTCTCAGGTTATAAAGCAGATACCGGAAAATAACAATTTGTGACGCTACTCAGGTTATAAAGCAGATACCGGAAAATAACAAGTTGTGACGCTACTGCTCAGGTTATAAAGCAGATACCGGAAAATAACAAGTTGTGACGCTACTGCTCAGGTTACAAAGCAGATACCGGAAAATAACAAGTTGTGACGCTACTGCTCAGGTTACAAAGCAGATACCGGAAAATAACAAGTTGTGAGGCTACTGCTCAGGTTATAAAGCAGATACCGGAAAATAACAAGTTGTGAGGCTACTGCTCAGTTATAAAGCAGATACCGGAAAATAACAATTTGTGACGCTACTGCTCAGATTATAAAGCATATACCGGAAAATTAACGAAGGATTGTTAAGCATATTGGAATGGATAAGCAAATTGGAATGGTTTGTTTAGAACAGAACCACGCATTTTAAAGAAAAGTTGACGACTTGCGGATCTTAGGGCCAGATTTTTTTAAAATTATGTTTCTTATTGACTCTCGTAATACAATAATAATTATTTAGACATTTATTCTAATTATTTATTCTTCTTAAACTTAATTATATTTACGTCACCACATCTAATGTAATACCCAGAAACATGTTGATGCAACTATCCTTGACTACTATTAGCATAATGTTATCAGTGATTTAACGTTGTATTAGCATTGTATTGTAATCTTCATTTAGAGCCAAGGCTGTAACAATTTAATTTACCGTGCCATCATAATCATGTGTTGTTCATTTAACTTTTTGTATCCTATGTTTTATCTTTAGGAATTTTTATGTTATATCTGCACCAATTTAAAAATTGAAAAGTTTTAAAGCAAGATCAAATCTCTAAGGGCAAGTTTTACCTTGGACAGCATTATTGTAGAAACTTGTGCACATGTTGTGTATTTAATGAAATTTAAAATCATTGTTTTATCAATTATATAGAGTGTTTCTTAAAGAAATATTTATATTGATCATGTCTATAAAAATCAACTATTATATTATAATAAGCTATTTACAAAATTAAAGTTTTCAATTCAAAGAATTTAGCTGCTTTTTACTTTCTTCATTTATATTGTAGGTATCTAGGAAAATTATTGTGTTTGCAGTAAAAACCAAAAATCAATATATTACCTACATTGTCCATTTCAAGTACAATTAGGACCTCCTGAGATGTTTTCTCAAAGTTATCTGACTGTATATGTGTGTGTCTGTTATCATCGTTGCTCCTAGTGTATTAATGCTATAAAGAGTTGAAATTAGGTAATAAAATCAATCTTTACATCTATTTAGACAACCTGATATGGTGAGGAAAAGTTCAAAGGTACCCTGTACCTTTTTTAAGATATAAATATAACTTTGTTTGTCCAGAACAATACATAATACATTGTCATTAAAGAATATCTTGGATTTTACAATTTTAAAAACTCCAAACCTCTTTCTACACATTTTAATACCCTATTCCACATCCAATATGGCACTACTACTATTTTTAATTAATTTTTATATATTTTTTCACTTACCCTGTGAGACCATCTAGAAAATATTTTCCTTAGTGATACTTTTGGACTTTTGTCTTTAGGTCTACAACAACTTGATCCCATCTGTAACAACCAATTATTATTAAATGGTAGATTAGGTAAATTTAGAGATTAAATGTATGCACTTATAACAGAACAATTGTCAAAAAAATGGTTTTGAAAAAGATATGTAAGACATAAAGTGAATCACCAGAATCAGTAAAACGACACTGATAATTCTAGGAATAAAGGAATTGGTTGGTTCTTTCAATTATGTAAATTAATTCTATTTTCAGCGAAGCAAACTTTTTTTAACTATGTTATTACTATGAAAATGTGGAATGATCAGTTCGATTCCAATAAGAGTTCTAAGAAGCGTTTCTACCCTTGCGTATGCAGAACGATGGCTCTAGAAGGGTTTTTTGAATCGAAACGAAACTTGGCATATGGCAAAATGTTGAGAATGTTACGGAGCTCATTGGTTGTAAAAAAGTTATGACGTCATGATTTTTTTAAAACTTGAAATAGCTTTAAAACAAGACGGCATACTACATCGTTTGACACCAGTTTCCGCTTAATCGGACTAACCCAAGTAGCGCAAACAGTATACATATATTAACTTTTAGCTTCCCTTATTTTATTGTAGTATATAGTTGGTTATTCATTTTTATATGTTTATTGGGTTAGGCTCTGATGGTGATTGAGCGATCGAGATGATCCTGCTCTATTTATAAAAACAATTAACGTATTGTAAAGATATTTTGGTGTTTGTTAATTCCAATTCATAGCATCTTAGATTTAAAATTATAAGAGTTGAATTAAGTTTAAACATTCGTTTACATTTGAACATTTTTATAAATTTATAGTTTTAGGAGTAGCATTCATCTGATCTGCCCCCATATATCTATTGCTATTAAAAGGAATAGAATTAAAGTAAGTATGTTTTGATTTTATTTATTAACACAAATTTATTAGGAATTTTCATTGTTTAAAAATCATATAAACTATAAAAATATGTTCATATAAAAAAGTATTATAAATATTGAATAAATTTAAAACTAGTGTACCAACAAAAAAGATAATAAAACTGAGCTTCCCTCTCTGCTGATAGGGAAGTAGAACAGGATAAAATTTATAGTCACTCATTAGGGGAACATTTTGAGGTAGTGGACAAAACACAGGACAAAAGAGAATATCGGGAGGAATCAAGTGTTCTCATAGCAACGGCATGATTGTTCATTTACTCTTGCCTATATTCCCTTCCAATACCTTTGGTGTTGCAATCTATTACCTACTGCATTTAAGGGTGATATATGTCAATTCATATATTACTTTCTACTAGCATTAGATAAAAATAAAATTTATATATTTTAATTTATCAAATATTTGCGGTCTAGTATATTTTTCTTGTTATTCGTGCATGGATTGTCAGATAATTTTATTGATAATACTATAAATAGGTATTTGATATTTTGGAGCAATAAAGTCAGTGCATGGAATGGGAAATGTTATACACCTATTTATTTACACATGGAAATACAAGATATAAAACTTTATGCAAAAACAAGACCAACTAGCGCTCTCTTTCGTATGTGCGTCCCAAGCACAGTAACATTTTCTTTGTGTACACTGACACACTATTGCAACCTATGACCGTGCTCTGTGTGTTACTAGTTCCCTCTGTACCCACCAGCGCCCTTTCTGTGATATATAACACACTACCCTCTATTTACTAGCGCTCCCTAGGCATGAAAAAAGGATTAATGAAACTAATATAAAACTCAGTTTCAGTTTACATAGCATTTTATTATGAAAAAAACATGTTAATAAATATCCTAATAAAATAAATAAAAATATTTATGAATATTAGTATTAGTCTTCATTATTATGAGCAATTTTGATAAAGACAAATGAATATGCTATGTGAATAATAGTGAAATATAGTCATTTAAATTAGTTGAAATTGTATTTATAAGCGTTCCATCATGTGTCTTTATCAAAATTATTATTAAACATATTTATAAAAAAAGTATTAAAAAATATTATTGAAAACTAGTAATATCAATTAAATATTAATAATAATTACATTGATTTATGTATACTAACATTATACATATCTGTTTAATTTCGTTATATTGTTCGCCATAAAAATAATTCTGGCGCGGTGGTCCGCATATCAGGCGAGTTTCCTTTGGAATGCGTGTTTCCGTGCTTATCAATCCAATATTTCGTTAAGGTTCCGGTTTATGATTTACAACTTGTTACTCAATTATCAAGCAATACTCAAGACTTATTTTTTAAAGGAAATGCGCACAATTATCCTGTTGGGTATACAAAACTATGTCTCTAAAACTGCAAGTATACACCATCATTAGCACTAGTTTACAGCTCAGTTAGTTTCTTTAAAAGATTTAGCGCATTTTCTTTGAAAAATACAGAAAAAATGAGTTACGAGTAGTGCTTGATAATTGAGTAACTCAAGTTATAAAGCATAAACCGGAACCTTAAGCAAGAAATGGATTGTTAAGCACGGAAACACGCAATCCAAAGGAAATTTACTCGACATGCGGACCATCACGCCAGAATTATTTTAATAGTTATAAACTTATATAAAAATAATATTTTAAATTTTTGTAATATGTGAGTAATTGTAAAGATAACAAATAAATGGTTATTTATTTATATTTATTTTATTTTTAAACTTATATAAAGTAAAAAACGATCAAATATTATCGTCCTTGCCAGGATCCGAACCCAGGTACCCTGGCTGTTTCTATTGAATCCGGATCACTCTCATTTAAATCGCAGGCCTAAAAAAACAATGAAAACGACTATCCAATTCACTAAAAAACTTTTTTTCAAAAATTCATTGCAGTTTCGAAAATGCATTGAAATTTTTGAAAATTCACAAAACCCGGAAAAATGTTTCGATCAGTTTGATATTTGGCACGCATGTAGTTATATATAGGACCAACATATGTGCTGTGTCTCATTTCATCTGATAACCAGTTTCATTTTTTGTATACTTTTTTTTTTTTAAAATCTATAAATAATCTAATTGAGTTAAAATTTAGTACAAGTGTAATATATACGTAATTAACAAGTATACAAAAATTTGTTTCAATACAGCAAGTGTATCAACGATTTTTTGGATCATAAAGCATCGAACGAGGTAACTGCTTGGGTAACCACTGAAATAAAACTTTTGTATTTACTGATTTGAATATCCTAAGGACGATTGATGCCAGTCCGATGTGATTAGAAAAAGTTCTAAGATACACCGTTCCCGATTGTTTTAATCCAGTTTTATTGTAAGGGCGTTAAAAGTATTTCGTCGCCAACTTGAAGTTTTGATTTCTTACTAAAATAAATAACTGCAAACAATATAAAAGATAGTATTATTGATAATATAAAAATCTGGGCAGAAATTAAACAAATAATAATATCTCTAATGTTTTCAGACCCCTCTTTTAAGTTTTTCATTACATAAACTGTTATATTCTTTAGTTCCATAGTATTTTCAGATATGTTCTCCAGATCTTCTTTATTTTCAGTAAAATTTTTAATATTTTTAATATCATCAGTAATGTTTTTTAGTTCCTTTGTCCTTATGTTTTCTGTTATATTATTTAATATATCAATACGTTCAATAATATTCTTTAGTTCCTCTTTATTTTTTGCTATTTTTATAACATTATCTATTTTCTCAGATAAAACGTTATATTCATCTTTGTTTTCTGTATTAGTTTTTATTTCTTCTATTGTTTTCGTTATATTTTTTAACTCTTTAATATTTTCATTAATATTCTTTAGCTCGTCCTTATTTTCAGTTATATTCTTAATCAATTCAATATTTATAGTGATATTTTTAAGTACTCTAATATTTTCAGTTATGTTTTTTAGTTCGTCTTTATTTTCCGCAATCGTTTTCAGCTCTTGAATGTTTTGAGTAATATTTTTCAACTCCTTTATATTCTCAGTTAAATTTTTAAGTTCATCTTTATTTTCAGTGATTTTTTTGATCTCTGAAATTTTTTGATTTAAAGCATTAATATCATCTTTATTGCCAGTTTTTATTTTGATATCTTTGAGATGTTGAGCCATATTATTCAAGGTTTCGTGAGTTGAATCAAAGAAATAAGGGCAATACTTCTCGTCAGAGCCATCTCCACAATCATTTCTACCATCGCATATATTAGATTTTTCTATACACTTATAATTTGTCTGGCATTTATATCTGCCATTAGTACAACCATCTTGAGAAAATTCAAAATGAAATAAATTATGTATCTTATCGTAGGGACAAAATAAAAAATCTGACCTATCAGGGCAATCCGTGGTTGAATCGCATACACCATAGTTAGATATGCATTTACTAGCATTTAAACAATAAGAAAAACCATTTTTACACGATCCTTGTACATATTTGAAAGAAAATCCTTTTGAAAATCCAAAATTAAAGTTAGAGGAGCAATACTTTTCATCAGATCCGTCTGTACACCGTTCTACACCGTTACACACTTCGTTTACTTTTACGCACTTATACGTGTTATAGTACCAATCTACACCTCTCTCGCATTTAACATAGCCATCCCAACAATCCTTTTTACTTAAACTGTATTGAAAACTTAGTTTAAATAAATTAAGTAGAATGAAACAAAAAATATTCATGACTAAACTCATTGGTTTAAAACAATAGTAAACAGTAAGATATACTAAAAATACATTGACAAAATGTATATACTTCATTATCTTCAATGTGATATAATAATAATATTATCTTCCATCCTTTAGATTAAGATGCTTTAAATTTAAACATTCCCAGTGACAAATGTTATTCGTTTATCAAAACTTGTCAATGACCTTGTATATTTTTCAGTACAACAAACAATTAAAATAAAATTTGCACATATTTGTCCTACGACGTTATGTAGAACGTGTTTTATGAACGAGTAAGACTAACGAGCGGAATGTTATAAATCACGCTGAAAATAGATTATTGCTATTATAGATAGCTATATATATTATATATATATATATATATATATATATATATATATATATATATATATTATATATATTATATATATATGTATATCTATATATGTATATATATATATATATATATATATATATATATATATATATATATTATATATATATATATATATATATATATATATCTATATATATCTATATATATATATATATATATATATATATATATATATATATATATGCCAAGTTTCATTTGGATTAGAGCAAATGTCCGACAGCTTTGAGAGACAAAAGGCAGCGCCGAGAAAATTGTATATACACACATGAAACCGATGTATATATATATATATATATATATATATATATATATATTATATATATATAATATATATATATATATATATATATATATATATATACTCTTTGTGTGCTCAAAAGAAGACATCACTTTAGCGAGGTGGTGAATTATTCTTTACCGCTAATGGCTGGACCAATGAGTACGCGTGTATTTATAAATCCTTTTCTATTTTTCAACACCAAGAGTATCGACGGTAACTGATTTGTTCAATATTGCCTTCACTCGTTACGCGAGATTTTAGCTCATCACGTAAGTACTTAGTTGACAAATAGACAATGACCGCATTTGTTACCTTAAGATCTTATGTATATCCTGATTTCGGGCCTTAAAATTCAGTCGTGCTGTAATATTTAGCTTACAGTAATCAACTAAAAAACCTATTACGTCTAAAGAAGCTAAGATAAAATCTGTTAAGTGCTCATCAGATTAGATATTAACAAGCTAATAATTTATACGACTGTTATTAAAACCAGCTTTTACAGTTTCCTTATTGAAAAGTTAGTTTTTATTTAATATCAGTATTATTAATAGTTAGACTCCGATCTAAAGGAGTTTAGGCGGAAGAAAATTCATTTGTTCTTGGATTCCTTTAAAATAACTTATAACTCTAGAAGAGCCCGCGTTTTTTAAATTTCATTACTGAACTTTAAGTTAAATAATGATCTGGTCATCATGATCTGTGCAGAGGTCTCTACACAGGAGACCTCTCAACTTTTCAAAAAAAGACATGACACACATAACAACCAAATACTTGATAACTCTAACCTTACGGCCTTATCAGAACATATGACAAAACTTGACCACCGACCAGACAAAGAAAACTGTCGTATACTTCATACAGAACCACATACAGAAAATTTTTAGAAATGCTCTATATAAAACCTGACAAAGACAGTATGAACAAAAAACAAGACATTAACAATCTTAGCAGTATTTATTGTAATATTATCTTAAAATCTTAATTTTTCCTTTATCTTTTTGTAATTTCATTTAAAATTTATTTACTTAGACACGTGACATAAAATACATTCAAAATTTTATTAATTTTTAAACTTTCTCATTTTGTCATTTTAAGAACTAAAGAAGCTCAGGATCCCTAGGCAAAAGCTCTTCGTAAATTTATTTTCAATAATTTTTAATAAAAAAAGGACTGAAGTCTTCACTAATTTAATTTATATTACAATTTAAAACAGTCCAAAAAGCTCTGAAGTTATAACAAATTATTTTGGTTTAAAACGGATTTTGAGCGAACAATTTTTTTTGTCGAACTCTCCCTCATAACTAAAAAATTAGAAGAGGGCTCCTCAGAACTAATTATGACGTAATTATTTACGTCAAAATTAAGAGGTCTTGACCACAAATTAATTATTAACTAAAAGTCAAGCTCGTACTGTTTTATGGAGAGTGGCATGAATCTTTAGCCTCACTTGATTAATTTTGTAGACTTTCATAACATAAATTTATTATTGGCAATGTTAAATAAAAGAATTGGAAACATTGCAACAAAATTTTTTCCACGATATTCTTAAAAGGAGAACGTTGTAAAAAGAATATGGCCGAAGGATCCAACGGGAATTCACTTTTCCATTAACACACAAGACGAACGAAAAATCTACTCACTTTAAGGAAAGCTCGGGCAAGTTACTAAAACCATGTCCTTAACAAGGATATCCTTCAGCTCCTAGCAGGAAAACCAACCCTTTAAATCCTTAAGGACTCGTTTATGATTTTATTTGCTTTAATATTGAAAAAGAAAATCATAAAAATATATTAACTTTTTGTTTCGCAGCTTATATAGCAGTATAACAATATACGATAAAACCTACCCCCTTGTGTTAAAAAAGGCTATAAAACCAGTGTCATATATCAATAGAAATATCTACGAGTCAAAATTTTATATTGAAACGATCTTTTAATTTTATTTGACCTTTATAAAAGTCTCTTGACATTATAAAAGTAATAATATTTTTTATGTAGCAGGTAGGTCATCTCCAGTACCTTGTATATGATTATTTAATTAGATTTGTATAGATTATTTAATAGATTTATGATTATTTAATTACTGCCAACAGGCAGTAATTAAATAAATACAACCTTTATCGTTTCTATTATATCTTTTGAAGTAATTCTATTACTCTACCTCACCTACAACCGTAGGTATAAAGAAACGTATTGTGTTAACCCTGAAAATCCGAAATCGAGGTTTCATCATAATTATTCGTTTCAGGCATTTTAGAACCACCCCGACGCGTAATAAAAACCACTCAGAACGACATTAAAGTTTCTGAAACGGATGATTAGAGTGAAATCTGAGTATTTATCATTTCATTATTATTAATAACAAATTTACACTTTATTTTTATTTTTACTCTTTCTCATTTATACTGTGGGTATATAGGAAAAGTATTGTGTTTGAAAAAATCCGAAACCGGGATGATACCGCAATTATCCGTTTTAAAGGCCTACTGAGTGGTTTTCGCAAAATTGTCTGTGTGTGTGTCTGTTATCATCGTAGCGCCCAGTCTATTTAAGCTAGAGAGTTGAAATTGTGTCAATTGTGTACAAAAATCAGTCTACCGCTTTAGTTGTCCTATTCGGAAAACATTTTTTATGACGTCATTAACCCGCAATAATGACTCAGCGAAAATTTCGAAAAATCAGAAACGAGGAAACATAATGCGATTGGATTGAGATTTAGCACCCATGTGACTATGTATAAGAATAACATATGTGCCGAGTTTCATTTCATTATTAGCATTAATTCAATTTTTATTTAATGACTTGTGTACGAATTTTAAAAATTGTAAAAAATGGGAAATAGTCTGATTGAGTTGAAATTGGGTATAAGTGTATATTATTACTTAATAAATAATTACACTAAGTTTCGTTGCAATAAGACAACGATATCATAGAAATAATCATAAAAATTAAGAACCATTGAGCGTGGTCAGTGCTGTATGGGTGATCGCCGAGAACAATACGGATGCATTTACTACCACAAGACGAGTGAAGCGTGTCTAAAGGCGTGTTGCAGTATAAATTTAAGGCACTGTATTTCTGAGGATGAGTAAAACGAGTCCGAAGCGAGTTCGAAGCAGGAAGGATGAGCGTAGCGCATCCGATGTAATGAGGAAAAGTTCCGAGGTACCCCGTACCCGATTTTTTATATTACTTCTTTGACTGTTATTTTATTTTTAAATATAATATTTTATTTCCGTTAGTTAAATAAATAATTAAAAACAAATTTTATTTAAGTATTAAAAGTTAGCTCAGTAAGTGTTTATCTTTAAAGAGTTTAGCGCATTTCTATTGAAAAATACAGATAAAATTAGTTGCGAGCAGTACTTCATAATTGAGTTACTGTTTAGGTTATGAAGCATAAACCGGAACTTTAAGCAAGAAATGAGTTATTAACCACGGAAACACGCATTCCAAAGGAAATTCGCTCAACATGTGGATTACTGCGCCTAAATATATATATATATATATATATATATATATTATTAATATATGTGCGTGTGTGTGTGTGTGTATATACAAGAATGGGGTCCAAGTTTTGAACTCCTGCCATGACGCCTATCATATAGCGTCAAACTAGTGCGATATCCCTTCTATACAAAATCTTTATAAAATCTCATCAAATCAGTAAGGTATTAGCAATACCTTGGAAGTTATATTTTGAACCGCTGCGGTCATTATCTAACCGCTGGCAGGTACACTATCAGGGTTGTGTTGCGGAGAATTTAGCTCTTTCATTAAAATATGAGAGACTTATAAGAGTTGTGACTAATAAAACCTACTTAGTATGAATAATTATTACATCACTTGACGACACATAAGGATTGTTTTTAACCAATGCTTTCATTTTTACACTTTTTTCAGAAAATGCATAACATCACCTGCTATAAAGGCCCGTATACAATCTTAAGTTAAGTTAGGAAGAATTGAAGAAGTGAAGAATTCCTCAGGAAGAATCGAAGAAGTGAAGAATTTCTCACTTAGAACAAACTATTTTGAAATTCCCGCTCTTTTAGACTTAAGAGATCCGTAAACACGTCTACAACCTCTAAGTGTTAAGTCAAGGTTTTAAAGTTACAATTACACATATAGCTGTATTTAGACTACTTTTCTTCCTACCGTCTACACACATTTTATTTATTGTAACAACGAGCAGATCTCAATAACAATTTTAATACAATTTAAATAAACATAAACTACTAATAAACTAAATAATAAACTACTTTTCTTTCTACCGTCTACACACATTTTATTTATTTATTTATTGTAACAACGAGCAGAGCTCAATAACATTTTTAATACAATTTAAATAAACATTGCTTTTTCAATGGTCTTTCCTTCCATTTTTAAAGACTTTTTGCAAATATTTTTACTTTACTTCTAAAATCGACCGTGTTTTATTTTTTTCAATTAATAAATAAAATCAAAATGGATGAGGTAATTTTTGGGAGCGTTATTTTCCTTATCTCTAGTATATCTACAGACGTAGGAACCTCATCCATTTCAAAAACTATATAATTCAAAAAAAAAAGAAAATAATATATTATATAAAAAAATATTCAAACAACAAAACAATCAACATAATCACATATTCAAACAACAACATCAAAACAATCACATCAATCGTTTACAAATATTGTAATCATTCAAAAACAGATAACGTTGTACATTTCTTTAAGTAACTTATAAAAAACTATTTTTATGGTTTCTTAAGTCAAAAGAGCGGGAAAAAGAATTATTTAAGAAGAAAAAAGAAATTTTGAAAAATTCTTCACTTCTTCAATTCTTCCTGACTTAACTTAAGATTGTAGACGGGCCTTAAATATCTTTAAAATAACTAAGTGACATAAAAAATCACAACTACCTTTTCAGCCTTTAATTATTTCCTAAATAGACTAAATATGCTAAATATTAAAACAATATTCGCAAAAGCAATATTCCTAGATGTCTACATCCTTTTGAAACAGTCTTCAAAAGTTATTTTTTTAATAAATTTAATTTTTATAAATTTCTAATAAACATTAGACTAAATAAATTTCTACAGCACACAAAATAACAATTTTTGTACTTAATACAAATGACATTCTGTTGTTAATATTTTAATCACTTTTATTTATTAAAACAATTAAACTGACAATAAAAGAAAACAATTTAAATTGACATTTTAAATTGGCTACTTCAATTAATTAAGACATACTACAAATCAGATAAAGATCTTTAAGTAAATTTATATTAATATATATATATATATATATATATATATATATATATATATATATATATATATATATATATTAATGTGAATGTGTCTTTGTGTGTAAGTATAAACAAATGATAAAGTTTATTCTATATGGGATATGTTATGGTTATCAAATAAAAAGTAGCATTTAATGTTTATTTTTTCATTGTTATTATAGTTTTTTGTCAAAAATTGTTCTTCAATCTTGTTATACGCTTACAAGGACGGTCTATGACAAACAAAAGGTAAACAATCACCGGAATATGGTGATATGGGTATTAAATACTTTAAAATGTAATATAGTTTGCAATGAAATCTAAAACACTGTATGCTCCAAGGTAATTTTCTAGACTTGATTGTCTACCCAATTTTTGGTATGAAAAGAAAAGTTTAAAAAAAAATGTTTAGACCAAAAAATCTATTCTTTATATTTTATTATTAAATTAATTACTATAATTGGTTAATTTAGCGGATTTTCATCATACAATGACGGTTATGAAGTTGATAAAAGAAGTAGATGGGGGAGTAGATTGGTATATATCCTTAATATCATTTATAAATACACACACTAACACACACATATCTATATATGTATGTGTGTGTGTGTGTGTAATACACACACATATATCATATGAAAGAACTAAACAAATATGCATTAACTGTAATTAAATAATGAAAATAGTAAAATTAAATGTAATTATTTAAACATTACATTGCTTTATTTTATGCTAAATAAGCTTTATCAGTGAATATTTATGCAAATGTAAAATTTAAATTTGTTAGGTTGGTAGCAACCGGCTGAAGAAAGGTGGCAGCTTAGTAGCAGCTCTATTATCACTGGAATACACAGAGTATGCTCCTTCTATAGTAATCCTTTTAAATCTCTGAATTTTTCGTGTGAATAAAATATTGTTTCCGAAAATATAGAACAACTGGTTAAATGTTAAAGTTTAAAGTAAAGTGATTCATTCATTAAGCTAGAAAACATTTTCCGGTATATAATAACCCCTTTTATATTTGCTTAGCCGAATCTGGCGAAAAATATGGCTATGGATGTTTAGATATGAACATTAGGAAATAAGTACTATCTTAGATGTTGGATGTTTTGATGAGAGATCTATATTTTTGTGAGGTTATTATCTCTTTTTAGTTTCTTATTAGGAAAGCTTTAAGAAATATAGGCAAAAAGCTATAGAAAATAGAGCATTGTCATCTACCTTAATTTAATTTTAATGTCTAATCTTGGATAACTTAATATTAAATAAAATTATTACTTCAAGTGAGGCTCCTACGATGACCTTTGTCATCATTTTAAATTACCTTAAAACGTTTTTAATTAATAAATTAGCCTAATTTAAACTAATTGGGATTATTTTGTTCAGATTTTAATAAAAATGTACTGTATAAATTATAGTGTTAAGATTTCTTTTAATATTTACATTTAATAAATTATTTTTTAAGTATTTAACCGTTTCATAACGCCTTTTAACGATTTTAAACATAAGGGGATGTTTAACCAAACGTTGAAATTAAGGGCTTACCCATAAAGCGATGCGTCTTGGTCAAATCCTAATAACTAACTAAATTGTAAATAGATTTTATATTTTTTTAAAGAATCCGACATTTTCTTTTAATGAGAGACGATTAAAACGTCATTTGAATCGTATTAGTTATAAATACCATAAAATATTATACTTGTAGTATATCCTAGAACTAAATTTCCTTAAATTTAATATATATGCCAATAATTAGGAATCTGCATCAAAAACAAGAGCTATGTTTTTTAAAATGTATCCAATTACGTAGTACAGAAACCTTAAAGGTGCGTTGCTTACATTGAAAAATAAGCACGGCATCTAAAACTAGTTTTAAAATTTGAAGTTTAAGTGGGTAATTAAAAACGTATTTCTGACAGTAGTAAAATTTATATGTTTATCTATTACTATAAAAAAAAATAATTTATGTTATTTATTAAAACTTACGTAGAGAACGTTTCATTAAAAAATTGTTTTATAATTATTCCTTTTAGCAATCAAGCATTAAGATTTAAATTTGATATATTTTGTTTATAATAATAATTATGATTAAGAGGCTTGAATTTGTTGATATTTAGAACCATTGTGAAGTTATAGTTGATATAAATTAACGAGACAGGGAGTAAGCGTGATTTATGAAGCAATGAAAATATCAGAATGCTTCATTAGTTATACATTAACCGGTATTTAGTAATTTGCTAATAACCAACCGGTATTTATCGGTGGCAAATTACCGGTATTTAGTAACCGGTAATTTGCTGGTCAACATAGTGTTGACTAGCAAATTTGAACTAAATTGTAAAATTGCAAGTTTAAGTTTGCGGTATTAAAATTGTTGCTAATTTGAATAATACGTACCATTGTTTTAGAAGCATTTAACGTGCAGAAAAGTTATATATATATATATATATATATATAATAATATATATATATATATATATATATATATATATATATATATATATATATATATATATAATATATTTGCTTAAAGGAACCAAATAGTTTTATAATATGTTTTAATATCATGTTAAGTTTTATC
>JACMZG010001908.1:22745704-22761828 GCA_018340805.1 Microvelia longipes | reverse complement strand
CTTTTAAGTGACGTTACGATCATATATTCTATATGATCCGAATCATTCTTTCTACTAACTCTCATTCGATTGATGTTGTACGGAGAGCTGAACTCCTGTTGATATAAACTTTGCTACTTCTCTGACTATGAAATTTACTTCTCAAACATCTCTCCTCTGTGAGGTTACATATACTCTGTGGTTTGTCCGAAACGTAATTATATCTATTTATTCAAAATTATTGCCAAAAATCTGTTTTTTTTCAATCAAATTTTTGATACCTGCTGATATACTTTACTAATTTGCTGAATAGGTCGATAATCACCACCATATAGCTTTTTTCCTGATGCCACTTGTTTCTCAGTGTGCACAATATTTATCCAACAATTTGTTCTAAAAATCTTCTCAACCCTTTCTTGGTAACACACTTCTTTCGGTCCTCCGTTGATCAATGTTTCCCTTTTTTGGCCAAATCTACGCATTGATTCAAATTAGTAATTTTAATAAAGTTTCCATCAATCGAAGGTTCAGTAATAGTATTCTGTAAATATGAATATATTTTCTTTATTCCTGAGATGACATAAATCTTGTATTGATGGTAATTGCTTGTAATCTATTTCATCGATTATACTCATTTGGTATCTATAATCAATATTCCTTATCTGCTCTTTTCGATCCTGGACTAATAATTCCATCATAAAAATTTTCAAACTCTTCGATCCAGGTGTGTTCCAAATTAATTTTTCATGACTAGTCTTTTTTTTGCTGCTCGTACTTTCGTTTGCATTATTGTCTGGTATTAAGTGTTTGTATTATCGGGTCCTCAATTCTGTGCTTACCAGTAAACTTTTCTATGATGGTTTCATTCTGCTGTTATGATGTTAATATAGTTTTTACTCTTGATTTTTTCTTTCTTAGCTCACTAAATGATTGTTTGACATTGGTGAGCAATATAGCTTTCATGATTCGTGATAATCCATTACCGCATTGTTATGTCTCCCCCTTTTTTCAATATCAGTATATTAATAAATTAATAAATAAAATAAATTAAAAGTACTTAATATGGATGGATTTGGGATGGATTTCACAATAGAATAATTAAAAATTTATTGATCGACAGAATTGTATAATTTTACTGACAATTGTATGAATGGAGAAGATGTAAAACTGACAATAACGAAAGTATAAAAATTATAGGCATACTGAATTCTTATTTTAATTGTAAGAATATTTTAATATTTTTTTATAAATTTTTGAATTATCTGGTAAAGATAATTCTGTTTTATAAATTGAATAAAATTTAAGCTGGATTGGGATAATCTTGGCTTTACCCTAAACTCATTTTAAAATTAGCGATTCACAAAAATCATATTATCTTGTATTCTTTGGTTGATACGGCTAAATTTAGTAGGAGCCTATCAAGTGTATTTCTTTAGGGCAGTTAGCGATCCTTCGTAACTGCGTGCGATTTTAAAATTATATAGTGTTAGGTCCCCATAACAAAATATTTGCTGAATTATTTTATTGTTGATTTTGTATTATCAATTGTTATATTTAATTAATCTTTTTGAAAAAGTAAATTAAGTGTTGCGTTCTTATTTATTATTATTATTATATATATCTATTTATTTAATTAATTTAAATAAATTACCTACACGCCTGTTGTTTATTATTAAAATTGGAGTCAGAAAATAGTAATTAAAAAGCCCAAACCCAACATTTGGTGAGCCCGACGTGATACAAATTATCCGTGGGCAGTATAAACAATCAAAATTTACTTAAGAAGTGGAAAAATCGTGAAATATTCGCGCAAAAGTGAAATGGACGAAGCAGTTAAGATTAATACAGTGGAAGGCGGGCAAAATTTTGCAATGATGCCAATTAAAGTATTTAGTGGAAGGGTATGTGATTTCCCTGAATTCATGTCCGAATATTACCAGGTAGCACAAGCCTACGGTATGAGCGAAGTTCGGATGATGCAGAGACTCCCGATATACCTGAAGGGTATGGTAAGGGATGTTTTTAATGATATAATGAATCCGGCGGATATAAATAAGAAACCAGCAAATTGGGGAGCATTGAGAATCGCATTAACCAACAGAATACTACCTGGAGATGCAGGACGCATCTTCCGACAACAATTTTATAATCGCAGACAAGGTGCAGACGAGCACGTGGGAGAGTATGCCTAAATTTAGCTATTTTAGCCGAACGAGCATTCGGGAGCAAAACAGGGTGGAATGAGGCCACTAAACTTATTGTCAAGGACCAGTTGTGGTCAGGAATCAAAGCAAATCTCAGGAATGCGCTGAGTTTGTACGTAGGTGAAGACTATGAGGAGCTAACCAAAAAAGCCATATTAATTGAAATGAGCCTAGTAAATACGGAGAGTGTATTTATGGTAAACTCAACAGATAAGGAGAAGACAATTGAGTGTTACAATTGTCACAAAAAAGGGCACAGAGCCAAAGATTGCCGATCCAAGAAAGGGTCCGGAGCAAAACAAGAAAGTGCAATGTACAAAGTGCGGTAGGAATAATCATACATGGGAGAACTGCAGGGTCAGAGATTTGCAGTGTGATACGTGCAAACGCAAGGGCCATGTGGCTACCGTTTGTCGAACAAAAATGGACAGTAATACGGTGGTGAGAGAGGAAGTAAACTCAACAGGAAAAATTAAGTGCTACGAATGCGGAAAATTCGGGCACGTCAGACGTTCGTGTCCAAAGGGGCAGGACGATAAGAGCCAAGCAGCTCAGGGGTCTAAACCCACCATAAACCTGGTCAATGCCGGCAAAGGGTTGACGTATCTTCAACAATTGGAGATGGAAATACAGGCGGAAAGGAACCGTTTAAGCAGAAACAATGAGTCAGTTATGATGATTACGGGTACAGATACTCAAACAGAGGTAATCGAGGAATTACAAAATGAAAAACTAAGGGATCAAGAAGATCTCGGGATCAACGTAGGGTCGGAACAAACGACTACGCGATCTAGAATCTGGGAATCTGAAGGAGATTGCCAAGGAAACACAAAAGGTTCAGACAAAATAGTACAATCTACAACCTCCCAGGAGAGGTAGAGGATTTATTGTCATGTTCAGACAGTGTATTAGCAATTAACGCTTTAGAATTAGAGCAATTGCAACTGGCAAAAAATATTCCTAGTCGATTAGGAATGGAACTCATGGCTGAGCCAAGAAATGAGGAAAATATTAAAAATATTCTCGAATGGACATTGACGTTGCACATCCCAGTAGAAACACTGAAGGATTTAGTGCCAATGATATTACCGTTGGTAGGGAAACCAAGTAGCTACCAAAACGAGATCAGGATGTTAATCAGAAAGAATGGACAGGCTATCAGGCAGGATCCATCCAGACAGTTATATTTCATTGTGGATATCAGGGTTCCAGGAAGGTTCCCGTGATCAAAAGATACTCCGTATTTCAAAAAGTAATGCGGATAAGAAAAGATTTAGGAATAACGTATCCAAATACGTGTTAATTGTGGTATGGGGAAATCAGGTGGATGATGACGAATTTCTGGTAGACGTCGGATGTTTGCCGTTACAAACTACAGTAGTCACTGTATTGACTGTAGAGCCATCAGAGCATCAGTGGTCATTATTGAGATTACCTGATAGACTTGATCACGAAAATGAGGTGGAACCGGAAAATGAAAACCTCGAAACAAATACAATGGGAGGAATATTGAGGTGGAACCGGAAAATGGAAATAATGAAACAAATCCAATAGGATGATTCCAGGATATTCAGTAGATTTGGATGAACCAGAAATAGTAGAAGTGTCTCAGTTGCCCAGAAAGATATTTACTGAGGAAGAGACAGCTACAAATGATAATGTTGACGCAAGAGCTTCAACATCTTGGGCACCCCTGAGCCAATTCCGGTGAGAATTGAAAAGAGGGGTAGACCAAAAAAGAAAACAACCATGGACCCGGTGGATGAGGTCTTGGTTAGAGAATTGAGAGCAAGAATGCTCGAAAATATAATAGACGAAATTGATCGGGAGGAAGAAGGTAAAACTCGAGAGTCAGTTTTATCGGAAACAGGATCGAAAATAATTCAGATTATTGGAGTATTAAAACCGGAGCTGGGAATCAAAAAAGAGGACAATGGGATCCTGGTAAACTAGCTCTGGCAGTGATGAAAATCGTCAAAAAACCAAAGAGGTAATGGGAGAGTACCCGGAACATAATCCATACGCTGGGAGCAAAAGGAACTACAGCTGGATTAGCAAAAACTGCATTAAGTATCATAATCCGAACGCTACATCGAGCGCGGGATCGGACGTTAAGAAACTTAAGGAGAAAATACGAAAGCTGGCACCAATATTTGATAATGTATTCGAGGCATGGATAAACGAGTCTGATGAATGGAAAGGTTCGATACATGAAGAAACCAGCAGGGTTTCGAGATACCCAGCTTTGATTTCAACCCTCCAGAAGGGTTACGATTTCCAAATATAGGGCATGAGAAACCTAAACAAATTATCTGGCTAATATTACTAATATTAGGCCTTATAAAACAAACGGGCAGTTTTACGGCATATGATTGTAATAATCCTAGTCCAGGAGGGATATATCGTTGGTTGACGCAGTGCAATGCAATGAGCTTATCCGACAAAAATAAAGGCCAGCGAGCCAACCAAATATTACATTTATCAAGAAGTAGAATATTACCGCACTCACATCAGAGAATGTAGAGTGAAACGTGCAGTATTTGAGTACTATTGCGGGACCAATAGTTACACGGCAGTTTTAGCAGCAAAAATTATACCCAGGTATATAAGCATACCGCCTGAAGATTGCGAAAAATGCATTTCGCACAGGGGAATTAAAAATTGATGGCGAAGTCATTAAAGGCAGAAGTAGGCTTGGAAGAAAGCCTTGAGTTTGAAAGAAAACTCGGAAATCAAAGTAGGCTTGGAAGAAATTGCTCGTGAATCAGAAGGCTTGGAAGAAAGCCTTGAGTTTGAAAGAAAACTCGTGAATCAGAAGTAGGCTTGGAAGAAAGCCTTGAGTTTGAAAGAAAACTCGAAATCAGAAGTAGGCTTGGAAGAAAGCCTTGAGTTTGAAAGAAAACTCGTGAATCAGAAGTAGGCTTGGAAGAAAGCCTTGAGTTTGAAAGAAAACTCGGAATCAGAAGTAGGCTTGGAAGAAAGCCTTGAGTTTGAAAAAAACTCGGAAATCAGAAGTAGGCTTGGAAGAAAGCTTGAGTTTGAAAGAAAACTCGTGAATCAGAATAGGCTTGGAAGAAAGCCTTGATTTGAAAGAAAACTCGGAAATCAGAAGTAGGCTTGGAAGAAAGCCTTGAGTTTGAAAGAAAACTCGTGAAATCAGAAGTAGGCTTGGAAGAAAGCCTTGAGTTTGAAAGAAAACTCGAAATCAGAAGTAGGCTTGGAAGAAAGCCTTGAGTTTGAAAGAAAACTCGGAAATCAGAAGTAGGCTTGGAAGAAAGCCCTTGAAGAAAGCTTGAGTTTGAAAGAAAACTCGTGAATCAGAAGTAGGCTTGGAAGAAAGCCTTGAGTTTGAAAGAAAACTCGTGAATCAGAAGTAGGCTAAGAAAGCCTTGAGTTTGAAAGAAACTCGTGAATCAGAAGTAAAGCTTGGAAGAAAGTCTTGAGTTTGAAAGAAAACTCGGAAAATCAAAGTAGGCTTGGAAGAAAGTCTGAGTTTGAAAGAAAACTCGTGAATCAGAAGTAGGCTGGAAGAAAGCCTTGAGTTTGAAAGAAAACTCGGAAATCAGAAGTAGGCTTGGAAGAAAGCCTTGAGTTTGAAAGAAAACTCGAATCAGAAGTAGGCTTGGAAGAAAGCCTTGAGTTTGAAAGAAAACTCGAAATCAGAAGTAGCTTGGAAGAAAGCTTGAGTTTGAAAGAAACTCGTGAATCAGAAGTAGGCTTGGAAGAAAGCCTTGAGTTTGAAAGAAAACTCGAATCAGAAGTAGGCTTGGAAGAAAGCCTTGAGTTTGAAAGAAAACTCGGAATCAGAAGTAGGCTTGTAAGAAAGCCTTGAGTTTGAAAGAAAACTCGTGAATCAGAAGTAAGGCTTGGAAGAAAGTCTTGAGTTTGAAGAAAACTCGGAATCAGAAGTAGGCTGGAAGAAAGTCTTGAGTTTGAAAGAAAACTCGTGAATCAGAAGTAGGCTTGGAAGAAAGCCTTGAGTTGAAAGAAAAACTCGGAAATCAGAAGTAAAGAAAGCCTTGAGTTTGAAAAAAAACTCGGAAATCAGAAAGTAGGCTGGAAGAAAGCCTTGAGTTTGAAAGAAAACTCGTGAATCAGAAGTAGGCTTGGAAGAAAGTCTTGAGTTTTGAAAGAAAACTCGTGAATCAAGAAAGTAGGCTTGGAAGAAAGCCTTGAGTTTGAAAGAAAACTCGGAAATCAGAAGTAGGCTTGGAAGAAAGCCTTGAGTTTGAAAGAAAACTCGTGAATCAGAAGTAAGGCTTGGAAGAAAGCTTGATTTGAAAGAAAACTCGGAATCAGAAGCTTGGAACTTGAGTTTGAAAGAAAACTCGGAAATCAGAAGTAGGCTTGGAAGAAAGTTTGAGTTTGAAAGAAAACTCGGAAATCAGAAGTAGGCTTGGAAAAAGCCTTGATTTGAAAGAAACTCGGAATCAGAATAGGCTTGGAAGAAAGCCTTGAGAAAGAAACTCGGAAATCTAGCTTGGAAGAAAGTCTTGAGTTTGAAAGAAAACTCGTGAATCAGAAGTAGGCTTGAAGAAAGCCTTGAGTTTGAAAGAAAACTCGGAAATCAGAAGTAGGCTTGGAAAGAAAGCCTTGAGTTTGAAAGAAAACTCGTGAATCAGAAGTAGGCTTGGAAGAAAGCCTTGAGTTTGAAAAGAAAACTCGAAATCAGAAGTAGGCTTGAAAGAAAGTCTTGAGTTTGAAAAGAAAACTCGGAAATCAGAAGTAGCTGGAAGAAAGTCTTGAGTTTGAAAGAAAACTCGGAAATCAGAAGTAGGCTTGGAAGAAAGCCTTGAGTTGAAAGAAAACTCGTGAAATCAGAAGTAGGCTTGGAAGAAACCTTGAGTTTGAAAGAAAACTCGGAATCAGAAGTAGGCTGGAAGAAAGCCTTGAGTTTGAAAAAAACTCGGAATCAGAAGTAGGCTTGGAAGAAAGCCTTGAGTTTGAAAGAAAACTCGTGAATCAAAGTAGGCTTGGAAGAAAGCCTTGAGTTGAAAGAAAACTCGGAATCAGAAGTAGGCTTGGAAGAAAGTCTTGAGTTGAAAGAAACTCGAATCAGAAAGTAGGCTTGGAAGAAAGCTTGAGTTGAAAGAAAACTGAAACTCTCTCGTGAGAGGCTTGGAAGAAAGCCTTGAGTTGAAAAAACTCGAAAGAATAGCTTGGAAGAAAGTCAGAGTTGAAAGAAAACTCGAAATCAGAAGTAGGCTTGAAGAAAGCCTTGAGTTTGAAAGAAAAACTCGTGAACAAGAGTAAGGCTTGGAAGAAAGTCTTGAGTTTGAAAGAAAACTCGAAATCAGAAGTAGCCTTGGAAGAAAAGCTTGAGTTTGAAAGAAAACTCGTGAATCAGAAGTAGGCTTGGAAGAAAGTCCTTGAGTTTGAAAGAAACTCGGAAATCAGAAGTAGGCTTGGAAAAAGCCTTGAGTTGAAAGAAAACTTCAGAAGTAGGCTTTGGAAGAAAAGCCTTGAATTTGAAAGAAAACTCGTGAATCAGAAGTAGGCTTGGAAGAAAGCTTGAGTTTGAAAAGAAAACTCGGAAATCAGAAGTAGGCTTGGAAGAAAGCCTTGAGTTTGAAAGAAAACTCGGAAATCAGAAGTAGGCTTGGAAGAAAGCCTTGAGTTTGAAAGAAAACTCGTGAATCAGAAGTAGGCTTGGAAGAAAGCCTTGAGTTTGAAAAGAAATCTCGTGAATCAGAATAAGGCTTGGAAGAAAGTCTTGAGTTTGAAAGAAACTCGGAAATCAAAGTCCTTGGAAGAAAAGCTGAAGTTTGAAAAAGAAAACTCGTTCAGAAGTAGGCTTGGAAGAAAGCCTTGAGTTTGAAAAGAAATCTCGTGATCAGAAGTAGCTTGGAAGAAAGTCCTTGAGTTTGAAAGAAAACTCGGAAATCAAAAGTAGCTTGGAAAAGAAAGCCTTGAGTTTGAAAGAAACTCGTGAATCCAAGTAGGCTTGGAAAGAAAGCCTGATTGAAGAAAACTCGGAATCAGAAGTAGCTTGAAGAAAGCCTTGAGTTTGAAAGAAAACTCTGAATCAGAAGTAGGCTTGGAAGAAAGTCCTCTCAGAAGTAGGCTTGGAAGAAAGCCTTGAGTTTGAAAGAAAACTCGTGAATCAGAAGTAGGCTTGGAAGAAAGCCTTGAGTTTGAAAGAAACTTCAGAAGTAGGCCTTGAGTTTGAAGAAAACTCGGAAATCAGAAGTCTTGGAAGAAAGTCTTGAGTTGAAAGAAAACTCGGAATCAGAAGTAGCTTGGAAGAAAGTCTTGAGTTTGAAAGAAAACTCGTGAATCAGAAGTAAAGAAAGTCTTGAGTTGAAAGAAAACTCTCAGAAGTAGGCTTGGAAGAAAGCCTTGAGTTTGAAAGAAAACTCGTGAATCAGAAGAGGCTTGGAAGAAAGCCTTGAGTTGAAAGAAAACTCGGAAATAGAAGTAGGCTTGAAGAAAGTCTTGAGTTTGAAAGAAAACTCGGAAATCAGAAGTAGGCTTGGAAGAAAGTCTTGAGTTGAAAGAAAACTCGGAAATCAGAAGTAGGCTTGGAAGAAAGCCTTGAGTTTGAAAGAAAACTCGTGAATCAGAAGTAGGCTTGAAGAAAGCCTTGAGTTTGAAAGAAAACTCGTGAATCAGAAGTAGGCTTGGAAGAAAGCCTTGAGTTTGAAGAAAAACTCGGAATCAGAAGTAGGCTTGGAAGAAAGCCTTGAGTTTGAAAGAAAACTCGTGAATCAGAAGTAGGCTTGGAAGAAAGCCTTGAGTTTGAAAGAAAACTCGTGAATCAGAAGTAGGCTTGGAAGAAAGCTTGAGTTTGAAAGAAAACTCGAAATCAGAAAAAAAGTCGTTTGAAAGAAAACTCGGAAATCAGAAGTAGGCTTGGAAGAAAGCCTTAGAGTTTGAAAGAAAACTCGTGAATCAGAAGTAGGCTTGGAAGAAAGTCTTGAGTTTGAAAGAAAACTCGGAATCAGAAGTAGGCTTGAAAAAAGCTTGAGTTTGAAAGAAAAACTCGTGAATCAGAAGTAGGCTTAAGAAAGCCTTAGTTTGAAAGAAAACTCGTGAATCAGAAGTAGCTTGGAAGAAAGCCTTGAGTTTGAAAGAAACTCTGGAATCAGAAGTAGGCTTGGAAAAAGCCTTGAGTTTGAAAGAAAACTCGAAATCAGAAGTAAGCTTGGAAGAAAGTCTTGAGTTTGAAAGAAAACTCGGAATCAGAAGTAGCTTGGAAGAAAGCCTTGAGTTTGAAAGAAAACTCGAAAATCGAAGTCTTTGGAAGAAAAGCTTGAGTTGAAAGAAAACTCGGAATCAGAAGTAGGCTTGGAAGAAAGCCTTGAGTTTGAAAGAAAACTCGTGAATCAGAAGTAGGCTTGGAAGAAAGCCTTGAGTTTGAAAGAAAACTCGGAATCAGAAGTAGGCTTGAAGAAAGCCTTGAGTTTGAAAGAAAACTCGGAAATCAGAAGTAGGCTTGGAAGAAAGCTTGAGTTTGAAAGAAAACTCGGAAATCAGAAGTAGGCTTGGAAGAAAGCTTGAGTTTGAAGAAAACTCGTGAATCAGAAGTAGGCTTGGAAGAAGCCTTGAGTTTGAAAGAAAAACTCGTGAATCAGAAGTAGGCTTGGAAGAAAGCCTTGAGTTTGAAAGAAAACTCGGAATCAGAAGTAGGCTTGGAAGAAAGCCTTGAGTTTGAAAGAAAACTCGTGAATCAGAAGTAGGCTTGGAAGAAAGCCTTGAGTTTGAAAGAAAAACTCGTGAATCAGAAGTAGGCTTGGAAGAAAGCCTTCAGAAGTAGGCTTGGAAGAAAGCCTTGAGTTTGAAAGAAAACTCGGAAATCAGAAGTAGGCTTGGAAGAAAGCCTTGAGTTTGAAAGAAAACTCGTGAATCAGAAGTAGGCTTGGAAGAAAGCCTGAGTTTGAAAAGAAAACTCGGAAATCAGAAGTAGGCTTGGAAGAAAGCCTTGAGTTTGAAAGAAAACTCGAATCAGAAGTAGGCTCCTTGAGTTTGAAAAAAACTCGGAAATCAGAAGTAGCTTGGAAAGAAAGCCTTGAGTTTGAAAAGAAAACTCGTGAATCAGAAGTAGCTTGGAAGAAAGTCTGAGTTTGAAAGAAAACTCGGAAATCAGAAGTAGCTTGGAAGAAAGCTTGAGTTTGAAAGAAAACTCGTGAAAATCAGAAGTAGGCTTGGAAGAAAGCCTTGAGTTTGAAAAAAACTCGGAATCAGAAGTAGGCTTGGAAAAAGCTTGAGTTTGAAAGAAAACTCGGAAATCAGAAGTAGGCTTGGAAGAAAGCTTGATTGAAAGAAAACTCGTGAATCAGAAGTAGGCTTGGAAGAAAGTCTTGAGTTTGAAAGAAAACTCGGAAATCAGAAGTAGGCTTGGAAGAAAGCCTTGAGTTTGAAAGAAAACTCGTGAAACAGAAGTAGGCTTGGAAAAGTCTTGAGTTTGAAAAGAAAACTCGGAAATCAGAAGTAGGCTTGGAAGAAAGCTTGAGTTGAAAGAAAACTCGAAAACAGAAAGTAAGCTTGGAAGAAAGTCCTTGAGTTTTGAAAGAAAAACTCGTGAATCAGAGTAGGCTTGGAAAAAGTCCTTGAGTTTGAAAAAGAAAACTCGGAATCAGAAGTAGGCTTGGAAAGAAAGCCTTAGAGTTTGAAAAAAACTCGTGAAAAGAAGTAGGCTTGGAAGAAAGCCTTGAGTTTGAAAGAAAACGGAAATCAGAAGTAGGCTTGGAAGAAAGTCTTGAGTTTGAAAAAACTCGGAAATCAGAAGTAGCTTGGAAGAAGTTTGGTTGAAAGAAAACTCGTGAATCAGAAGTAGGCTTGGAAGAAAAGCTTGAGTTTGAAAGAAAACTCGGAAATCAGAAGTAGGCTTGGAAGAAAGCCTTGAGTTTGAAAGAAAACTCGTGAATCAGAAGTAGGCTTGGAAGAAAGTCTTGAGTTTGAAAGAAAACTCGGAAATCAGAAAGTAGGCTTGGAAGAAAGCTTTGAGTTTGAAAGAAACTCGAAATCAGAAGTAGGCTTGAAGAAAGCCTTGAGTTTGAAAGAAAACTCGGAATCAGAAGTAGGCTTGGAAAAAAGCCTTGAGTTTGAAAGAAAACTCGGAATCAGAGTAGGCTTGGAAGAAAGTCTTGAGTTTGAAAAAAAACTCGTGAATCAAAAGTTGGAAAAAGCCTGGAGTTTGAAGAAAACTCGTGAATCAAAAGTAGGCTTGGAAAAAAGCCTTGAGTTTGAAAGAAAACTCGGAAATCAGAAATAGGCTTGGAAGAAAGTCTTGAGTTGAAAGAAAACTCGGAAATCAGAAGTAGGCTTGGAAGAAAGCCTTGAGTTTGAAAGAAAACTCGAAATCAGAAATAGGCTTGGAAAAAAGCTTGAGTTTGAAAGAAAACTAGGAATCAGAAGTAGCTTGGAAGAAAGTCTTGAGTTTGAAAGAAAACTCGTGAATCAAAAGTAGGCTTGGAAGAAAGCCTGAGTTTGAAAGAAACTCGGAGTAGGCTTGGAAAAAAGCCTTCAGTTGGAAAGAAAACTCGGAATCAGAATAGGCTTTGGAAAAGTCTTTGAGTTGAAAGAAAACTCGGAATCAGAAGTAGAGAAAGCCTTGAGTTTGAAAGAAAACTCGAAATCAGAAGTAGGCTTGGAAAAAGTCTTGAGTTTGAAAGAAACTCGGAAAATCAGAAGTAGGCTTGGAAGAAAGCCTTGAGTTTGAAAGAAAACTCGAAAATCAGAAAAAGGCTTGAAAAAGCCTTCAGTTTGAAAGAAAACTAGTGAATCAGAAGTAGGCTTGGAAGAAAGCCTTGAGTTTGAAAGAAATCGTGAATCAAAAGTAGGCTTGGAAGAAAGCCTGGAGTTGGAAGAAAACTCGTGAATCAGAAGTAGGCTTGGAAGAAAGCCTTGAGTTTGAAGAAACTCGGAAATCAGAAATAGGCTTGAAAAAAAGCTTTTGAAAGAAAACTCGTGAAATCAGAAGTAGGCTTGGAAGAAAGTCTTGAGTTTGAAAGAAAACTCGAAATCAGAAGTAGGCTTGGAAGAAAGCCTTGAGTTTGAAGAAACTCGAAATCAGAAATCTTGGAAGAAAGCTTGAGTTGAAAGAAAACTCGGAAATCAGAAGTAGGCTTGGAAGAAAGCTTGAGTTTGAAAGAAAACTCGTGAATCAGAAGTAGGCTTGGAAGAAAGCCTAGTTTGAAAGAAACTCGTGAATCAAAGTAGGCTTGGAAGAAGCCTTGAGTTTGAAAGAAAACTCGAAATCAGAAAGGCTTGGAAGAAAGCCTTGAGTTTGAAGAAACTCGAAATCAGAAGTAGGCTTGGAAGAAAGCCTTGAGTTTGAAGAAAACTCGAAATCAGAAGTAGGCTTGGAAGAAAGCTTTGAGTTTGAAAGAAAACTCGTGAATCAGAAGTAGGCTTGGAAGAAAGTCTTGAGTTTGAAGAAACTCGGAAATCAGAAATAGGCTTGAAAAAAGCCTTCAGTTTGAAGAAAACTCGGAATCAGAAGTAGGTTGGAGAAAGCCTTGAAAAAAACTCGGAAAGAAATAGGCTTGAAAGAAAAGAGAAAACTCAGAAGTAAAGAAAGCCTTGAGTTTGAAGAAAACTCGAAATCAGAAGTAGGCTTGGAAGAAGCTTTGAGTTTGAAAGAAAACTCGAAATCAGAAATAGGCTTGAAGAAAGCCTTGAGTTTGAAGAAACTCGGAAATCAAAATAGGCTGGAAAAAGCCTTCAGTTTGAAAGAAAACTAGTGAATCAGAAGTAGGCTTGGAAGAAAGTCTTGAGTTTGAAAGAAAACTCGTGAATCAAAGTAGGCTTGGAAGAAAGCCTTGAGTTTGAAGAAAACTCGTGAATCAGAAATAGGCTTGGAAAAAAAGCCTTCAGTTTGAAAGAAAACTCGGAAATCAGAAATAGGCTTGGAAGAAAGTCTTGAGTTGAAGAAAACTCGGAATCAGAAGTAGGCTTGGAAGAAAGCTTGAGTTTGAAAGAAAACTCGGAAATCAGAAGTAGGCTTGGAAGAAAGCCTTGAGTTTGAAGAAACTCGGAAATCAGAATAGGCTTGGAAAAAGCCTTGAGTTTGAAAGAAAACTAGTGAATCAGAAGTAGGCTTGGAAGAAAGTCTTGAGTTTGAAAGAAAACTCGTGAATCAAAAGTAGGCTTGGAAGAAAGCCTGGAGTTTGAAAAAACTCGGAATCAGAAATAGGCTTGGAAGAAAGCCTTGAGTTTGAAAGAAACTCGGAAATCAGAAATAGGCTTGGAAAAAGCCTTCAGTTTGAAAGAAAACTAGTGAATCAGAAGTAGGCTTGGAAGAAGTCTTGAGTTTGAAAGAAAACTCGTGAATCAAAAGTAGGCTTGGAAGAAAGCCTGGAGTTTGAAGAAAACTCGTGAATCAAAGTAGGCTTGGAAAAAAGCCTTCAGTTTGAAAGAAAACTCGAAATCAGAAATAGGCTGGAAGAAGTCTTGAGTTTGAAAGAAACTCGGAATCAGAAGTAGGCTTGGAAGAAAGTTTTGATTTTGAAAGAAACTCGGAAATCAGAAGTAGGCTTGGAAGAAAGCCTTGAGTTTGATAGAAACTCGGAAATCAGAAATAGGCTTGGAAAAAAGCCTTCAGTTTGAAAGAAAACTAGTGAATCAGAAGTAGGCTTGGAAGAAAGTCTTGAGTTTGAAAGAAACTCGTGAATCAAAAGTAGGCTTGGAAGAAAGCCTGGAGTTTGACAGAAAACTCGTGAATCAAAAGTAGGCTTGGAAGAAAGCTTGAGTTTGAAAGAAAACTCGGAAATCAGAAATAGGCTTGGAAGAAAGTCTTGAGTTTGAAAGAAAACTCGAAAATCAGAAGTAGGCTTGAAGAAAGCCTTGAGTTTGATAGAAACTCGAAATCAGAAGTAGGCTTGAAGAAAGCTTTGAGTTTGAAGAAAACTCGGAAATCAGAATAGGCTTGGAAGAAGTAGTTTGAAGAAACTCGGAAATCAGAAATAGGCTTGGAAAAAAGCCTTCAGTTTGAAAGAATACTCGGAAATCAGAAGTAGGCTTGGAAGAAAGCCTTGAGTTTGAAGAAAACTCGGAAAAAGAATAGGCTTGGAAAAGCCTTGAGTTTTAAAAAAAAACTCGGAAATCAGAAATAGGCTTGAAAGAAAGCCTTCATTTAAAAGAAAACTAGTGAATCAGAAGTAGGCTTGGAAGAAGGTCTTGAGTTTGAAAGAAAACTCGTGAATCAAAAGTAGGCTTGGAAGAAAGCCTGGAGTTTGACAGAAAACTCGGAAATCAGAAGTAGGCTTGGAAGAAAGCCTTGAGTTTGATAGAAACTCGGAAATCAGAAAAATAGGCTTGAAAAAAGCCTTCAGTTTGAATGAAAACTAGTGAATCAGAAGTAGGCTTGGAAAGAAAGTCTTGAGTTTGAAGAAAACTCGTGAATCAAAAGTAGGCTTGAAAGAAAGCTTGAGTTTGATAGAAAACTCGGTGAATCAAAGTAGGCTTGGAAAAAAGCCTTCAGTTTGAAAGAAAACTCGGAAATCAGAAATAGGCTTGGAAGAAAGCTTGAGTTTGAAGAAAATCGAAATCAGAAGTCTTGGAAGAAAGTCTTGAGTTTGAAAAAACTCGGAAATCAGAAGTAGGCTTGGAAGAAAGCCTTGAGTTTGATAGAAACTCGGAAATCAGAAATAGGCTTGGAAAAAAGCCTTCAGTTTGAAAGAAAACTAGTGAATCAGAAGTAGGCTTGGAAGAAAGTCTTGAGTTTGAAAGAAAACTCGTGAATCAAAGTAGGCTTGGAAGAAAGCCTGGAGTTTGAAGAAAACTCGTGAATCAAAAGTAGGCTTGGAAGAAAGCTTGAGTTTGAAGAAAACTCGAAATCAAAAATAGGCTTGGAAGAAAGTTTTGAGTTTGAAAGAAAACTCGGAAATCAGAAGTAGGCTTGGAAGAAAGTCTTGAGTTTGAAAGAAAAACTCTATTCAGAAGTAGGCTTGGAAGAAAGTCTTGAGTTTGAAAGAACACTCGGAAATCAGAAGTAGGCTTGGAAGAAAGCCTTGAGTTTGATAGAAAGTCGGAAATCAGAATTAGGCTTGGAAAAAAGCCTTCAGTTTGAAAGAAAACTAGTGAATCAGAAGTAGGCTTGGAAGAAAGTCTTGAGTTTAAAAGAAAACTCGTGAATCAAAAGTAGGCTTGGAAGAAAGCCTGGAGTTTGACAGAAAACTCGGAAATCAGAAATAGGCTTGAAAAGAAAGCCTTGAGTTTGATAGAAACTCGGAAATCAGAAATAGGCTTGGAAAAAGCCTGAGTTTGAAAAGAAAACTAGTGAATCAGAAGTAGCTTGGAAGAAAGTCTTGAGTTGAAAGAAAACTCGTGAATCAAAAGTAGGCTTGGAAGAAAGCCTGGAGTTTGAAATAAAAACTCGTGAATCAAAAGTAGGCTTGGAAAAAAGCCTTCAGTTTGAAGAAAACTCGAAATCAGAAATAGGCTTGGAAGAAAGTCTTGTAGTTTTGAAAGAAAACTCGGAATAGAAGTAGGCTTGGAAGAAAGTCTTGATTTTGAAAGAACACTCGGAATCAGAAGTAGGCTTGCGAGACCTTGAGTTTGATAGAAACTCGAAATCAGAAATAGGCTTGGAAAAAAGCCTTCAGTTTGAAAGAAAACTAGTCGGAACTCGAAGAAGGCTTGGAAGAAAGTCCTTGAGTGAGAAAACTCGTGAATCAGTAGGCTTGGGAAAGCTGGAGTTTGACGAAACTCGTGAATCAAGTAGGCTTGGAAGAAGCCTTGAGTTTGAAGAAATCGATCAGAAATAGGCTTGGAAGAAAGTCCTTGAGTTGAGAAACTCGGGAAATCAGAAGTAGGCTTGGAAGAAGTCTTGAGTTTGAAGAAAACTCGAAAATCAAGAAATTAGGCTTGGAAGAAAGTCTTGAGTTTGACAGAAAACTCGTGAATCAGAAATAGCTTGGAAGAAAAGCTTGAGTTTTGAAAGAACACTCGGAAATCAGAAAATAGGCTTGGAAGAAAGCTTGAGTTTGATAGAAACTC
>JACMZG010001908.1:22723961-22744365 GCA_018340805.1 Microvelia longipes | reverse complement strand
AACGTTAGAATCGTTGGGTGTCCGGGAAAATATCCCAGCCAAATAAGCGGGATAAAATATCCAAGCCAAATAAGCGGGATAAAATATCCAAGCCAAATAAGCGGGAAAAATATCCTTACCAAATAAGCGGGAAAAAAAGATCCAAGCCAAATAAGCGGAAAAAAATATTCCCCAGTTATTTACAATGTGCTGAGGGCTCGCCGGGGGGGAGGATGGGTTGGACTATTTACCATTGTGCTGGAGGCTCACCAGACCAAAACAAGTGGGAAAAATAATATTCCCAGTTATTTGCACTGGCTGGAGGCCTCACCGCGGAAAGAGGGGTCTGGACTATATGCACTGTGCTGGAAGGTCACAAACCTTACTACTAACCTATAAGGTTATGAGCGATTGGTGTCGGTAATGAAGTCAACCGTATAGAGGTTAAAAAAATTTATTTTGTTTCCGCTATGTATTAAAATCTGATCAGCAATAGTGATATCAACACACTCTAGGAGCTAACAAAGAGTTGAAGCCACGCATTGTTTCAACCTCTCTAACTTACTTCGGGTTCAAAAGTTATAAGTGATTGGTGTCGGTATCCAAATATCCAAAAAAAATAAGCGGGAAAGAAATTATCCAAGCCAAAAAAACGGGAAAAAATATCCCCAGTTTATTAACACTGTGCTGGAGGGCTCACCGGGGGGAAGGGGAGGTCTGGACTATTTCACATATCTTACTTCGAAATATTGATGCTCCAAAACTTTGTAATGGTACACGGTTTAAGGTAAGCTACTGTTGCTTATGTGATTGAAGTATCATCCTAACAGGCTGTTCTACAGGAGAAGGACGTGTTTATTCCGAAGAATACCACTGATTTCCAACAGATTAAACAAGGCTCAAGCACAGTTCTTTGGAAGTACCTGGCATTTGACTTATCGAATGATTGCTTTGGAATGGACAACTGGTATGTAGCAATCTCAAAGAGTTGGAAGCCAAGCAAAAATTTATTTATCTCCAATCTACAGACAAGCAAGCAAATAATGTTGTTTTTAAAAGAAATTTTATGAGCATTCAAATTAGGTATTAACAACATTTAATTTCATTGATTATTTGTGATATATTTTAGTAATATTGATGAAAGAGAAATTGTTTTATTCTGCTATCATTTTTTAGAGCTATTTATCCTTTGAAAAAGAAGGGGTTTGGGCCACAGCCCCCATTTTCAATTTTTATTCAATCCGGAAAACGCCTGGTAGTTGTCGCTTTATAATATAAATATGCTTTTTAATCGTATTATATATAAAGATTTATCGCTCTCTCTCTAAATGAAAAAAATTAATTTGAAAAAAAAATATCACATAAAACAAAATCTCTAAAATCGCTCCTTAATCGATAATCTAATAACATTATCAGTCGTCAATAAAGTGAATTAGTAACGCATATATTCAGTAAATGCAAACATAACCGAAGTACAACAATCAAATAATAATAATAATCAATAATAATAATAATCCAATAAAATAATAATCAATATAATAAAATCATAATAATAATATAATCACCTCGAAATTCAAATATGAAATTTCTCTCTTGTGTTAAACTTATCGAATTAAATAATAAAAAAAACAATATGAACAATTTTTCAAAATAAAAATGATCACAGCAATTTTTATATTCAAAATCATAAATGCAAAAAATGCCAAATAAAGAACCATTAGGAAAGCAAGTAGCCGATAATAAATATAATGGAGTTTGTGTTTAAAAAAAAAACATTTTTTGAATGCACATTTTAAGATATTTATTTATTAATTTTATCACTGAAACATCAACTCAGTTGCATGATGAATACTCAATTCACCATACAAGATTTCAAATTAATTAGATAATCTATAAACAGAATGGAGTTTGTGGCAATCAGTTTGCATCACAAAAATCCACAAAAATGCCGGTTCTCTTGACATCATTGGTCAGGTTTGATAGAGTTCTGAAAATAAAGATTTATTTAAAAGATTTCTAAACTATAGGATTATCAAAATAGATATAAATAAGCTGGTCAACAAGTACTTACAAAAGAAGAGAATACTAATGAGATAAGGAAACCATGAAAGAACTGAAGAAGTGCTAATTCTCAGCTAACTTTCTAAATTTGACTATTAAACTCGGTCGACAGATTGAAACCAAAATATTATGTTTTCATGGATCATTTATAAAAACATTTTAAATGCGATTTTTATTTATAATAGTTAAATTTTATCGTGTGATATGTGGTTATAATAATTGTTAATTTTGCTTTGCATTAATTTTTGGACGTCTCTTAACATTTTTACATTTTAAAATAAACCTTGTTTACCATTCTCAGTACATTCTGGAATCAAGCTCTATTTCGTTTTCGGATAGCGCAATGTTTGGAAGACTTCTTATTCAGTGGGTTCAATAATGAAGTTCAAATTTCCACAATATCAATAACTCTTATTTCTTTCTAAAATCCTTTGATAAAGTACTTTCAACATCTTCTACCTCCCGTCACTGTTACGTATGGCTCATATCAATGTTGTCATTTTATATTTTGTATTTTTTTTAAATAAAAGTTTTTAATAGGTTAAATTTTAAGCAACAATGAACAAGTTTGTATATATTGTCAACAAATAAATAAATACATCTCAAAATGATTTAAATTACATTTCAAAACTTATATTTTATAACTCATTCTATTAAATTGACTTAATTACTAATATTAAATTAGCCTCTCATTTATTAAATTTTATTTCCAATTAAATAAATTTACTCATTAATTAATTTAACCTCTTCATTTTATAATTATACCTTCGAATACAAGCGGCTCAAAAATGAAGTGGCAGAATCCGTGAAATTTAATGTTGAAAGAGAAATAATGGGCTGACAATTATTAGAAAAATATAAGATTCAAATAATAGTACAGTCAAACCCCGTTATAAGGAACCCCATTTATAAGGAAACCCCGTTATAATGGGCCAATAAATTTATGGATCTAATTTTATTTTATGAATAAATTAATAATATAAAATGAATAAACGAAAACGAAATTAAAATAACCAAGAAAAATCTAAAATTGTCAACATCCACAAAAGCACAAGAAAGCCCAATTTGAAAGAGGTAGCAAACCATTTTCAAAATTTTTGGAAAAAAGCAGCAATTATAAAAACTGTTTTAAAAGCTTTCTAAAAGTGATGCCAACAACAAATGCAGGATCAATTGAATTCCACTAAAAAGAAGCAGGAGGCTAAATTATGAAGAATTGGAAAATGTTTGCAGTTATCTATTAAGCAACTTTCAGTCGAAAAATCTATATGTGACTGAAGATGTTATGAAAGTCCAAGTTACTTAAATTTTTACTATTGAGCCGGGTATTTGAAAATTTTGGCCTTGACCGATTTAAAAAGCGACATAACCTGAAATCAAAGTTTTTATCTGGGTGAAAGGCGGAAATATTAATCTACAGCAAAATTGAATCGTTCTAAACTTCAATTGGAATGATAAAAAGCCATTAAAGATTATTGAAACTAATTCGGGCATCTAAAAAAATATGGATGAAACTGTCCTTGTAAAATAAACAACGTTCCTTCAAGAACATTAGGCAATCATAATGTTAAAGCGTCAAAAATGATAACTTTAAAATGTCATAATAATATTTTTAGTTATTACGTCATTAAATAACGATAACCCCCGTTGTTAGGAACCCCCGTTATAAGGGACATTTTCACAATGTACGAACCTGTCCCTTATAACGGGTTTGGACTGTATTAAGAAATTGCTGCCAGCTAGATTTACAACGAATTTACAAAACAAATAAAATCAGAGCTTTTGTCAGATAAAAAACATAACTGTACAATCAAATGATTAGAATGGAAAACAATTTTTATTTTAGTTCAAATGAAATTTTTAGGGCTTGATTGCATCATTTAAGAACGTAGAAGTAGTAAACTGCATTGTAGAATAACAACCTGAACTTTAATTCAAGTATACATAATTTCCTTTGAAAAATATTCATTGGGCAAATAATATAAATAGAGTGAAATTACTGAATAAAACAAATATAGAAAAACAGAAAATTAAATGATTATAAAAGCGTTATTTTGTCCGTCATAAAGACTTTCAGTTTCTCACGTTTTTTGACTGAACATAACAAGATAGCTTGACAATATAAACTGCAATAAATGTTACCGGGTTTTTCTGATATAGGCCCATCCAAATATAAACCCATTCTGGCTCTAAATGGCATGACTGTCAGATAAAGCCCCATGGCCTTTATTGAGCCAAAAATGAAAATTTTTAATTAGTTGATTAGTAAAGATAGTAGCACACTGGCTCGACGCCTCCCCTAAGGACGAACTTTTATACAGTATTTATACAGTTTTATAAGTTAGTATGTAAGAATTATGTAATTAATAATTACGTAATCAGTACTAATTTGTGTGTATTACGTATAATGCGAATAATTATGTAAATTCTTTGCTTTAACAGGAAATGAAATTACGAATTTTGTTCAAATTACGTAATTGCGACATCATTATTACGTAATGCGATAGAAAAATTACGTGGTTATGCCGTAATACACACCAAAATGCATAATCGAAAAGACAAGGTGGAGAAAGCGTCCAAAATTACTAGCAGTGGGAAAAATGGGAAAAGAAATTGCACGAAGAAACCTATGAAAGGGACACATTAATAAGAAGAGGAACTAGAAACAATCGCGTCAGTATCAAGCACCAAGATTCAATAGAACATAACAGAGAAAACAAGAACGAATACGAGAAAGAAACAAATGGGAAAAAGAAAACTAGAAGAGAAAAGGCAAATAACCAAAAGCAAACAGAAACTGACAGACTATTGCATGATGCAAAATTGAAACAAGTTTCCCCATCATCATCAGAGTAGTTCGACAGGGAAATAAACAAATCGAGGACAGGCTTCAAGCTGAGCAGAAGGATAGGTAAGAGAAATACTATTGGGAAAGGTGGTGGAGCAAGTAATTAATATGTTCGGAGCGGAGGATGAAGATAGTTGGTAAGGAGAATTACTATCAAGCACACAAAGATATAAAATTATTTCAAATCGCGACAAGCAAACGGTTGATGGAAAGTCGAGTTCCAGTTACGAAACATATGAGAAAACAGTTATCAATTTGAAACCAAAACTTTACAAATAAGTCAGAATAATTGCGTATTATATAAAATGAGGATGGAAGAAGCTATCAAAGTAGGTCGAGCGAAAATGAATTGGAGTGCGGTCAAGGCAAAGGAAAGGGAAGAGAAAATATGAGAACAAGTGAAATAAAAAGAATACAGCAGACTCCACTGGACTACAAAGAATATCGTCTAAGGAGAGAACCTATTTTGAAGAGTGATGGAAAACGAGTAGCAGCGGGACTGGATCAACGAGATAATATAACCAGAAAAGGCTTATTCCGAAGAACTGGAAAAAGCAGAAAGCATGAATAAACAACGGACGAAAAGCAAGAGCCAGACTTTTAAACGAAAAAAAATAACTTAAAGAAGAGAGTATCAAAATTAAACAAGAAACCAAAAGAGAA
This sequence comes from Microvelia longipes, assembly GCA_018340805.1. Classification (NCBI taxonomy): domain Eukaryota; kingdom Metazoa; phylum Arthropoda; class Insecta; order Hemiptera; family Veliidae; genus Microvelia; species Microvelia longipes. The sequence goes on along the minus strand of JACMZG010001908.1, from coordinate 22,738,814 downwards.
GGGGGAGAACTATCCAATTAAAAAAGTAATATTTGTATTAATTAATTTATTTTTAAATTAATTGATTAAATTTTAAATTAATTAATATTTAATTAAATTTATATTAATAAAGCAAAATAATTAATTTCCATCAATTATCAATTTCAGCCAATAAAATTTATCAATGAAAAATTGATGAAATCGAAACTCAACCTTCAGGAAACTCCTGCGATTTTGTTGAAAGCTAGATTGAGACTCGTTAATCGCTGAGTTTCCCTATTACCGGCGATTATTCTTGTCCGATGCCTAAATGTACCAAGTTCAGCAGGGAAAATATTGAAGGCAAAATATGTGTTGAAAAACAGGTTAAGAACTCACCTGCAACTTTTGGATGGAATCTGGAATGTATTCGATTCTGCTGGAGGACGAATATAAACGCTCAAGTTGCTAGTTCACACAAACATTCGAGGGGTCCCTTCAATTCAATCGCAAATCAAACAACTTCAATGAAGATACAGTTTTAAGCCAACTCAAGATGGGAGGACCGAATACATCTTTCTAATTGAATAAATCTAAAAAGCTATCTAAATCTACTCCAATTTATTATATTGAAGCATTAATTCTTTTAGTTCTGTATCTTTTAAATTCGGTTATTCCAGTAAGAACAAACGAGATTTATAAATCCCAAAGAATTATTAATAATCAAATCACGATTTTTTTGTTAATATCCTGTTAAATTGAATCGTGATTTTTTTGAAGACATTAAAAAATTCCAATACCAATTTGTTTATTGTTGTTGGGTTGCTTAAAATCTACAAACTTCACATTTTAGGCCTTTTGACATTTTGTAGGATAATTTAATACATTGGACGTTCTGTCAAAATATTAACGCTTGATTGAAACACTAGTCGATATAATAATGTCATTTGGACTCTAACTGGTCAAATTTGCATCTTTCTCCAATCAACAGCAAATCCAACATTGAGTAACATTTTTAACTCTTGTACCAAGAAAACTATTTGCTTGAGGTGCACAGGCCATGTATATTATTCATTTGTCAACACGGTTATTTAAATATTTAATACTTTGGTATATAAGAAATCATTACAATTAAAATGACGATTAAATTTGAAATTATTAATTATATATATAAGAAATAAAATAATACAGTAAAATAAAGGTGGATGATTTTAGACAAAGATTAAAAAAAATTTTTAATTCATTATCCAAATTAAAAACCTTTACCAATTATAGCTATTACTAAAATAATTACTAGATACAATAATATATTACTTTTATAAGTTTTAGAGAATAAAATAGAATAGAATACTATTTTATAATTTCTTCGTAAGGATAAGAAAGTTTTAATTAAAAAATAAGATAATTAATGTTTATAATTATAATTTTAATTAATAATTATCAAAAAATTCAAACGATATATTAATTAATTATTGTCTATTTTCATATTTATTTGTAATTTTCTTTAAATTACTTATAGTAATACGCAGTGTGGATAAAAAGTCCTTAGATTCGTACAGAAATAAGAATGCCACTTGAAACGAACTTTATATTCACTTTCTATGTGATAGCGTGGTCGGAACTGCTATGGGAAACGCGCATTATGGAGAATGAAAAGGAAAGTAGTTGAGTTGGAGCAGACAATTCCACAGTGACTTGAATTATTATGTCATCAGCGGAGACTTCTGGAGAAAGATAAGAATTCCAGAGGCGAAAAATGATCTCACTTGAGCAACTGAAACAGTTAAAAACATCGTTATCAACATGCGATACGGTCAATGTGAAACGGGCATTACATCGAGCCGTGGTCATCCGTTATGATGAGAGTTTGACTCAAACATGAACCGGTGATATCTGGAAGATAAAATGGAAGAAAGTACGAATCAACCCGAGAAAGGGTTACCCTCGGTCTTAGCGGAACCACGCTAGAATCGAAGTGACTGACATAAACCTTTCATGTACTTGATCCGTCAACAGGACGTGTATTTGTAAATTTAAGTAACTATAACTTTCAGTGTGAAAATCGCTGACTGCTATATCTTGCTTAATAGTTTAATCTAATTAATTGTTAAAGTTAGATTAGACGTTTTTTTCTAGCAGTTGATTTCACTATAATAAGATAAAAATAGTCTCAAAACAAGTTACACCAGTCGTTTGTAAAATAACCTCGATTGTTTTTCACCAAGTTTGCGTGATTAGGTGTGTATTTCATTGTACAAACATTGAATTGTTATATGAATTAAAAAGTATTTGTTAAGAACAACATGAATCAATGCATCAAAAACATTAGGAGCCTCATAACGAGAAACGTTTTAAAAGAAACATCAGAAATGTTGCAGCGGAAGTGAAAAGGCTATAGGTTGGAAGTCAAGGAGGAACAGGATATGTTGAATAGGAGAGCAACAAGTAAACCGCGAGCTCAAGATCCCTATAACCAAAAGCCAAGACCTGAGAGTTAACCACTCGACATTTATAATATGATTGCTCATCGACATGATCAAGGGGCATTGGAGCGCGAGTCAGCAATGTAACAAATACAAAAAACGTTGTGGAATGTATATCCGTGGAGAAAAACTATGAAAGCTGTAAAGAGGTGATACATGAAGTGTTATTTGTTTTACTATTTAATTGTTAAACAGGAAAGTAGGGGTAGATGTGAGCGCATCGAACCAATCCCCCTCGGAGGGGGGACCCCCCAATTATTTTTTGCAGCAAATTTTTTTTCTGATGAATTTTTTTTGGGGGTCAATTTTTTTTTAAAATTTTTTTTTTTGAAGGTTAATTTTTTTTTTTTTTTTTTTTTTTTTTTCAAAATTTTTTTGGGGGGAGTCAAATTTTTTTTTTTGGGGGGTACCACTCCACCCACGCAATTTTCTCTTTTGAAATGTTATTTTTTGATGAGGTCCATCGAAATGAGTCATACTTTTTTTTTTTTTGTAAATGTTTTTTTTCAAATTTTTTTTTTTGGGGGGGTTACCCTCTACCACGAAAATCTTTTTTTTTTATCTTTATTTTTATTTTTTTTTTTTTAAAAAAGGCGATATCAGACTCATTTTTGTTACGAAACAAGAGAAATTTATGTATTGAATATTTTTTCATAAATTTTATTTTTATTATACTTTCTTTTATGTTGTGTGTTGTATGTATATGTAATGAGTGTATATAGTTTATTATGTGTGTATTAATGTGTATAACAAATATTTTTTCAAATTAATTTTTTTAAATTTTTTTTTTTTTTTTTAAAAGGCGATATCAATTTTTTGTTACGAAACAAGAGAAAGTTTATGTATTGAATATTTTTTCATATATTTAAATTTTTATTATACTTTCTTGTTTAATGTGTGTGTTGTATGCTATATATGTATGAGGTGGTATATAGTTTATAGTATTAATGTGTATACAAATATATTTTCAACGTTAATTTTTAAATTAAATTTTTTTTTAAAAAGGCGAACTCATTTTTTGTTACGAAACAAGAAAATTTATGTATTGAATTTTTTATATTTTAATTTTTATTATACTTTTTTTTAATTATGTGTGTGTGTATGTATATATGTAATGAGTGTATATAGTTTATTATGTGTTGTATATAATGTGTATAAATAAATAAAAAAGATAATTTAAGTATTTTTTTCAATTTTTGTGGCGTATTAGATTATTTTTTACGTAATTTTTTTTATTACTAGCATATTGAATATTTTTTTCATAAATTTTCATTTTTGTTATTATATATTCTTTTTATTGTGTGTGTGTGTAATGAGTGTATATGATTTATTATGTGTGTATTAATGTGTATATAAATATTTTTTCAAGTAATTTTTCAATTTTTGTTAAATTTTCATTTAGTCATTTGTAAGTGTAGCTAGTGAATATTTTTATATCTTTTTAATTGTGTATGGGTCAATTTATACATTGACATATTTTTTTTTTTTTAACAAAATTTGATTTTTATATTAGTCATACTCTTTGTTAAACTTGCATCTGGTTTGCATATGACTTGCAAAACGTGTATGTCTAACTAATAACATGTATAAAATAAAAATCAGTAAAAGTATTTCATTCACATATTATCATTATCATTATTATTTTTATCATTATTATCATTATTATTATCGTTATTATTTTATCATTATTATTATCATTATTATTATCGTTATTATTATTATACTTATGTCATTATCATTATTGTCATTATTATCATTATCATTATCGTTATTATCAATCTATCATTATTATTATTATTATTATTATTATATTATTTATTTATTATTATTATTATTATTATTATTATTATTATTATTATTATTATTATTATTATTATTATTATTATTTTATAATGAGACTCTTATCTCCTTGTCTATATATTATTATTTTAAATTAATTCATCAACTTTAACTAAATATTTAATTACTTAATAAAATCTTTATAATACTTAATAAAAATTAAACACATTTCTATTTAAAATAAATAAATAAAATAAAATCTGATTAATAAAGTTTATTAAAATAACAAATCATCCCATCCACTCGTTTTTGTAATATTGCATATATGTCTGGATACTTTGTACCAGTCTTTGAGCTTCCATTGCCTCCATTTCAGATTGGTGATGGTTTGATAATGATTTCGTACATCGATTGGAACCATCTGTGTCATTTAATAAATTTATATGTTTTCTTACATAATTATTGGTATGTTTGTGTGTATTTAATAAATTTATATGTTTTTATTACATATTTATTGGTATATTTGTATGTATTTAATGAATTTATATGGTTTATTACATTACATATTTATTGTATTTTTGTGTGTAATTGAAATTTATATGTTATTACATATTAATTGATATGTATGTATGTATTTGATAAATTTATATGTACAATTAATTGAAATGTGTGTGTATTTGATAAATTTTTATGTTTATTACATATTAATTGAATGATTTTTATGGTTTATTACTAATTAAATGTGTGTATTTGATAAAGGTTTATTACATATTAATTGATATGTGTGGTATATTTGATAATTTTTATGTTTATTACATATTAATTGAAATGTGTGTGTATTTATTTGATAATTTTTTATGTTTTATTACATAAATTTTTATGTTTATACATATTAATGAATGTGTGTGTATTTGATAAATTTATGTTTATTACATATTAATTGATGTGTGTGTGTATTTGATAAAATTTTATGGTTTATTACATATTAATTGAAATGTGTGTGTATTGATAAATTTTTATGGTTTATTACATTAATGAAATGTGTATTTGATAAATTCATATAGTTTATTACATATTAATTGAATGTGTGTGTATTGATAAATTTTATGGTTTATTACATATTAATTAATATGTGTGTGTATTTGATAAATTTATATATTTATTACATATTAATTGAAATGTGTGTGTATGTATGTTATTACATATTAATTGATGTGTGTGTAATTTGATAAATTTTATGGTTTATTACATATTAATTGAATGTGTGTGTATTGATAAATTTTTATGGTTTATTACATATTAATATTAATTGAAATGTGTATATATTTGATAAATTCATATAGTTTATTACATATTAATTGATGTGTGTATTTGATAATTTTTATGGTTTATTACATATTAATTGATATGTGTGTATTTGATAAATTTTTATGTTTATTACATATTAATTGATATGTGTGTATTGATAAATTTTATGTTTATTACATATTAATTGATATGTGTGTATTTGATAAATTTTTATGTTTATTACATATTAATTGAAATGTGTGTGTATTTGATAAATTTTATGTTTATTACATATTAATTGAATGTGTGTGTATTTGATAAATTTTATATTTATTACATATTAATTGATATGTGTGTGTATTTGATAATTTTATGGTTTATTACATATTAATTAATATGTGTTATTGATAAATTTTTATATTTACATATTAATTGAATGTGTGTGTATTTGATTAATTTTTATGGATTGATATGTGTGTGTGTATTTATTTGATAATTTTTTATGGTTTATTACATATTAATTGATATGTGTATGTGTATTTGATAAATTTTTATGTTTATTACATATTAATTGAAATGTGTGTGTATTGATTTTTATGGTTTATTGAAATGTGTATATATTTGATAAATTCATATAGTTTATTACATATTAATTGTGTGTGTATTTGATAAATTTTTATGGTTTATTACATATTAATTGATATGTGTGTATTTGATAATTTTTTATGGTTTATTACATATTAATTGATATGTGTGTATTTGATAAATTTATATAGTTTTATACATATTAATTGATATGTGTGTATTTGATAAAATTTTATGTTTATTACATATTAATTGAAATGTGTGTGTATTTGATAAATTTTTATGTTTATTACATATTAATTGATATGTGTGTGTATTTGATAAATTTATGTTTATTACATATTAATTGATATGTGTTGTATTTGATAAATTTTTTATGGTTTATTACATATTAATTGTGTGTATTGACATTTGATAAATTTTTATGTTTATTACATATTAATTGATATGTGTGTGTATTGATAATTTTTGATTTATTACATATTACATATTAATTGAAATGTGTTATTTGATAAATTTTATGTTTATTACATATTAATTGATGTGTGTGTATGTATTTGATAAATTTTTATGGTTTATTACATATTTATTGAAATGTGTGTTTTTGATAAATTTTTATGGTTTATTACATATTAATTGATATGTGTATTTGATAAATTTTTATGGTTTATTACATATTAATTGATATGTGTATTTGATAAATTTTATGGTTATTACATATAATTGATATGTGTGTATATTTGATAAATTTTTATGTTTTATTACATATTAATTGATATGTATGTGTGTATGTATTTGATAAATTTATGATTGAAATGTGTGTGTATTTGATAAATTTTATGGTTTATTACATATTAATTGATATGTGTGTGTATGTATTTGATAATTTTTTATGGTTTATTACATATTAATTGAAATGTGTGTTTTTGATAAATTTTATGGTTTATTACATATTATTGATATGTGTGTGTATTTGATAAATTTTTATGGTTTATTACATATTAATTGTGTGTGTATTTATTTGATAAATTTTATGTTTATTACATATTAATTGATATGTGTGTGATAAATGTTTATTACATATTAATTGATATGTGTGTATTTGATAAATTTTTATGGTTTATTACATATTAATTGATATGTGTGTATATTTGATAAATTTTATGTTTATTACATATTTAATTGATATGTGTGTATTGATAAATTTTTATGTTTATTACATATTAATTGATATGTGTGTATATTGATAAATTTTATGGTTTATTACATATTAATTGATATGTGTGTGTATTTGATAAATTTTTATGGTTTATTACATATTAATTGAATGTGTGTGTATTGATAAATTTTTATGGTTTATTTATATTAATTGATATGTGTGTGTGTATTTATTTGATAATTTTTTATGTTTATTACATATTAATTGATATGTGTGTGTATTTGATAAATTTTTATGGTTTATTACATTTATTATATTGTATGTGTATTGATAAATTTTATTTTTACATATAATTGAAATGTGTGTGTATTTGATAAATTTTATGGTTTATTACATATTAATTGATATGTGTGTATTTGATAATTTTTTATGGTTATTACATATTAATTGATATGTGTGTGTGTATTTATTTGATAAATTTTTATGGTTTATTACATATTAATTGATATGTGTGTGTATTTGATAAATTTATGTTTTTACATATTAATTGATATGTGTGTGTATTTGATAAATTTTTATGTTTATTATTACATATTAATTGAAATGTGTATTTGATAAAATCATATAGTTTATTACATGTATTTGATAAATTTTTTATGTTTATTACATATTAATTGATATGTGTATTTGATAATTTATGGTTTATTATATATTAATTGATATGTGTGTATTTGATAAATTTTTATGGTTTATTACATATTAAATTGTTGTGTATTATTTGATAAATTTTTATGGTTTATTATATTAATTGATATGTGTGTATTGATAAATTTTTATATTTATTACTATGTGTATTTGTTATGTTTATTACATATTAATTGAATATGTGTGTGTATTTGAAATTTTTATGGTTTATTACATATTAATTGATATGTGTGTGTATTGATAATTTTTATGATTTATTTATTACATATTAATTGAAATGTGTATATATTTGATAAATTCATATAGTTTATTACATATTAATTGATATGTGTGTATGATAAAGTTTATTACATATTAATTGAAATGTGTGTATGTATTTGATAAATTTTATGTATTATTGAAATGTGTGTTGTATTTGATAAATTTTTATGGTTTATTACATATTAATTGATATGTGTGTGTATTTGTTTTTATGTTTATTACATATTAATTGAATGTGTGTATTTGATAAAATTTTATGGTTTATTACATATTAATTGATATGTGTGTGTATTATTTGATAAATTTATGGTTTATTACATATAATTGTATGTGTGTATTTAAATTTTATGTTTATTACATTTATTATTTTATTATTTTATTACAATATGTGTGTGTATATTTGATAAATTTATTTTATTAACATTGATAAATTTTTATGGTTTATTACATATTAATTGATATGTGTGTATGTATTTGATAAATTTTTATGATTTATTACATATTTATTGAAATGTGTATATTTTTGATAAATTTCAGTTTATTACATATTAATTGATATGTGTGTGTATTTGATAAATTTATTGGTTTATTACATATTAATTGATGTGTGTGTATGTATTTGATAAATTTCATATGTTTATTACATATTATTGAAATGTGTGTATTTTAATATTTTTATTTTTACATATTAATAAATGGTGTAAAATTTTTATTTATTACATATTAATTCGATGATAAAAAAGATTTTGATAAACATATGGTTTTACATAATAAAAAATTAAGGAAAATGATTGTTTATATTTAATAATGTTGTTATTTAATGTTTTTATACTAATTTTACATGTCATGTGCATGCACTAGGCATGTGTCAGCATGTCATGAGCAAATATTTTTTACTTTATATAATCATTTCTCCTTCCCTCTTTTCTTATCATATATATTTAAAAGTGTTACCTTAATATATAACTGAAATAAAAAAGTTATAAATGAAATAACAGAAATATATATGATAAAAAAGAGGGAAGGAGAAATATATATAAACAATTTAAAATATTTATTTACATTTAAAAATACATATATATCCACTATCATTGTCGTCATCAAATTTATTCTTCTTCGTCTTCAATAACATGATCATATTTTCCATTTAACTTGTTATTATAATCATTTCCATGGTCTGCAGCCGACATACATAACAAACATTATCACCGCAACCATAACCATCATCGAAGAATTCATAGAAATCAGATAATATTTCTTCCAAGTTCAAATTTATCATTTCTATTGTCTTCTTCCAATACTCATTCTGTGGCCATGATCTTGTCTTCTCATCAAAATCTGGTATTGTTTCTTTCAATACCTGCCTTATTTCATCTGAAAGTAATATTAAATAAGATTAATAATTAAAATATCTTACCGAAGACATTAATTTCATCTTCTTCCAAGTACTCCAACAGTAATTGGTTGTTGATATCCACATGCTCCTTGATGTGATAGTTTCCATAATCATTTACTACTGCTTTCTTTTCGTCTTCTATCTGTTTCTCTATTGCTTTGTTCCCATCTACATTGTCATCAATAGAAATTATTGTTCAATTTAGCTAAGTTTGAAATCATAATCTGATATAAGACATTTTAAAAATGAATTAATTCATCAAGTATCTTCTTTACATATATATTTACGTGCGCATGTTTCTTAACCAATCATTATGATTGTGTGTTGCAGTTACTGATCTTGGGAAAACCATTCATTTTTATGGAAATGAATTGTATTTTTCTCAAGAATCCAATCAGATATATCTTTGAGGTAATTTTTATTTTGAATAAATAAAGTCATGTTTTTTATATCTTTTTATAGAAATGTATATGATAACTATAGGACTTTTTACAACATGTTATTGAAATATTTTAAAAAGTGGTAGATATTAAAGTAATTATAAAGAAATTTAATAACAGTCTGTAAAATGTTATAAATAATTACTACACTTATGTGAAAATGTATAAAAATTTATTAGAAGTGATGGAAATAATATAAAAAATTACTAAAAGTCTATACAATATTATAAATATTTACTAAACGTATTTGAGAATGTATAAAAAATTCTTAAAAGTCATAGAAATAATATAAATTTTTATTAGTAGTATGTGAAAATTTATCAAAGATTACTAGAAGTCTATACAATATTATAAAAAATTACTAAAAGTCTATAGAATATTATAATAATTACGAGAAGTCTATAGAATATTTAAATATTTACTAGAAGTCATGTAAAACTTTTAAAAATTTACTAGGAGTCATGTATATTACTTGAAATCTATGAGGTTTATATAAATTTGTTTAGATGTTGTTGTAATATTTTGAAGAAAGACTAAATATTGTTGAAATTATATAGATGTTGTTGTAATATGTTGAAAAAATGACTATGTTTTATATAAATTTATTTAGATGTTTTGTAATATATTGAAAAATGACTAAATATTGTTGAAAGTTTATACAAATTACATAGATGTCCTCTTACTAATCCTCTTACTGTCCCACTCACTGCTCCTATCATTCTAGCATTCACTGCATCAGATTTTCTAGCACTCATTGCTCCAGTTATTCTTGCAATCACTGCTCTCTATTGCTCCTCTCATTCTCATTCTTAGTCATTCTTGCACTCATTCTGGCAGTTATTGTCCCTCTTTTTATCCTTCTTATACAATTATTATATGGTGTTTTGTATGATAATTGCTGAAAATAAATAGAGTTATTATTATTATAATGTTTTATACATACACACACACATATATATATCAATAAATATGTAATAAACCATAAAAATTTATCAAATACACACACATTTCAATTAATATGTAATAAATCATATAAATTATCAAATACATACACACATATCAATTAATATGTAATAAAACCATAAAATTTATCAATACACACATATCAATTATATGTAATAAACTATATGAATTTATCAAATATATACACATTTCAATTAATATGTAATATGTAATAAATCATAAAATTTATCGAATACACACAATATCAATTAAAATAAACCATAAAATTTATCAAATACACACAATCAATTAATATGTAATAAACCATAAAAATTTATCAAATACACACACATCAATTAATATGTAAAAATTTATCACACATATCAATTAATATGTAATAAAACATAAAATTTATCAAATAAATACACACATATCAATTAATATGTAATAAAACATTTATCAAATATACACACATCAATTAATATGTAATAAAAATAAAATTATCAAATAAATACACACAATCAAACCATAAAATTTATACACATATCAATTAATATGTAATAAACCTAATAAACCATAAAAATTTATCAAATATACACACATATCAATTAATATGTAATAAACCATAAAATTTATCAAATACACATATCAATAATATGTAATAAACCATAAAAATTTATCAAATACACATACACATATCAATTAATATGTAATAAACCATAAAAAATTTATCAAATAAATACACACACACATATCAATTAATATATAATAAAACCATAAAAAATTATCAAAATACACATACACATATCAATTAATATGTAATAAACCATAAAAAAATTATCAAATACACATACACATATCAATTAATATGTAATAAACCATAAAATTATAAATACACACATCAATAATATGTAATAAACCATAAAAAATTATCAAATACACATACACATATCAATTAATATGTAATAACCATAAAAAATTTATAAATATATCAATTAATATATAATAAAACATAAAAATTATCAAATACACATACACATATCAATTAATATGTAATAAAACCATAAAAAAAATTATCAAATAAATACACACACACATAATTAATATGTAATAAACCATAAAAATTATCAAATACACACACACATTCAATTAATATGTAATAACCATAAAATTATCAAATACATACACACACATCAATTAATATGTAATAAACCAAAAATTTATCAAATACACACACACATATCAATTAATATGTAATAAACCAATGAATTTATCAAATATATACACATTTCAATAATATGTAATAAATCATAAAATTTATCAAATACACACACATATCAATTAATATGTAATAAACCATAAAAATTTATCAATACACACATATCAATTAATATGTAATAAACCTTATCAAATATATCACATATATCAATATGCCAATTAATATGACATAAATACACACACATATCAATTAATATGTAATAAACCATAAAATTTATCAAAACACACATTTCAATTAATATGTAATAAACATATAAATTTATCAAATAATACACACACACATATCAATTAATATGTAATAAACCATAAAAATTTATCAAATACATACACACATACATATCAATTAATATGTAATAAACCATAAAAATTTATCAATACACACATATCAATTAATATGTAATAAACTATATGAATTTATCAATATATACACATTTCAATAATATGTAATATGTAATATAAAAATTATCAATACACACATATCAATTAATATGTAATATAAAAATTTATAATACACACACATTATCAATTAATATGTAATAAACCATAAAAATTTATCAAATACACACATATCAATTAATATGTAATAAAATATAAAAATTATCAAATACACACATATCAATTAATATGTAATAAATATAAAAATTTATCAAATACACACACATATCAATTAATATGTAATAAATATAAAATTTATCAAATACATACACACATATACATGCTAATAAACATGTAATAAACAATTAAATGCGCCACTGGAATTATCGAGATCAATTCCCTCTACATGCTGGCAATCAAAATTTGGAAAAGACGGTGAAAACATCCTTACGGTCAGATACAGGATCGAAACCAGTTTGTCTCAATCTATCGGAACAATTGCCAATTATGGTGTCACCAGATGTAAGAAAATCGCTATCAAGCCACCATGAATCTGATTTGCAGGCAATGGGGACTCAAAGACTGGTACAAAGTATCCAGACTATATGCAATACCACAAAAACGAGTGGATGGATGATTTGTTATTTTAATAAACTTTATTAATCAGATTTATTTTATTTATTTATTTTAAATAGAAATGTGTTTAATTTTTATTAAGTATTATAAAGATTTTATTAAGTAATTAAATATTTAGTTAAAGTTGATGAATTAATTTAAAAATAATAATATATAGACAAGGAGATAAGAGTCTCATAATAATAATAATAATAATAATAATAATAATAATAATAATAATAATAATAATAATAATAATAATAATAATAATAAAATAATAATAATAATAATAATTTTTTGTTAAAAATATGTCAATGTAATAAATTGACCCATACATAGGTAAAAAGATATATAAAAAAAAAAAATATTCACTACAACACTAAAAATAAAAAAAAAATACTAATCAATACGTTACTTATAAAAGAAAAATTTATCAAAAAAAAAAAATATTCAATAAGCGACTTACAAATGAAAATTTAACAAAATATTGAAAAATTACTTGAAAAATATTTATATACGCATTAATACACACATAATAAATCATATACACTCATTACACACACACACACACACAATAAAAAGAATATATAATAAACAAAAATGAAAATTTATGAAAAAATATTCAATATGCTAGTTATAAAAGAAAATTTACCAAAAAATAATCTATACGCCACTAAAAATTGAAAAAATACTTAAAATATCTTTTTTATTTATTTATACACATTAATACACACATAATAAACTATATACACTCATTACATATATTATACATACACACACATATTAAAAAGAAAATATAATAAACAAAAATTAAAATTTATGAAAAATATTCATTACAAAAATTTCTCTTGTTTCGTTACAAAAATAAGTAGATATCGCCTTTAAAAAAAAAAATTTAAATTAAAAATTTATGAAAACAAATTCTATACGCTACTTATAAAAGAAAAATTTATCAAATAATATTTTAAGACACTTGAAATGAAAAATTATTCAATACGCTACTTACAAAAGAAATTTACCAAATATATTCTATACGCCGCTAAAAAATGAATAATTACTTGAAAAATATATTTTTTTTCTTTATACACATTAATACACACACACATAATAAACCATACACTCAAAGATACATACATGCACACCACACACACAAAAAATATATATAATAAACACACAAATTTTCAATTCATTTGTTGTCTTGAAATTAATTTCTAATATTCTACCAAGTATCCAACTTGATTCTAGCTCGCTTCTTATTGATATTTTTTCGTTCATTTGTTTATTCCATCTGTGAAAAATGATTCTGTGAAATTGAGCACGATTGAATAATCTACAAGTTTTTGTTTCTTCGTCTTTGATAAATTCTGCATGAGAACCGAATTGAATCTTAACTTGTTTCATTTCTTCTATATTAAAGGACAACTGCTTAATTATACAATCCGGTAACACAATTTTCTTTATATTCCACCTTGATACATCTATTTTCAATATTATATGACAACGAAATAAGTCTGTTTCAATAAGTACTTCATTTCTGAATCATCATTGAGAGTGCCACCGACTTGTATTTCAATAAAATCTTCTTCATAA
>JACMZG010001908.1:22674078-22722961 GCA_018340805.1 Microvelia longipes | reverse complement strand
CGCGTGGTTCCAGCATATCAAGGCGTCCGTTTCTTGGAATGCGTGTTCCGTGCTTATCAATCCAATATTTCGTAAGGTCCGGTTTATGATTTACAACTGTTACTCAATATCAAGCAATACTCCAACTTTTTTAAAGGAAATGCGCACAATTATCCTTGGTATACAAAACTGCGTCTCTAAAACTGCAAGTATACACCATCATTAGCACTAGTACAGCTCAGTTAGTTTCTTTAAAGATTTAGCGCATTTCTTTGAAAAATAGACAGAAAAATATGAGTTACGAGTAGTGCTTGATAATGAGTAACTCCAAGTATAAAGCAAACCGGAACCTTAAGCAAGAAATGGATTGTTAAGCACGGAAACACGCAATCCAAAGGAAATTACCGACATGCGGACCATCACGCCAGAATTATTTAATAGTTATAAACTTATATAAAAATAATATTTTAAATTTTGGTAATATGTGAGTAATTGTAAAGATACAAATAAATGGTTATTATTTATTTATTTTATTTTTAAACTTAATAAAGTAAAAAACGATCAAATATTATCGTCCTTGCCAGGATCCGAACCCAGGTACCCTGCTGTTTCTATTGAATCCCGGATCACTCTCATTTAAATCGCAGGCCTAAAAAAAACAAGAAAACGACTATCCAATTCACTAAAAAACTTTTTTTCAAACAAATTCATTGCACGAAAATGCATTGAAATGTTTGAAAATTCACAAAACCCGGAAAAATGTTCGATCAGTTTGATATGGCACGCATGTAGTTATATATAGGACCAACATATGTGCTGTGTCTCATTTCACTGAAACCAGTTTCATTTTTTGTATACTTTTTTTTTTAAAATCTATAAATAATCTAATTGAGTTAAAATTTAGTACAAGGTAATATATACGCGTAATTAACAAGTATACAAAAATTGTTTCAATACAGCAAGTGTATCAACGATTTTTTGGATCATAAAGCATCGAACGAGGTAACTGCTTGGGTAACCACTGAAATAAAACTTTTGTATTACTGATTTGAATATCTAAGGACGATGATGCCAGTCCAGTTTAGAAAAAGTTCTAAGATACACCGTCCCGATTGTTTAATCCAGTTTTTATTGTAAGGGGCGTAAAAAAATATTTCGTCGCCAACGAAGTTTGGATTCTACAAAGAAATATGCAACAATATAAGATATATTAATTGATAATATAAAATCTGGCAGAAAAAACAAATAAATATCTCTAATGTTTTCAGACCCCTCTTTTAAGTTTTTCATTACATAAACTGTGATATTCTTTAGTTCCATAGTATTTTCAGATATGTTCTCCAGATCTTCTTTATTTTCAGTAAAATTTTAATATTTTAATATCATCAGTAATGTTTTTTAGTTCCTTTGTCCTTATGTTTTCTGTTATATATTAATATATCAATACGTTCAATAATATTCTTTAGTTCCTCTTTATTTTTTGCTATTTTTATAACATTATCTATTTTCTCCATAAACGTATATTCATCTTGTTTTCTGTATTAGTTTTTATTTCTTCTATTGTTTCGTTATATTTTTAACTCTTTAATATTTTCATTAATATTCTTTAGCTCGTCCTTATTTTCAGTTATATTCTTAATCAATTCAATATTTATAGTGATATTTTTAAGTACTCTAATATTTTCAGTTATGTTTTTTAGTTCGTCTTTATTTTCCGCAATCGCAGCTCTTGAATGTTTTGAGTAAATTTTCAACTCCTTTATATTCTCAGTTAAATTTTTAAGTTCATCTTTATTTTCAGTGATTTTTTGATCTCTGAAATTTTTTGATTTAAAGCATAATATCATCTTTATTGCCAGTTTTTATTTGATATCTTTGAGATGTTGAGCCATATTATTCAAGGTTTCGTGAGTTGAATCAAAGAAATAAGGGCAATACTTCTCGTCAGAGCCATCTCCACAATCATTCTACCATCGCATATATTAGATTTTTCTATACACTAAATTTGTCTGGCATTATATCTGCATTAGTACAACCATCTTGAGAAAATTCAAAATGAAATAAATTATGTATCTTATCGTAGGGACAAAATAAAAAATCTGACCTATCAGGGCATCCGTGTTGAATCGCATACACCATAGTTAGATATGCATTTACTAGCATTTAAACAATAAGAAAAACCATTTTTACACGATCCTTGTACATATTTGAAAGAAAATCCTTTTGAAAATCCAAAATTAAAGTTAGAGGAGCAATACTTTTCATCAGATCCGTCTGTACACCGTTCTACACCCGTTACACACTTCGTTTACTTTTACGCACTATACGTGTTATAGTACCAATCTACACCTCTCCGCATTTAACATAGCCATCCCAACAATCTTTTACTTAAACGATTGAAACTTAGTTTAAATAAATTAAGTAGAATGAAACAAAAAATATTCATGACTAAACTCATTGTAACACAATAGTAACAGTAAGATATAACTAAAAATACATTGACAAAATGTATATACTTCATTATCTTCAATGTGATGATAATAATAATATTACTTCCATCCTTTAGATTAAGATGCTTTAAATTTAAACATTCCCAGTGACAAATGTTATTCGTTATCAAAAACTTGTCAATGACCTGTATATTTTTCAGTACAATACAAACAATTAAAATAAAATTGCACATATGTCCTACGACGTTATGTAGAACGTGTTTTATGAACGAGTAAGACTAACGAGCGGAATGGTTAAATCACGCTGAAAATAGATTATTGCTAGATAGCTAAAAATAAATAAATAATAATAAATAAATATAAATAGATATAAATTATATATATTAAATGATATCATTATTTATATAAATAATATATATAATAATATATATATATCATATATATTATATATATAATATAAATATATATATATATATTAATATACTAATAATATATATAGCCAAGTTTCATTGGATAGAGCAAATGTCCGACAGCTTTGAGAGACAAAAGGCAGCGCCGAAAAAATTGTAATACACACATGAACCGATGTATATATATATATATATATATATATATATATACCAATTAATATATATATAACTATAACTCTTTGTGTGCTCAAAAAAAACATCACTTTAGCGAGGTGGTGAATTATCTTTACCGCTAATGGCTGGACCAATGAGTACGCGTGTATTAACAATCCTTTCTATTTTCAACACCAAGAGATCGACGGTAACTGATTGTTCAATATTGCCTTCACTCGTTACGACGCGAGATTTTAGCTCATCACGTAATACTTAGTTGACAAATAGACAATGACCGCATTTGTTTACCATTAAGTCTTATGTATCCTGATTCGGGCCTTAATTCATCGTGCTGTAAATAAGCTTCTACAGTAATCAACTAAAAAACCTATTACGTCTAAAGAAGCTAAGATAAAATCTGTTAAGTGCTCATCAGATTAGATATTAACAAGGCAATAATTTATACGACTGTTATTAAAACCACTTTTACAGTTTCCTTATTGAAATTAGTTTTTATTTAATATCAGTAATTAAAGTTAGACTCCGATCTAAAGGAGTTTAGGCGAAGAAAATTCATTGTTCTTGGATTCCTTTAAAATACTTATAACTCTAGAAGAGCCCGCGTTTTTAAATTTCATACTGAACTTAAGTTAAATAATGATCTGGTCATCATGATCTGTGCAGAGGTCTCTACACCGAGACCTCTCAACTTTTCAAAAAAGACATGACACACATAACAACCAAATACTTGATAACTCTAACCTTACCGGCCTTATCAGAAATATGACAAAACTGACCACCGACCAGACAAAGAAAACTGTCGTATACTTCATACAGAACCACATACAGAAAATTTTTAGAAATGCTCTATATAAAACCTGACAAAGACAGTATGAACAAAAAACAAGACATTTAACAATCTTAGCAGTATTTATTGTTAAATTATCTTAAATCTTAATTTTTCCTTTATCTTTTTGTAATCATTTAAAATTTATTTACTTAGACACGTGACATAAAATACATTCAAAATTTTATTAATTTTAAACTTTCTCATTTTGTCATTTTAAGAACTAAAGAAGCTCAGGATCCCTAGGCAAAAGCTCTTCGTAAATTATTTTCAATAATTTTAATAAAAAAAGGACTGAAGTCTTCACTAATTTAATTTATATTACAATTTAAAACAGTCCAAAAAGCTCTGAAGTTATAACAAATTATTTTGGTTTAAAACGGATTTTGAGCGAACAATTTTTTGTCGAACTCTCCCTCATAACTAAAAAATTAGAGAGGGCTCCTCAGAACTAATTATGACGTTTATTTACGTCAAAATTAAGAGGTCTTGACCCACAAATTAATTATTAACTAAAAGTCAAGCTCGTACTGTTTTATGGAGAGTGGCATGAATCTTTAGCCTCACTTGATTAATTTTGTAGACTTTCATAACATAAATTTATTATTGGCAATGTTAAATAAAAGAATTGGAACATTGCAACAAAATTTTTTCCACGATATTCTTAAAAGGAGAACGTTGTAAAAAGAATATGCCCGAAGGATCCAACGGGAATTCATTTTCCATTAACACACAAGACGAACGAAAAATCTACTCACTTTAAGGAAAGCTCGGGCAAGTTACTAAAACCATGTCCTTAACAAGGATATCCTTCAGCTCCTAGCAGGAAAACCAACCCTTTAAATCCTTAAGGACTCGTTTATGATTTTATTTGCTTTAATATTGAAAAAGAAAATCATAAAAATATATTAACTTTTTGTTTCGCAGCTTATATAGCAGTATAACAATATACGATAAAACCTACCCCCTTGTGTTAAAAAAGGCTATAAAACCAGTGTCATATATCAATAGAAATATCTACGAGTCAAAATTTTATATTGAAACGATCTTTTAATTTTATTTGACCTTTATAAAAGTCTCTTGACATTATAAAAGTAATAATATTTTTTATGTAGCAGGTAGGTCATCTCCAGTACCTTGTATATGATTATTTAATTAGATTTGTATAGATTATTTAATAGATTTATGATTATTTAATTACTGCCAACAGGCAGTAATTAAATAAATACAACCTTTATCGTTTATTATATCTTTGAAGTAATTCTATTACTCTACCTCACCTACAACCGTAGGTATAAAGAAACGTATTGTGTTAACCCTGAAAATCCGAAATCGAGGTTTCATCATAATTATTCGTTTCAGGCATTTTAGAACCACCCCGACGCGTAATAAAAACCACTCAGAACGACATTAAAGTTTCTGAAACGGATGATTAGAGTGAAATCTGAGTATTTATCATTTCATTATTATTAATAACAAATTTACACTTTATTTTTATTTTTACTCTTCTCATTTATACTGTGGGTATATAGGAAAAGTATTGTGTTTGAAAAAATCCGAAACCGGGATGATACCGCAATTATCCGTTTTAAAGGCCTACTGAGTGGTTTTCGCAAAATTGTCTGTGTGTGTGTCTGTTATCACGTAGCGCCCAGTTATTTAAGCTAGAGAGTTGAAATTGTGTCAATTGTGTACAAAAATCAGTCTACCGCTTTAGTTGTCCTATTCGGAAACATTTTTTATGACGTCAAACCCGCATAATGACTCAGCGAAATCGAAAAATCAGAAACGAGGAAACATAATGCGATTGGATGAGATTTAGCACCCATGTGACTATGTATAAGAATAACATATGTGCCGAGTTTCATTTCATTATTAGCATTAATTCAATTTTTATTTAATGACTTGTGTACGAATTTTAAAAATTGTAAAAAATGGGAAATAGTCTGATTGAGTTGAAATTGGGTATAAGTGTATATTATTACTTAATAAATAATTACACTAAGTTTCGTTGCAATAAGACAACGATATCATAGAAATAATCATAAAAATTAAGAACCATTGAGCGTGGTCAGTGCGTATGGGTGATCGCCGAGAACAATACGGATGCATTTACTACCACAGACGAGTGAAGCGTGTCTAAAGGCGTGTTGCAGTATAAATTTAAGGCACTGTATTTCTGAGGATGAGTAAAACGAGTCCGAAGCGAGTTCGAAGCAGGAAGGATGAGCGTAGCGCATCCGATGTAATGAGGAAAAGTTCCGAGGTACCCCGTACCCGATTTTTTATATTACTTCTTTGACTGTTATTTTATTTAAATATTATTATTTCGTTAGTTAAATAAATAATTAAAAACAAATTTTATTTAAGTATTAAAAGTTAGCTCAGTAAGTGTTTATCTTTAAAGAGTTTAGCGCATTTCTATGAAAAATACAGATAAAATTAGTTGCGAGCAGTACTTCATAATTGAGTTACTGTTTAGGTTATGAAGCATAACCGGAACTTTAAGCAAGAAATGAGTTATTAACCACGGAAACACGCATTCCAAAGAAATTCGCTCAACATGTGGATTACTGCGCCTAAATATATATATATATATATATATATATATATAAATATGTGCGTGTGTGTGTGTGTGATATACAAGAATGGGGTCCAAGTTTTGAACTCCTGCCATGACCCTATCATATAGCGTCAAACTAGTGCGATATCCCTTCTATACAAATCTTTATAAATCTCATCAAATCAGTAAGGTATTAGCAATACCTTGGAAGTTATATTTGAACCGCTGCGGTCATTATCTAACCGCTGGCAGTACACTATCAGGGTTGTGGTGCGGAGAATTAGCTCTTTCATTAAATAAAGAGACTTATAAGAGTTGTGACTAATAAAACCTACTTAGTATGAATAATTATTACATCACTTGACGACACATAAGATGTTTTAACCAATGCTTTCATTTTTACACTTTTTTCAGAAAATGCATAACATCACCTGCTATAAAGGCCCGTATACAATCTTAAGTAAGTTAGGAAGAATTGAAGAATGAAGAATGCCTCAGGAAGAATCGAAGAAGTGAAGAATTCTCACTTAGAACAAACTATTTTGAAATTCCCGCTCTTAGACTTAAGAGATCCGTAAACACGTCTACAACCTCTAAGTTTAAGTCAATTTAAAGTTACAATTACACATATAGCTGTATTTAGACTACTTTTCTTCTACCTCTACACACATTTTATTTATTGTAACAACGAGCAGATCTCAAACAATTTTAATACAATTAAATAACATAAACTACTAATAAACTAAATAATAAACTACTTTTTCTTTCTACCGTCTACACACATTTATTTATTTATTTATTGTAACAACGAGCAGAGCTCAATACAATTTTAATACAATAAATAAACATTGCTTTTCAATGGTCTTTCCTTCCATTTTTAAAGACTTTTTGCAAATATTTTTACTTTACTTCTAAATCGACCGTGTTTTATTTTTTCAATTAATAAAATAAAATCAAAATGGATGAGGTAATTTTTGGGAGCGTTATTTTCCTTATCTCTAGTATATCTACAGACGTAGGAACCTCATCCATTTTCAAAAATAATTCAAAAATAAAAGAAAAATATAATATATTAAAAAATATTCAAACAACAAAACAATCACATAATCACATATTCAAACAACAACAATCAAAACAATCACATCACATCGTTTACAAAATATTGTAATCATTCAAAAAAGATACGTTGTACATTCTTCTTTAAGTAACTTAAAAAACTATTTTTATGGTTTCTAAGTCAAAAAGCGGGAAAAGAATTATTAAGAAGAAAAGAAATTTTGAAAAATTCTTCACTTCTTCATTCTTCCTGACTTAACTTAAGATTGTAGACGGGCCTTAAATATCTTTAAAATAACTAAGTGACATAAAAAATCACAACTACCTTTTCAGCCTTTAATTATTTCCAAATAGACTAAAGCTAAATATTAAAACAATTCGCAAAAGCAATATTCCTAATGTCTACATCCTTTTGAAACAGTCTTCAAAAGTTATTTTTTTAATAAATTTAATTTTATAATTTCTAATAAACATTAGACTAAATAAATTTCTACAGCACACAAAATAACAATTTTTGTACTTAATACAAATGACATTCTGTTGTTATAATTATCACTTTTATTTATTAAACAATAACTGACAATAAAAAGAAAACAATTTAAATTGACATTTTAAATTGGCTACTTCAATTAATTAAGACATACTACAAATCAGATAAAGATCTTTAAGTAAATTATATTAATATATATATATATATATATATATATATATATATATATATATATATATATTAATGTGAATGTGTCTTTGTGTGTAAGTATAAACAAATGATAAAGTTTATTCTATATGGGATATGTTATGGTTATCAAATAAAAAGTAGCATTTAATGTTTATTTTTTCATTGTTATTATAGTTTTTTGTCAAAAATTGTTCTTCAATCTTGTTATACGCTTACAAGGACGGTCTATGACAAACAAAAGGTAAACAATCACCGGAATATGGTGATATGGGTATTAATACTTTAAAATGTAATATAGTTTGCAATGAAATCTAAAACACTGTATGCTCCAAGGTAATTCTAGACTTGATTGTCTACCCAATTTTTGGTATGAAAAGAAAAGTTTAAAAAAAAATGTTTAGACCAAAAAATCTATTCTTTATATTTTATTATTAAATTAATTACTATAATTGGTTAATTTAGCGGATTTTCATCATACAATGACGGTTATGAAGTTGATAAAAGAAGTAGATGGGGGAGTAGATTGGTATATATCCTTAATATCATTTATAAATACACACACTAACACACACATATCTATATATGTATGTGTGTGTGTGTGTGTAATACACACACATATATCATATGAAAGAACTAAACAAATATGCATTAACTGTAATTAAATAATGAAAATAGTAAAATTAAATGTAATTATTTAAACATTACATTGCTTTATTTTATGCTAAATAAGCTTTATCAGTGAATATTTATGCAAATGTAAAATTTAAATTTGTTAGGTTGGTAGCAACCGGCTGAAGAAAGGTGGCAGCTTAGTAGCAGCTCTATTATCACTGGATACACAGTATGCTCCTTCTATAGTAATCCTTTTAAATCTCTGAATTTTCGTGTGAATAAAATATTGTTTCCGAAAATATAGAACAACTGGTTAAATGTTAAAGTTTAAAGTAAAGTGATTCATTCATTAAGCTAGAAAACATTTTCCGGTATATAATAACCCCTTTTATATTTGCTTAGCCGAATCTGGCGAAAAATATGGCTATGGATGTTTAGATATGAACATTAGGAAATAAGTACTATCTTAGATGTTGGATGTTTTGATGAGAGATCTATATTTTTGTGAGGTTATTATCTCTTTTTAGTTTCTATTAGGAAAGCTTTAAGAAATATAGGCAAAAAGCTATAGAAAATAGAGCATTGTCATCTACCTTAATTTAATTTTAATGTCTAATCTTGGATAACTTAATATTAAATAAAATTATTACTTCAAGTGAGGCTCCTACGATGACCTTTGTCATCATTTTAAATTACCTTAAAACGTTTTTAAATTAATAAATTAGCCTAATTTTAAACTAATTGGGATTATTTTGTTCAGATTTTAATAAAAATGTACTGTATAAATTATAGTGTTAAGATTTCTTTTAATATTTACATTTAATAAATTATTTTTTAAGTATTTAACCGTTTCATAACGCCTTTTAACGATTTTAAACATAAGGGGATGTTTAACCAAACGTTGAAATTAAGGGCTTACCCATAAAGCGATGCGTCTTGGTCAAATCCTAATAACTAACTAAATTGTAATAGATTTTATTTTTTTAAAGAATCCGACATTTTCTTTTAATGAGAGACGATTAAAACGTCATTTGAATCGTATTAGTTATAAATACCATAAAATATTATACTTGTAGTATATCCTAGAACTAAATTTCCTTAAATTTAATATATATGCCAATAATTAGGAATCTGCATCAAAAACAAGAGCTATGTTTTTAAAATGTATCCAATTACGTAGTACAGAAACCTTAAAGGTGCGTTGCTTACATTGAAAAATAAGCACGGCATCTAAAACTAGTTTTAAAATTTGAAGTTTAAGTGGGTAATTAAAAACGTATTTCTGACAGTAGTAAAATTTATATGTTTATCTATTACTATAAAAAAAATAATTTATGTTATTTATTAAAACTTACGTAGAGAACGTTTCATTAAAAAATTGTTTTATAATTATTCCTTTTAGCAATCAAGCATTAAGATTTAAATTTGATATATTTTGTTTATAATAATAATTATGATTAAGAGGCTTGAATTTGTTGATATTTAGAACCATTGTGAAGTTATAGTTGATATAAATTAACGAGACAGGGAGTAAGCGTGATTTATGAAGCAATGAAAATAGAATGCTTCATTAGTTATACATTAACCGGTATTTAGTAATTTGCTAATAACCAACCGGTATTTATCGGTGGCAAATTACCGGTATTTAGTAACCGGTAATTTGCTGGTCAACATAGTGTTGACTAGCAATTTGAACTAAATTGTAAAATTGCAAGTTTAAGTTTGCGGTATTAAAATTGTTGCTATTTGAATAATACGTACCATTGTTTTAGAAGCATTTAACGTGCAGAAAATTATATATATATATATATATATATATATATATATATATATATATATATATATATATATATATATATATATATATATATATATATATATTTGCTTAAAGGAACCAAATAGTTTTATAATATGTTTTAATATCATGTTAAGTTTTATTGGTTGTCAATATTGGTTCTAAACAAAACGTAAATATATATACATGACGTCATGTATATATTAAAGAACCAGATAGAACTTACTTTAAATTTTAGTAATACCAAAAAAATTGTTCATTTACATCTGTCGTTGATACTTAAGTCTAACAACTAGCGCAATTTTAGGATCTATAATGTGGCAGAATTGGTTCGATCAGTAATTATGATCCACTACCAGAGTAAACGTCTTACTTAGCTCCAGCTGATCTGATTAATACTCATAACTAAAAGCCATGAGGATGTAATACGTGGTGCATCCGTTGTGGTTAACACGTTAAACAGAGAAGTATGAATAACAAATAAATCACAAAGCTATAAAAATTAAATCGTGCAACTGAATTCATTAATGTGTCTAAGAAAAAACGATGACCATGAAATTTTAAAAATAAGTCAAATAATTAATTTATTCCTTATAAATGTCTATTTATACTCTTGAACCTTGTATATTATTTTATAATTATCTGGGCTTGTATTATACGATATTATAGTTATACTTGTTTTAAATAAAAGTAATGAGATGCAAGCTTGCATTAACCCAAGTTCATTAAGTAAGATTAGAAAAAATTACTGTCTTGCGTCATTTTGAAATTTTACTTGTATATTTGAGTTTAACAGGGTCATAATGATTACACGGCAGTGATGTATTGTTTATGCATGTATGCAGATCTATATTTATCTCAATATCAGTGAATGTTATCATTTTCTTTTATAAGCCAATTCAACTTTTTGACTTTAGTCCATGCCACTACAACAAAACAAATTATGGCTTAAGCAATTTATAAAATAGTTGTACCAAAACACGTGTAGGTTGATGCCTTGTTTAAATGAAAATTAAATAAAATTTAACTAAGAATAAAACGATAAAATAGAAGAACTTTTCCTTACTCTCCTTGCCACAAGCAATTTTCAATTTTTTACATAAAATTATAATACTTTTCCTAAATACCTATGGGAGGAGATGAGAAACACTTAACAGACTTGGGATGGTTGCAGTCAACCGCATTTATTGTGATACCTAAGTTAATCAGGCTATTGTCGTTCGTGCTAGGAAAAACTATGACCGAGCGAACACAGTCCGCCGAAGAAAGGGTTTAAAACCAAGACGAATGGATCCAAAGCCTTGTTTAGTCTTTCCTTATTACCAGAAATCATTAAGCTTTATCTACGTTATTCTTGCCAAAGTTTTAATGATTTATTTATAATAAATGTATGGCGTAATTACAATAAAACCAATTTTTTTTTGTATGATTAATTAGGCCTCAAGGAACGGCAAAATTAGTAAAAAATGGGCTGAAATAGAGGCAGCAGAATAAAGCAAAAATACGATAATTAAACCAATTTTGGCTTTTTGCCTCATTATCCATGTTGACGAGTGATTTTATTACTACTTTTTCCCATATTTTATAAGAATTAATAAGTTCTTAATTGAATTTTTTGTTAATTAACATTAGACATATATAAATGTCTTATTACGATCATATTTGAACAATCTGTGGCTATTTTTCCATGAAAACCCTTCACATTGAATATTGGAACAAAATCTCCTGATGTATTTGATTATTTATGTAAACATTTAATTTTTAATATAAATTCCGCAAATCATAGCTACAGAAACAGCAAGTCATTTATTAAAACATATTAACTTTTTAACATCTACTGTATTTTGTCATAAAGCCAACAACTTAACTAATTATTGATAATGTAAATATTATTATCGTACTTCTATTCACACGTGGCGTAAATATAAACTACTTCGTGTTGAAATGTTTTTTACAAATTAAATTATTCTTTTAATATTCTGTTAACTTTAATCACAGAAAATAAATAAAGAGAAGTCCTTTATTTTGTATTTGAACTATATTATCACATTATCAAAAGACATCAATAAATATGATAATTCTTTATAGCATGAATTTTGCTCGTGCATTAGATTACTGCTCTTTCTGTTTTACTTACTTAGACAGAACAAGAAATAAAAACAAATGATACTTATACTATAATAATATTAGTTATAATAATTCAAAGTACATCAACGTAGCCATAGAGATATCATTCCTAGAGGGGCCCTATAGGTTAAATTGTGAAACATCGAAAAAGTAACCTGACCACCTTTGATTATAAATACAATTAAATAATCAGTACAAAATCATAATAGCTTATTATAGGAGGATGTTAAAATACTAATCAAAACACAAATAATGTGCGGGAAGCCAAAATCAATTTATTTATTAATTTAATTCGCTCTTGAAGGAGGTTTTAATTAGGTTACACAGAGCCCCAAAAAAGATGTTTCAGGCCTCTCAATGTATTGAAATATGCTGTGCCCCCTCTAGTATATCTCTATGAACGTAGCCATATAATATACTGAAAGTGTCCATGCGAGAATCTAAAACTCTCAGCTAATATATTACTAACGATTTCTGAAAGTTGTCTGGTACCTAGAGGAGACCAGCAGAATGTAACCATCTACCAAACCCAGGTAGATGGCCAGCGGAAATCAGCAAGATTACAGTATGTTTATTTTCCCGCTAATCTATCGTCTGTCACCTATCAATTAGTTTCATGCTTTTACTGAATTGTACTTATTTACTTTATAATATACTGAAGTAATTACGATTTCCCTACTTATAAACATAGACATCCCACATAATACAAAATATAAGGGGCTTAAAATTCATAGGCATAGAAGACATACAATACATATACAATCTATCTACCATTGTTTTATCTGTTCTCAGTACAGACATCCAATACAGTACGATAACAATCCCAAAACACTACGATAAAAACCCTACTTCTCAGCCACATAAGACTAAAAGAACATGATCTCCCCAGCAAAAGTAAAACATCACGAAATAAATAACCGGCTCGTAACAAGTCAGAAGCCACACATAGTATAACCCTATACAGCATGATTGCCTACTTCCCTCTTCTTTTACCTTTGACATGCTACTATTGCTGGTCCCCTAAAAGAGGCGTAAAAAGAAAAACACAAGTGACTCTCTCCAGCAAACAAACAAATCTTTTAAAAACTGACGCATATTAGCTTTTCTAGGTGTATGATCTGTTAGAACATCCTAAGACTAATCAGTGGTCCTTATTTTCTATTAATAAAAAATGTGCCAAAGGAAAAAATGGCACACTACATAGTTAGCGCTACTGCATGCAATGCATTGTATGCAATGTAAATAGTAGAAGCATGTATTTATGCCTTGTTGAACTCAATAAGCAAAATTAAAATGAGTTTAAAAAAATTTAAAAGATACACTAAAAGAAAAATTTTCAAACGAACAAAAAAGGTTATAAAATGAACAATTGTCATAAGAAATATCTAATAATGAAATAAACATTGTGTTCTCGATTTTTCCTGTCACACCGGAAATACACGAGTCTTACCGATTATAACAATAAAATCGCTTGACCCCCTGCCAGAAGCAACTGATCAGATAAAGTCATATGTTGAGAGCGAAAACCCACTAATAGAATATCCTTATTGTGGAAACAAACAAAAACTGTTAGGTTAATACCATAGAGATATATTACTAGAGGGGCCCTATTAGTTGAATTTTGAAACATCGAAAAAGTAACCTGACCACATATGATTATCAATATAATCAGAACAAAAATACAGTAACTTATACAGTAGAACATTTAAAATACAAATCAAAAAACAAACAATGTGCGGGGAGGCGAAATAATTAATTTCTTATAACCTTAACTTACTCTTAGAAGAGGTTTCGTTGAGGTTACTCAGAGCCCCTGAGAGCCCCAAAATGATGTTTCAGGACTCTCAATGTATTGAGATAGGCTATGCCCCCTCTAGTATATATCTCTATAGTTAACACACTTGACCATAAAGCTATTATCACTTATAGAGGGGCCAAACGGTTTAATTTGAAACATCGAAATTAAACTAAAGGCCGTTGATTAATAATTGTACAAATATAAAGAAACTTATATAATAGGACGTTTACAATACAAAATTTCAAAAACAATTGAAAAAAAGTCGAAAACAATTGATATATTATAACTTTAACACACTCTCCTATCACTCTCAAAGAAGGTTCTCGAGGCCTCTCTATGTATAGAGATTGTTTATGTCCTTTAGTAATACATAATACATCTCTTTCCTCTTGACGTAGTGTCTACTCGTCATTTCTTAAATCTAGTCCTACCTAAGACTAAATACTACTCACCGACTGATCAACTGAATCCATAATTAATATTAAAAAGATTATAATCACTACATCAAAATCATAAAAAAATTAGTCTTGAAATTCTCAAATCATATCGTTTATTAATACGATGGTTTATTAATATTTATAGGTTACTAATGGATTATTACAATATTAGTTAATTCGTTCAAGTTATCACATTTTAAAAATAATGGATTAATTATATTAACTTATCTATTAAATAAATTGATTATACTAAAAAAATAGACTACTTCGAACAGAGCGTTACAGGTTTTAGGTTATTACTACTAAAACAAAGTTTAATCAAGGTGTTATAGACATTACCTTGACTCTATTTACATCCTTGATTGTCTATTTAACAGTCATTATTTAGTCTATTAATAAATCTATTACATATTTATTTGTATAACTAGTCATGTTTACATTTCTTATCAAATAATGTTGTATTTAGTGGTGTTTGATTATCAAATATTTTTTTGATCAAATAACTCTTGTTTTACTTTTAAATGTCTCTTGGATAATAGAGAAGTCATATATCAAGTTGTTGAAATATTAGAAAAAGTGCTAAGTTATCTATGTAAGTTGTGCTATGTGTTATCTGCTAAGTTACTTTTTGTAAACGGCCATCTTTTTGTTATTGATTGTTGTATCTCATAGTTTTGAACTGTTATCAACTCTTATTCCTATATAATTTTGGAAGTTTGTTGTACTTTACTACCGTACATTAATGAATTTAAAAAACACAATACTTTTCCTATATACCTACGGTATAAATAAGGAAAAGTAATAAAACTTCATTTAATTAATCGTTAGTGATAAAATCATTGATCTTTCGGTTGGGTTTTGGTAAAGGTATCCGGTTACTCTGGCTTGGTTGGTAACCGTAACCAAGCTCTGAGTTAGATTACGTGTTAAGGATACCTGGTGTACTGATTAGATCGCTAAAATAACTTTGGTATCCCAGTATTTATAATACACTCGCCAATTATCGCTAATTGTATCGAAGAATTACGGTATTATTTCGTTAGTTCTATGATGCCAAAATCCATCATGCTGATTAGCACGAAGAAAACATTTCTATAAAAACGCTTCAAGAATATTTCTAACAAAACGAGTAAAAAGACTGTCGATCAATTATTACTATTATTTGTTGAATGATTAGTTTGTTAATTAATTTCTACTTCAATTATAATTTTATCAGTTATTTATTGATAATGCCCTGCGAATTTCTTATGAAAGTGAGTGGTACCTTTCTTGCGCACCAATTTACTTCTATTTCAGGTTTTTGGTTTATGCTATAAAGTCGCAGAACACTTTTAAGTCTTTGTCAATTTTCCTGGATTGTTCAAAGGAAATGGGCAAAAACATTTTGAATATTAGCATGAACTAAGCTTTGTATGAGTGCCAAAAATGTTATGCAGAACTAATTAAGCATAGTTTTGTACAAAACTATAAAAGCTATAAAAACGCGCAATACCTTGGAAAATTTAGGAAACCTGACTAACAAGTAAAAGTGCAACTGTTGCGACTGTAAAGCGTGAACCGGAAACATAAAAATGGGATTGGTACGCAAGAAAGCAAGCGTTCTAAGGGAAATCTGTTAGGCTTGCGGACCACCGTGCTAGAATTTTTCATATTTATCTTCCAATTTGCGCGTTTATCCAGATCTCCGTTTACTTTTCTCTCACCCGTTATGATAATTTTCTCTTATATTTGAATTAGAGAGTCATAGTTCTTCAGCTGTTTTTAAAGTAGAAATGTTTAAGGTTAAATGGTATAGCTTACTTAACCATTAATAGTACGAGTACACTTTTCAAACATAATGATAGCTGAAGATTTTTAAGGTAGTACCTAGGGTCAAGGAGTATGCATCCTTGGTACACTCACTTAAAAAATCAATTTCAAAATTATTATTTTTGCATAGTATTGTAAATGTAAATTTTGAAAAAAGCAGAAAAATATATTTAGTATTCTCTGTGAACTTACTTCACCAATTTACTTTAGCATCGTTTTTTTTTTCTTTCTCACCCCCTTCCTAAGTATTTCTGGACAAAGAGAAATGAGGCCTCCCCCTTTTCTACGTAGGAGTGACTTTAAAAGTCTCCTGTTGTTCTGTGGGGAGGAGGGGGGCTTAAAAAAATATTCTCCTTTCTAATTTAGTTCGTTAGCGTCGACTTAGTTTCTGGGTGGGACAGATCAAAGCCAACACTGGGTGGATTCATCCCGTTTCCCCTTAAAAGACACGGAAAACCTATGCTATACTACTAAACCCCCTCCTCTTATTTTAATTACAATTATTAAATGCTCTTTTTCCACCGTTAAAAAAATATATAAAACCACAACAATAATAATACAAAAAATTATTACAATAATAACACAAAAATTATTGCAAAACAAGTTTTTATTTTTATTTTGTCATAAACAGGTGGGGGGGGGGGGGTTAGTGGTAAAAGCAAAATTAAAAGGTCGAAAAATAAAAATAACAATGAAACACGTTTCCCTTTTTTGTGTTATTTCAATTTGGACATTTTATCGAACAAAGAAATCAGATCTGACTCGATGGAAAATCTGTATTTTTTTTACCAATTCCTCCTTCCATAACAAATTTTATCATTTTCTTTTGTGACAAAGAAAAAATAACAAATCAATTTAAATGGACTTTAACAATAAAAGAAACCTCAGATAATTTTCCAAATAATTTGCAATTATTATAGTCCTTTTTATACTTTTCCTTTATTATTTATACTTTCCTTTTTGCGTAGTAGGCATAATTTCATTTTTTTAATCTTTCTTTAAAATATAATTAAGCAACATAAGTGTATCGTAACCAATGTTTTGCCTATAGTGCAACAAATAATTTAAAGATGCGACTTACAAGTCGTGGGATGTTTTGGCGAAGGGGGCCAAAACCCTTCCCTAGTATTGGGTCTAGGTCCTCGCAATGCTATCAGGGAATATACAATTCGCCAAATTTATACTCCTACACATCGAGAGTTGAAACAGGCTAGTAAGATGACTTTGAACAAATTAGAGTGTTTTTAATTTTCCAGTGGAAATATTTCCAAGGAACTTAGACCTCTGACAAACGCATTAATTTGTATTAGCGAATTTTCAAAGAAAAAATGAGCTTATGAGATTGGGGTCATGGAAAGGGCGTAGGAAGGAGTTTTTGGAGATGGGCCCCCGATCAAATATGTAAGTATGTATAGTAATATATATATATATATATATATATATATATATATATATATATATATATATATATATATATTATATGTTGTGTGTGTGTGTGTGTGTTGTTGGTGTGTGTGTGTGGTATGTACGTGATTTTTGTCCCTAGACGAACGCTTTTTTGGATTGAAATGAAACTTAGTACAAAATTCAAACTTGATAATGTCCCGAACGTTGTTGTTTATGAAACAACAGGGTTAATGTGTGACGTCATTACCCACAAAATTGGCCCCACAAAAATTTCAAAAAAGCATAATTCTTCATAAAGTGTTTTGATTGGGCTAGAAGCGATCAAAAGCTGGAATTTTGCTTTAAGCGATAAAAATTAAACATAACATTTTAAAGAATAATATTCTTATGTTTATTTTTCAGCCGTAAGTAGATAAAATAGTATACGCTTCTATGCAGCAAAGAAAACAATGCCGACTCGTGTCAGCGATTACCTGCATCGGCTCCGCCTCTGTAGGCAAATCGCCATATGCCTGACTTTATTTGCCTCGTTTGTCAAATGGGATAATTACTAGCCGAGGCATGAGCCATAGCCAGCCCTCGCCTTTGGCTCAGGGGCTAATTTATAAAACTCATTTGCAAAATTCCATTTTGCTGCCTAGTAGTATAATATACTATTACTGTCATTGATGGCGGTACATGCCGACATTTAAAATGATTTTTCGATCAGCACTACTAGACATTATAATTGTTTTTGACCTGAGTTTTAACTCTTTTACTAAAATCACTGGGCACTGTGATGATATTAGACACACACATACACAGAAATAGGCTGAAAACGTAATAACAACCACTCGGTATATCTTAAAACATCTGAAACGGATAAAAAAATTGAAGTCTTTGTTTCAAATTTATAGTCAAAACACAACACTTTTCCTGGATCCTTACGATATAAATAAGGAAAAGTAAAAATGAGTAGGAAACAAGAATGCAAGGAGACAGCAATTAATGAAGATTGTATTGTTCTACAAAGATTTGTTATAATTGGAAACGGATTCTAATGACAACAATACTACGAATAATAAGTTTTCTAATTATAAAAATTAAAGTTAGAACTTTATTGTTATTGCCTCCTCTTACTTTTAGCGAAGTTCCTGTTAAAAATATTTGCTTTTGGGATAGGCGACATAACGGGAGTCGAACCTCGGACTAAGACCTAAATCCGTTTCAAAGTTTCCTGATATATATGTATATATATATATATATATATATATATATAATATATATATATATATATTATATATATATATATATATATATATATATTAATTTTTAAATTATTAAATCCATTAAATTTTTAATGGAACTTGGTGCGAAAATCAACCTACAGGAGGACTCAAACCCAATTAAAAACCAGGTTGTTGTGACGTCAACAACCTGGTTTGCCGAGACACCAAATTTTTCAAAAAATCGACAAAATTTAAGGTTATTGTGTGTTAATTTTGGGCTTACTGAATCGAATAAAATTGGTCCGAAGTCGATAAACCACTCAAAGTGAATAAAAAGTCTAATAACCTTGGTAAATTACCGGAAACCAAAGTTACGGTCGATAAAAAAAAATTTTAAGTAGAGTGTTGTTTTCAATGTTTTTGAAAAGCTGAATGAAAGATACCTGGTCCGGAGCCGATACGACCACTTGACGTGACCAAAAAAAAAACAGTTGTTAATTACCAAAAACCCTGCAATACGGCCGGGAGTCAGCATAACCTACAATTTCAAGTGGGGAATCGATTACGAGTTTTTGGGCCTTTAAGTTGAATAAGAACGGTTCAGGAAAGCCATGGTTCGAATCCTGGTAAGGACGATATTGTTATCGCTTTAGTTTAACTTAACTTTATCATTATATAAGTTTATAGCTACATAATAATTCTGGCATGGTAGTCCACATGCATGAATTCCCTTTGAAATGCAAGTTTCCATGCTTAAACATCCATTCTTGCTTCAGGTTCCGGTTTATGCTTGTAACTTGAACAGTTGCTCAATTATCAAGCACTACTTGAAACGCATTTTATTGGTATTTATCAAAGAAAATGAGCTAAAACCTTTAAAGACAAACACTAACTGAGCATTAAAATAGTTCAAGTAATGATGTGCACTGTCAATTATAGAGGCACAGTTTTGTATAACCAACACGATAATTATGAGCACATCCTTTGAAAAATAGATAAAAAAATGAGTTACGAGTTAGTGTGATAATTAAGTAATACTCAATTATCATTAATGGTAACTAAGCAAAAAATGGATTGTTAAGCACGGAAACACGCATTCCAAAGGAAATTCACCCGGCAGGCGGACCTCCGCGCCAGATTTCGTTATTATTTATTTATCTTTTATATACTATTTAAAATTATAATTTATGTGTAATTAATCTACAAAATAAAATAAAAATTTAAAAAATTATTAAGTTGTCGAACTAATTATCGTGTAAATATCAGGGACTATGTAAATCAATTATTCGCATGAAAAACATTGAGCTGTTTGTTTCAATGTTAGCAACAGCAAAGTCAAAATTATTAGAAAACAAGTTTTACATATTGTGCTCTTATTTTTAAGTTATTTTATCATATCAGCTAAAAATTTTAATAACAAATTTTGGAAAACATTGTTTCACCTGATTTTTGTATTTATCGATTTTCATTTATCTATTTACTTAAAAGTAATTTCTGTCACACTTTCTGGTACGAACAAAAACGTGCCCTGTGGAGACATTAAAAGCCAATTTTTAAATGCGTTCATTCACTCTGTGAATAAGAGAACCACCGAAGTGGTCCACGTGTTAATCCCATCGGCTTTAGGATCTCTTTTGATCAAGGATCTTGAATAAAGGGGATGACGCAACATTTAGGAACATTTCTGACCCTATGAAAGTTGTATGAGATAGAGAAATAGGAGCAAACTTACCTTCCCCTTGTTTATAATAAAAAACTGGCGCCAAACGCAGGTTATGTAGCAAGGTTGTCGAGTTTGCTTCTCAACTTTCTTCTGTGCTTCTCGTGATTGTTACATTTGTGGTGCTTGCTAAGTCATTTGCGATTATTTAATTTTAAATTTTGGACTATAATTTGCCACTTCAGTGAGTGATAATTTAAGCGTGTTTTGTTATAACCTTCTCAAGCAATAACCATCGAAAGGTAAGTTTGCCTCTAAAATTTAAGACCTGCGCTGTTATAAGAATTGTAAGTTTGTACCAAGCATGTGTCTCGTGTTGAATTCTCTCTATTTTTGGTTTTCGATGGGGTCACTTTTTTGTATGGCAAATCGACTTAGTGCGTCATCCCCTTTATTCAAGATCCTTGCTTTTGATTGACTTAGCATTTCGAAATTGTAGAAGTGGGGTCAGAAACTTAGTTCAATTAGTCGAAAGCTGCTAATTACTTATAACAATATATATTAAAAGAACTATTATTTACAATTAGAACCTAAAATAATTGCTTTTTAATCAAATAAATATAAGCTTGTGATAATACCTGTGATAATAAGCCGTGAACAGTCCAAGGAAAAATATAATTAAAGCAACATTTTTATCTCCTATTAGAAGTCATATGAAGATCCATATTTCACATTTTCATCACTCTCTAGCGTTTCCTGATTACTTATTAAGTTAAACTATTAATTGCTTAGATCTGGAAAATTAGTACTCGCTTGTTTAACGTTTCACTATAGATTCTCCGCGTCATTTTGTCTTGGCAGTGCCGGTGTTAGTAATAGAAACACCACAAAGTAAATAATTATACATTTTTCGTTTTGAATAAATTGTAAACAAAAAGCAAAATAAACATATACTAAAAAATACGAACACCAAACAATGATGAGAAAATATTAAAATGCATATTTTTTGTAGTAATCACATTATATGAGTTGGCAAGAAATATTTTAATTCTAAATATTAATATCAAGAAAAAAATCATAAAAATAAATAAAGAAAAAATATTTTGATTGTAATATATATAATATATGAGGTATGGAACAATTCTACTTAAAAAGTTAATTCTACTATTTTAATTTCTAATTAAAGAGTTACAATTCTACTACGAGCAAAAGACGTAACAATTTAAGCGATACGTAACAATGCAACAAATATATGATACGAAATGTGAGTAAAGAAATTAAAAAACTATAACGTTTAATTTGATGGAAACGAATTTTGCACAGAGACTAATTTCAAAGATATAATTTTTTCGTTAAGTGTAGAGGTGAGAGGGTGGGAGCCAAATTTTAATTTTAGTTTTCTAATGCTTGTTGACAGTCTAATTTAAACTTGCAGTTTATTGTGTGTACTTGAGGAGTAAACTAAAATAGCTGACCCTATCAAACCGAGGTCGCATAAATGTTACATTTTTGTTTATTATTTTAATGTGAGGGTAACGACCACAATACTGATGATAACTTAATTTGAACTAATATTACTATAACATAATAATAATAATAGGAGATAAAGATAAAGACATTTAATTGATTATGGAGGGAGTTTTATTGAGAGTGGCATTATAAGAGTTATAGTTTAAAATAAAATTGTCGTTATTGGACACAAATATAAAAATATTGTGCAAAAGTATCTCGGTATTTTTTGTTACTAAATTGGACTCACTTTGCTCGTCCTGAGAATGTCAAGTTGCTAGACAAACTTAAAGGTATTATTGTATTGATCTCGCTTCATTAGACCTCATAACAATAAAGTAAATCAATGTTTGGGGAGTTTTTGATTGAGGTTGAGTAAAGCTTAGGAAATTATTACAGTATCTTGCTTTTAAGAAACAAATTTATAAGTTTAAAGGTCAAAAACGATATAATAAATGCCAAAATTATAGTGGCGACGTTTTGGCAAGCTGGTCATAATCACGGCCTTAAATAACTAACGAAATTCACCCTGTAGGAATTATAGAAATGCATCAAAAAAAATAATTCAAAATTAAATAAAGCATACAAAAATTAATAAAAAATAATTTTTTTAAACTTATTAAAAGTTGACACAATATAATTGTACGAGAGACACCTAGGAAATGTAACAAGCTAAATGCAATCCTTCATCTGGGAACTGTTCCATCATTCGACATTCGTCATCATTGATGGCTTGACATAATGTCATGTCCCACTCTGTTTCGTTACGTCTAACTCATAAGGGCGCCGACAGAGCTGAACTCACTCTGACCTTGATGAGTTAGACGTAACAAAACAGAGTGGGACATGACATTATATCAAGCCATCAATGATGACGAATGTCGAATGATGGAACAGTTCCCAGATGAAGGATTGCATTTAGCTTGTTACATTTCCTAGGTGTCTCTCGTACAATTATATTGTGTCAACTATTCATGTTTTGCAAAACTCGGTAGTATCAAATGATATATTATTAAAAATGATATATTCTTATATCTTCACGAGAGCATTACCCAAGTATTAAGAACTGTGGACTTACTTGACAGTCTGGTTTATATAAATTTTCATTCATTAAAAGAATATTAGTAATATATATCTTTTTAAATGTTATCTTCTTATAATTTTAAAAGCTTTTAACCATAAAGATATTACTACTAGAGGGGTCATATAAGTTAATGTTTGAAACATCGAAAAAGTAACCTGACACCTTCGCTCATAAACAAAATTACTATTACTTATATAGTAGAACGATCAAAATACAAATCAGAACACAAACAATGTGCGGGAAACAGAAATGAATTGATTTATCATAACCTGAACTTACTTTTGTAGGTTTCAATGAGGTTACACAGAGCCCCTGAGAGCCCCAAAATATGTTCCAGGCCTTTCAGTGTATTGTCATAGGCTATGCCCCCTCTAGTATATATATCTCTATGTTTCTAACGGTAAACAGATAATGGCGATGAAATCTGGGTAACGAATTTTTTGCAAGAACGCAATACTTTTTGACAGACACATACAGGGGGTAAGGTAAAGTAAGAATAAGTTTATGTTAGGGTTTTGTCAATTAATAATTAAATTAATAATTAATCAAAAATTAACTTATGTAATTGCATTATGGTTTAGGTAAAATAACTTAAGTAAATTGCATTATGGTTTATGTAAAATAACTTATGTAAATTGCATTATGGTTTAGGTAAAATATGTAAATTGCATTATGGTTTAGGTAAAATAACTTATGTAAATTGCATTATGGTTTATGTAAATAACTTATGTAAATTGCATTATGGTTTATTGTAAATTGCATTTATGTAAAATAACTTATGTAAATTGCATTATGGTTTATGTAAAATATGTAAATTGCATTATGGTTTAGGTATGTAAATTGCATTATGTTTAGGTAAAATAACTTATGTAAATTGCCATTATTGCTAAATTTACGTGAAAAATAAGAGCATTTAAAAACAAATGGCTATCTTGTTTTTTTAATATATAAATACATTTGATTCATTGTATGTTCTGTTAGTATTTATACAAAAATACTCATAGCTTATTAAGTTAGTGCTCAATTCTCTCTAACAGCATAGGCAAAACTAAATTCTTTAAAAACTTCGAAGAACAGTATCAGAGAGTTTAGTATAATAGAATGCATTTTCTTTTATAAAATGACAATCTTAAAATATTTTAAGATTCCGATGTTACTTTGTGATCCAGACTTGTTCGTCGAGTGTCGATGTAATTTATATAATATTTTTGTTATCTTTATCTAACAAATATAAGTACAAGTATAAGCATGTAATAAATAATTAAAATTTTTATTTAATTTAAAAACAATTATCCGAAAAAAACACAAAATAAGCATATATTAATTGTTTACAATAGATGAAAACGACGTTAACTGTTTTATAAAAAAAGGGCACTGGGCCAAGAAAAATCACCGTGAAAAAGGTCTCGGACACTTAAACGAGTGTGGAAAATCTAGCCCCGGCAGAAAGCCAAAAATAATTAAAAAGTGTAAGTAAAAATATTTTTTGAAACTGATTTTAGTTTAATGGTGTTGTTTGTGCCGTATGTTACTAGGACCCCCTCTACCTGCCTTGTCATCAGGGACATGTGCTGATATCAATCCTGACTTTTATGATATATATGTAGGCCGATGATAACCAAGAAACTTGATCTTAATGATATTAATATTTTTTTTAAAAAAATAATGTTTTTAAATAATCAATAAAAACTACTTATATTGAATAATTTATATGTTTAATTCGGCATTAATAGTTGTCATACGTAATTTACAACTTAACGAACGCTATCTTAATTGGTGTTTTAACTGAGGTGAGCCGCTGGGAACCTCTAACTCCCACTAATAAATCCTATATTTGCAATTTATACGTTCCAATTTTTTTAATCTAGAATAAATTTGATAAAATCTAATTATTTCTAAAAATCAAAATAATCTCCTAACTGATCAAATTGATTAATATTTATTGAATCTGCATGAACTTATCAATATTTGTCTGCTGTAAAATTAGACATAAATAAGATTTTAAATAAAAATACGTAGATACATTATTCGCCAATTTTAATAAGCATATACACATGAAATTAAATAGAGACACAAGCTTATCAGTGTTGGCAATTCTCCTCCCCCTGACATTAGCTTAATGAATTAATGTATACCATATTTACATACCTAATTTATTTTTAGTATAAATATTAGATAAAAAAAATATACATTTATAACACAATTTTAAAACTGAATTTTGTATTCTTTTGGCGTACACCCACCCCCTACTCCTACCATTTTTAAAACCTCATCAACGTAATTTTCTTTGTAAATTCAAAATCAAGAACTTATTAAAAAACCTTAAGTCTAAAAGGACAATGAATAAAAATACAAAAAGAAATGTTAAGAGATATTTTCATAAACTTAGAGTTAAAATAAAAGAGATTTTATTAAAGTTATTACCGGATTACAATTTGTATTTATTTCATTTTATTTATAGTGTAAGCGTGTTCAGATATTCATCTATACAATATTGGAAAGGATAAATATTTTAAAATAAAATATACAAAAGAAGCATGTAAATATTGGTTAGACGTAAATTCATGTTTATTTTCAACTCTAACAACAACTTAAAAATTTGCGATCGAAATTATAAAAAAAGTTGTATTTGTAACTTTAAAATTAATAATAGTTAATTATTCTATCAAAATGGAAAATACAAACTAAGTAGCTCTCTATTGTTAAATAGATACAGGCGTAATAGATTTTTAGACTTATTATATACTTACATATATAATATAAAAGATTTGGTAACATGTGTTACTATCATATGACAGGAAAAACTTTTTACCCGATATGGTCCTTTTTTCCTTCCTGTATCCTGATTTTCTTTCCCACAATTTTGTGGGTTTTTCACCAAAAAAAAGTAGTAAAACCTAAAAACCGATAGAGGGTGTTGTGCGGAATCTCTCGGGACCGTCCCTTTGGTCCTCTTTTTTCTGATCTGCCCCCAGGGCATCCCAAAACACAAATATATAGTTTGTATTGTATAAAAGAAAAATCAAAGTAAAAAAATTCCAAATTTTTACTCCTTTCTTAGGATTTTTTCAATTTTGAAACTGTATTTGTAAAATAAATTGATTTTTCTTCTTACATTATATACTTTTTTTAAAAACATATATAGGTCAATCTAACAACTCAATAATTTATAGACTGAAAATATGAAAAACTGACCTAGGTAACATTTTATAAAACTATTATGTGATTCATAAGACACTTGATCGTTTACAAATTCCCAAATATAATTGGTATTTAAGATTTTTTTGCCAGAAATTTCTTTATCTAAAATATTGGCTTTAAGAAGTCATTTCTACCTTTTCATTATTATATGTTAATACTTAAAGCATTTAAAATTAAAGTCTTGGAATAATTAGGTATTATAAAAATTCTACACACTTGCTATGATTAAATTACAAATATCAAGTTAGTAATATTTTTAGTATGACAATGTAAATATTAAATATAAAATATTTATCATTTATCATTATCAATAAATGGAAAATGAATAAATAAAATTTTAATTGAAAATTACTTAAATTTGAAATATTGAATTGTTAAATACTTAAAAATTTAATATTTAAAATTTAAGACCCTTTGCAAGTTTTTTTCCATAACACGTGTTAAATTTTAAATAGGGCACGTGATAAAATAAATGCATTTTAGAGAGGAATAATATCTACTAAAACTCTCTGAAGTTACTCCATCAGTTGCAGAAGTATTTAATATTTACCTTTTTAATGAATTCTCTATTGCAAAAACAAGAAGCACTGCTTTATAAATCAAATATTCAATTTATTATTGTTTCGATTTATTTTATAAAATCAGTTTCTTAGATTTCTTTAAAAAGGAATAAGATTGATAAAAGTTGGCTATGAAAAGTGGTGGAAGGATTGGGTTTGAGTGCCCCCTGCTAGGGAAACTGATAGATAACCCTCGGAGAACCCTGCAAGGAAGATATAAGTTGGCAATCTCTCAAACATTTTTTGCTGGGCCCCCAAATATTTCTCATCTCAATCTTCTTATCTTACTATTCCTACAACTATTCCTCTTTTTTTACAACTATAAAGATTTCCTCCTATCCTTCTTGTTTTTCCTCACTGTAATGCGTGTGTGTGCATATATATTATATGAGTATATTGGGCATGTACTCCCTTATCATATTCAAGTCTGATATAGAGAGATGTTTTTCCTTTTCTCTAAAAAAATAATTTAAGATTATAAGAAGTGTTCTGCTACCAAGTTCCAAGGTGTTTATAAGAAAACGTTTTCAAACAAGCTTTATATAATGCTACTTTTTACATCCTGAATTCCTTGAAAAGACTGTTTATAAGATAGCTGAATTAAATATAGCTATTTAATTCATGAATGCACAAAGTGAAAAGTATTATTGCTACATAAATAAAAGTTTATTTGTATATAAAAAAATTAAACAAAAAGCCTTCGGCCTATTGTCTGCTTCGCAGCAGTGGCGCTGGGGCCGCTTTGCTGCCCCGCGTTTTCCTGTGGTCACTTAGCCGTGTGAGGTTAATATATATATATATTATATATATATATATATATATATAATATATATATATATGTGTGTGTGTGTTGTGTGTGTGTGTGTGTGTGTGTGTGTGTGTGTGTGTAATCAGCGAGTCCCCGTTATAAAAAACACCTTTTCCATCCCCCGTTTATGAGAGTAACCTCATATTAAAATTATATCACTAGATCTTTTCGTCGATAAGCGATGAAATTTAATGTTTATAATTGTTATTATTGTAAATAACAATTAATAAATGTTTATAAATTGACATAGAGAAATTATTTAATCCTAGTAAAATAAGTTTAAAAAGGTTTGTGAGTTTTTGGCCATAAATTGTTTCTAAAATTAATAAATATTTATTTATTAATTTATTTGTTTATTATTAGTCCAATTTATGGCCAATCTCTCAGAAAGCTCTTAAACTTATTTTAATAGGATTAAATAATTTCGCTCATTGGCTTTTAATAATAATTATTGATAAGAAAATGTATTCTCATCCTTTTACTTTATATTTGAAAAGAAAGTATAACGTTTCTTTGAAAAAGTTAATAGAACAAACAGGGTTTTGTAAGGGCTTGAAGAATAGTCGTAAAGAAACTTGGCCCTTAAAGTAATAAAAATAAAATTAAGACATAAAAAGTCCATGGATATAATCCAGTAGTAGCTAGTGGTGTTCTTTATATCCTCACTTATATGTCTACTAGACCTATAGGATCACACTCTGAACTTTAGAGCA
This sequence comes from Microvelia longipes, assembly GCA_018340805.1. Lineage (NCBI taxonomy): Eukaryota > Metazoa > Arthropoda > Insecta > Hemiptera > Veliidae > Microvelia > Microvelia longipes. The sequence continues at coordinate 22,694,096 of JACMZG010001908.1, read as the reverse complement.
TCTCTGGGTCTGAAGTGAAGAAAATCAAAATGCATATTCACAGTGAAGTAAAGTTAAAAAACTAATTCAGAGGAGCAACCCAAGAAAGTGTAAACTTTTTACATGTTCGAACTACAGATGAACGTGTAAACGTTTTACATGTTCGATCTATAGATGAACATGTAAACGTTTTACGTGTTTGAACTATAGATGAACGTGTACACGTTTTACATGTTCGAACTATAGATGAACGTGTAAACGTTTTACATGTTCGATCTATAGATGAACATGTAAACGTTTTACGTGTTTGAACTATAGATGAACGTGTACACGTTTTACATGTTCGAACAATAGATGATTTGGAAGATTTCAGGCGAACGCTTCTCTTAGCTTGTTGGAGTGAACACAATTCTAAAGTCGTAATATGAACTACCATAGCGCTTAAGTCAGAGCCCCATTAAAATCGACTTGACAAGCAACCAAATATAACTTAACAGCATTTGAAACTAAAATTTTACAAAAAAAAATGGATCTTTAAGTAGGGTAAAATTTTATCAATGAAAATGCGAGGTTGAATAAAAGAAAACTTGACATTTTTTAGTTCAATACAAAACTTCACTCTTACCATAATGGTATGGCATAAAATATCATAATATATCAGTAACAGACATTTGCCTGTATTTTTAACTAAATTGCCTACAATTTTTAAACGTGTTTTTCCTGAACTTTTCAAGAACACGATTTGCTCATGTACATGGATTTTCGTAGCATAAAATAATACGTGATTGTGTGGTTCAAAGATAAGTATAGTGGTTTGAATTTGACCCGTTTTTTTTAAGATTATAACGCAGCATTTTCTAAAGGTTTCCAAAGATGTGGGGGTAGTAAAAAACCCAGAGGCTAACTTCATGTTCTGAATCTCGTTTTTTCCTGAAAAATACCCCCTACAGGCCTTGTAGAGCAGACCCTCATCTGCCCTCAGCCATTCTCAGAGCACGTAGAAACAAGTCATGTCCGGGAAGGTTTTTTCTTAGCTAAGGTTTTTCTTAGCTCGGACTTTTTTCTTTCATAGTAGCACAACATTAAAAACTGATCAAAATTTGAAAAGAAAATTTTTGATTTTAATGACTTGAAAAAGTTATAAAAATAGAATTTGAATAGTTCCTACTGACCTCGTATCATCTTCAAAGTATTAAATTTGTCGAAAGTAATAATTTATTTCTTAACTATTCTTTGTATACGTGTATAACCAATTAGTAGAATCAAATTTATGTATTATCCATTTTTGTAGTAATTAAACTACTATAAACGTTCTTATAGTATGCAACCAAAGAGTATATACTCTATATCTCTATACTATATATCTTTTATTATACTCTTAAATGTAACTAACTAAGTGTATATATATATATATATATATATATATATATATATATATTATATATATATATATATATATACAAATTAATAGTTCGATTCAGAACGAGTAGGTATGCTTACTATATTATATAATATAAATATTCATTTGCAATATTTATTCATTAGTAATATTTATTATATAAATAATAATTCTAGCATTATACTGATAATTATTAATATTTAATTAATATAAATATTATAATCAAAGAGGTATTTACCGCAAGGTAAAGAACCAATTGAAGAATCAGCTACCGTCGTTATAAGCCGTTCGAAACCGGTCCAGAGATATTCATATCTAACAGCAAGTATCGACGGTAGCTGATTCTTTCATAAATATTATTATAATATATTTCATCGATCGCACTAAAAAGTAGTTTGAAAATTGATTTATATGAAGTTATAAAAATAATTGATAAAAAGTTGGTTACATGTAATACGTATTCTATAGGTTTTTCAATGTTTCCTACTTTGTACTAAACACAATCATGCATTGATGTTTGAATTAATATTCACCAGGACATCAGCTAGAGAACGAAGCGCGCCTGGAGTCGGATATTATGTTCATAAGTTAATAATTCTGTTTATTTTTGTTTAAATATTCGAATTATAGCGGTAAAATGTCATGTAAATGACAGATTACCAAAACCTTTCACATAATTTTAACGCCGAACAATTTTTTAAATTATATTTTTATTTATGACAACATAAATTATGTATGTTTGTTGATAACTTTAAAAATAAAAAAAATATGTAAATTTCAAATTTCTTATGCATACTCCTAATAATTCACTGTTTTTAAATATATATAATATATGCTAAAAAAACGGTTTAATCATAGAGTTGCTTATTAAAACAATACAAATCAAAAGGCATTGCTTAAAAATGGTTACTAATACCATAATACATTTTTTAGATCTTTTTGTACGCAATATAATAACAATAAACTTCGTTATTTTTATAATCTTTATAATATGTTCCTATGCAGGTATATCTGTGTCAAATTTTAACTCAATTGTTCAAATTTGGTTTTTATGCTTTTTTAAAATGATTAATGACTCGGCAAAATCCAAGTCTAGTATAACTAGTGGGTTTAAAACCCACTAGTTTAGTAGGTTTTAAACCCACTAGTTTAGTAGGTTTTAAACCACTAGTTTAAAACCTTTTGGTCTAGTAGTGTTACATTAAAGGTAACACTACTAGACCAAAAGGTTAATTTTTGAGAAAAGTTTCAACTATCGAGCAGTAACGAAACGGGAGTTATAAGTGACTCAAATTTATATTGTTAAGCTTCGCTAACCATCTAGGCTTTAATTAAGACATGCCTCAAATCAAATGCCTCTTTTACTCTATTCTGAATTTTAATATTGTTAAAAAATAGTACCTTTTCCGAAAACAATGTATAATATACATTGTACTAGAGCAAAGGTAATAATGTTAAATTTTAAAGTAAAAATAAAATCATTATATATTTTCTATTTCTTAAAATTTATTTCTGGGACACCCTGCATTGTTTAAATGTTTATGTTATTAAATGTTAATTTAATACTTCAATGATAAAGCTTGTGTTTTTTAGCATATTTTCAAAGAAAAAATGAGCTTATGAGGTTGCGGTCATGGAAGGGGTGAGTGGGGGGAAGTACATTTTTTGGAAGGAGGGACTCACTGATCAAGAATATAAATATTCTTTGTGTCCTAGACGTTTCTATGGGACAAGATAATTTTCGAAAGCTTTCTTGGATCCAAATGACATTGGTTAACCTTGTTAATGTCCCGACTCCTATTGTTTATAAAATATGTGTGACGTTATTAACCCACAATTATGACTCCACAAACATTTCAAAAAATCACAATTCTTCATAGAGGCCTAGCACCGACGCTGCAGAAGGCCTAAAGCAGCTTTTTTTTTATTTGATAGGCACATATAATTAATTTAAAAAAATATACAACTACGTATGGTTTACAAAAATACGAAGTTTCATTTTATTATCAGTCTTAGGTCCGGTTTTATTGATTGACATATATATGTCAAACAAAACAATATGTCATTAACTGACAATGTAAACAAATCAAATTTTTCGACTCATACATTTAATAATTCGCTAATGTAGTAGCAGTATGCCACTTATGTATATATTAATAATGTGAAGAACTGATAAAATACAACAACCATGTAGCCGCAAAGCGACCCCTTGCGCCGACGCAGCACAAGGCCTGAAGCCTCTTGTTTTTGATTTGATAGGCAGGTATAATTATTTCGTAAATGACAAAAAATATTTAATACTTCTTGCACATACGTTTTTAATTGTTATTTTTCAGTAGCTGCAAAATATTTTGTTAATATCACTGCTGGCCAATTATTAGTCCAAATAGCTCATTTTTAATTATTATTAATTAAATAATAATAAAGTTCCTATTTTTTATACCACACAATGTAAAGATTGAGTTAGAGTACTAAATTGGCTTTACAGTGTTTCGGAATTAAGAACCTGGAAAAAGGTTAAACATGATTATAACAGCAATTGTATTGATTACTCGAATGTTGGAAGTTTTGAAACACCTTTCTTCTAAAAGTTTCTACATAATAATGCTTATTAACCCGAGTCAGGTCTTTGAAAAGTTTCTAAATAGCTCAAACTTGAACAAACTACTTAACAACTGCAATGATTTTATCATCTGCGATTAGAATTAAACATTTTAGAATTTACCAAAAACTTGTAGAGATAAAATATGATTTGATAATTGTTGCTGGTTCCATTTGATTCATCGTCCTAAAAACATAAGATATTTTTCAGTTTAGTTTTAAGAAAATGTCCAAAGAAAAAATGAGCTAATAATATTGAGATCATGTTTCCTTGATTTTAAAGGTCTGTCATATTTTGGGCGAATATTATTTCCCAAAATTTTCTTAGACACAGTTGTATGCTACTTCAAGATATTTTATACTTTGTCTAATATTACACAAAACTGTCAACTGTCTTTCTTCCATTTACATTTTCTGTCATTTTTATTTTGGAATTATCTTCATTTATTGTATACTTTTCCTCATTTATACCGGAGGTATAGGAAAAGTATTGTGTTTACAAAAATCCGAAACCGGGATGTCACCAAAATTATCCGTTTCAGGTGTTTTTAAAGGCCACCTGAACGGTTTTCACAAAGTTTTGTTGTCTGTGTCTGTTATCATCGTAGCCCCTAGTGCATTTATAACAAAGAGTTAAAACTTTGAACAAAAATCAGTCTACCACTGTAGTTGTGCTATTCAGAAAATAATTGTTTTATGACGTCATTAACCCGCATTAATTATAGCGAAAATTTCAAAAAATCTAAAACGCGGAGAAATGATGCGATCGGGTTGAGATTAGCACGTATGTAGCACCATGTATAAGGCTACATATGTGCCAAGTTTCATCTCATTATTAGCATTAGCACAATTTTTATCAATTAACTTGAGTACGTTTTTTAAAAAATCGGAAGAAGATCCTATTGAGTTGAATGGTACAAGTACTAAATCTTTATGTAATAAATAACTACGCCAAGTTTCGTTTCAATACGACAAGTATATCCATGATTTTTAAGGTCATAAAAGTTAAGCAGATTTGAGCATGGTCAGTGCTGTATGGGTGACCGCTGGGATGTATTTACTATCTGAGGACGAGTGAAGCGAGTTGAAAGACATGCTGCAGTATTAATTTGGCGAATTGTATATTCTGAGGTCAAGTGAATCGAGTCCGAAGCAGGGAGGATGACCGTTGTGAATCCTAATGATAGAAAAAGTTACGAGGTGCCCCGTACCCGGTTTTTTAGGCACTCTTTTACCTGGTTACCCACCAAATAATGGGTAACTAAGGAAAAAAGGAAGCATAGGGAAAACTTGTAGTTTGTTACCCACCAATAAATAAAAAAAATAAAAAGTACTAATTTACAATCTCAATATGGGACCGTCGAAAAGCACTAGGGCTTTTGTATGGGGAGCAAAATGGGGAAAAGAGCAAATAGAAAAAAAGTTACGCACCAAATAAACATTTAAATGATGAAAATTCCTAAAAACTGAAAAGTATAAAGTAATAATTTACAATCTCAATAGGGGACGTCGAAAAGCAATGGGGCTTTTGTATGGGGTTAAGATTGGGGAAGAGAGAAAATAGGAAGATGGGGAAGTTACCCACCAACCAGTGAAGGTGGGTAACTATGTAAAAGAGGCGCTATTGTAGTCTGTTACCCACCAACCCTATGTAAAAGAGGCGCTATTGGCAATATTGTAGTCTGTTACCCACCAACCAACGAAGGTGGGTAATATGAAAAGGCGCTATTGGGCAATATTGTAGTCTGGAAGGTGGGTAACTATGTAAAAGAGGCGCTATTAGGCAATATTGTAGTCTGTTACCCACCAACCAAGCGGAGGTGGGTAACTATGTAAAAGAGGCGCTATTGGGCAATATTGTAGTCTGTTACCCACCAACCAGCGAAGGTGGGTAACTATGTAAAAGAGGCGCTATTGGGCAATATTGTAGTCTGTTACCCACCAACCAGCGAAGGTGGGTAACTATGTAAAAGAGGCGCTATTGGGCAATATTGTAGTCTGTTACCCACCAACCTGTGAAAGTTGGTAACTATGTAAAAGAGGTGCTATTAGGCAATATTGTGTCTGCTATCCACCCAAACCCCCCCCTCCCACCACCCAAATTTATTTTCAAATGACAGAAAAAATACAAACAGGTAATAAATAATCAAAACAAATAATAAAAAATGTCAAAGAATTTACATTCTGTTTTAAAACGCCAAACTGGAGTGTCAGGTGTATTAAAATAATAATAAGAATATGAATAATAAAGAATATGAATATGAGAGATGTGATTTTGCTTACGGAACAGCACAGAGAGTGGGAGTTTTACGAATGGTTGCAAAGTAAGGTTTTACCTAATATATTTCAATAAATTGGTTTATTCTTTTATGTTTAAAAAACGTAATGTCAAGAAGGAAAGATTGTTTAAAACGTATGTATTGCAGGGCTTGGAATTTTAAAAACTGAAAGACTGTGCAGTGAGTGTGGGAAAGATATGATGTTAAGGGGACCCCAAGAAGGCAAAAATTATGGGATTTGGAGGTGCAGAAATTTGTGGTGCCGTTGGTCCTCCTTATTTCATGTTGGATGTCCTCATATCTCATTCCACCACGACACCAGAAATAACTCAGCATAAATGCTTCTTTTAAAGTAACTTTAGCATTTTCGAAAAATGTGCCAGTTAAAGCACCTGCCGATTTCCTGCAATTTTTCTTTCTGCACCTCCAAATCCCATAATTTTTGCCTTCTTGGGGTCCCCTTAACATCATATCTTTCCCACACTCACTGCACAGTCTTTCAGTTTTTAAAACTCCAAGCCCTGCAATACCATACGTTTTAAACAATCTTTCCATCTTGACATTACGTGTTTTAAACATAAAAGAATAAACCAATTTATTGAATTATAAGATCAGATTGTTATTTTTTTTCATAACATAAAATAGGCTGCAAATACAAAATATTTTATTTAACTCATTTTCCCTAACCAACACTCCAAAATACGTTATTTTTAAGTGATTTTAGGGGTGGGTAACTAGGTAAAAGAGTACCGTTTTTTATAATGATTAAACACTCGTTTTATAGAAAATCTTATCAGCTTTAAAAAAGTTTTCTTGGGAACCACTTATTGCATGAAAACTGGAATTAGAGCGATTTTATAAAATTTTGGGCATGCGCAATCATAAAAAAAGGCTCCACATTGGATAGGCAGACTATGCCTTTCCTTCATAATTTAAGGTAAATTTTCAGAATAATGTGGTTTGAAGCAGCAAAAAATGAGTCACAATTTTTCACAAAGTGAAAAATTTTTTGACTATGTGTATTTCAAATGGATTCTAACTAGAAAAGTATAAGATAATTTCTAGCATTATACTCAAACTATTTTTGGAATCTAACCGTTTAAAAGAAACTGTACATTTTCTGGGGTAATCCACAGTACTACATTTACCTTTATGACTGTACATAGTGAAAGTGGGAAAATGTCATGCCTAAGGCAAATTATTTTCTACTTTCTTCTTGAGAACTCAAAATAAATATTTAGTAAAGGAATTCCTATCGTTAAAACATTTGGCATTTCTTAGCTAAATAAGTGAGCAATACTACTTAAAAGTAATATTGCTTATTTTATTGCTTAGAACACTTGAAGCTTTAGTTTTAAGTTCATATATAGTAAGATAATGCTTTACAACATGCTATAAGATTGTTGTTTCTTAAAATGGAGCTACTGAGGCTTGATGCGTAAATGTTGTCAACTAAAATGCTAAAATGCTGCTGTAGTGAAATGCTTTAGAAAATAAGATCATTTTTACCAAAGAAACGTAAACAGTGGTTTAATGTTGAGTAACATAAAACTACAACAAAGTTTCTATTTATACTTTTCCTCATTTATACCGTAGGTATATAGAAAAAGTATTGCGTTTGCAAAAAAATCCAAAACCGGGATGTCACCGGAATTATTCGTTTCATGTGTTTTAAAGAGCTCCTGAGTGGTTTTCACAAAGTTTTTTTGTCTTTATGTGTGTGAGGGTGTGTCTATTCTCATCGTAGCTTCTAGTTTATTTATGCTTGTGAGTTGAAATGTTGAACAAAAATCAGTCTATAGCAATAGTTGTGCTATTCGGAAAATATTTTTTTTGCCGTCATTTACCCGCATTAATGACTCAGCTAAAATTTCGAAAAATTTTAGGTGAAAATGCTAATTTTTACCTTGTTATTGGCATTAATTTTATTAATATTGAATAACTAGTGTAACTTGCTGAAAAAAAATTGTAAAAATGTCGGAAAACAATCCAATTAAGTTGAAATTTAGTACAAGTCTATTCCTTTACGTAACAAATAAGTAGGTACACTAAGTTTTATTTTATACGACAAGTATATTCATCATTTTTGATAGATTATAAAAGTTAGGCAACATTGAGCGGGATCAGTGAGTAAGTGAGTGAGTGATAAGTGACCGCTGAGGATGTATTTACTATCTGAGGACGAGCGAAGCGAGTCCGAAGTAGGAAGGATGAGCGCAGCGAATCAGATGTAATAAGAAAAAGTTCCGAGGTACCCTGTACCCGATTTTTTAGGATTACGTCAATGTTAGAAGTTTTTATAACAAATGGTAGAATTTGAATTTAATTGTTTTCTTCGTGATGATTGCGTTTCTATAGCGGTCCTTGAAAAATGCCTACTGGACTGTGACTGGAAATTTCTAGGTTTCTCATTCGGATCTAATTATTGTATGAGAACGTAGTAATAAGTAATTTTGGGTTAACTATAATTAATATTAAACAGTATTAATGTACACGGATTAATTAATTAATTATTAATTTATATTATAAAATGATATAATTTAATACATAATCCGTTCAATAAAAATAGGTAGCAGAGAAAAATAAGGGTTATAATGGTTAATTTATGTCATAAAATATGACAAGGCACGGTGTACGGATGACAAATATTAGTTGGATATTTTAGGAGATATTGGATGAGATTTTTATACATGTTAGAGATATATTTCCCTAGAGAGATAAACTAACACTCATATGACAACATCTAGTTATTACCAACCTGACAAATAATAAATAATATACCAAGTGTTGACACTACAATATTACTAACAAAAAAATATTGGTTATGACGAGAACCCATTAGCCCATATATGTGTGATTTATCGGATTGCATATGCTATAACTCGCTCTATGGTAAAGTAGAGTAATAAATATTGCTACACAATATGTCTGTCACCCTTCACGTTGTATTAAGTAAAAATTACAATCTATGGCATTTTTATATCGCACCCATTCCTACACTTTATATCCAGTAAGGCATTGTTGATATAACCTGGTTTTTACTAATTTTTTAAAAGTTCCGTATACATGCGAGAAATGTTTACGTTCCTGATATAAATATATAAAAATCATTGATAAGAGTTTCTACTTCCCTATCCTCTATAGAAGGAGAGGAAAGCATAGTAACGAGAAAAAATGTGGCATGCACGTTTTAGGCGCGTATCTCTTAGTAAATGAAACGTGACAGTAAAATGTGTTTTTAAGGATCTGTATATTTTTAGCGAATTATTGCTAAAAAAAAAAATTTTGCTTATGGGGTTGGGGGGGGGGGGTTGAGATTTTTTGGAAGGGAGGAATCGCTAATCAAGAAATATATATATATTATAAACATATATGTATGTATGCACGAGATTATGGTGTCCTAGACGTTTCTGTGGGACACAATAACTTTCGAACGCTTTCCCAGATCGAACTGTAAACTTGGTACAGAAACCAATCTTGTTAATGCCCTATACCCTAGTGTTTATTAAATATGTGTGACGACATTAACCCACATTAATGACCCCCTAAACATTTCAAAAAATCAGAAATTATTCTGAAGTGTTGGAATTCATTCTTATTTAGTACTATGTATGGTTAACATAAATACGAAGTTACATTTTATTATGCAGGATTAGTTCCGGTGTTTTGATTGACATTATGTACAGAAATCACGTTTTTTGATTAATACATTTGAAAATTCGCTTGTATCGTGGCAGCAATCTTCTTATATAAACTAGTAATATGACAAACTGATACAAGACAACGACCATGTGGCCAAATACGATATACAGAGTCAATAATATTTACTACATTATCCCTCCCTTTCAGAACTTCCACCTCCTTTTAGCGAATTTCCTTTGGAAAGTCGCCTAATTGGATAGGCGTCATGGCGGAATTTGAACCTCGGACCAAGACACAAATCCGTTAGAGGTTAGAGGTCCCTAATGACGAAAAAATACGTTTCGCGAGACTTTATATTATATATATATATATATATATATATATATATATATATTATATATATATATATATATATACATATATATATATATATTATATATATATATTATATATATATATATATATATATTATATATATTTCTAGACACTTTCTTGTAAACACTCATCTTTCGAACGGATTAATATTTTTTAACCAAACTTGGTACAAAAATCAACCTTTGGGAGGACACGAACCCGGTTTGCTGAGTCAGCGAAATTTTCAAAAAATCGGCAAAATTCAGGGTTAATATTTTTCGCCACTGCTCGTAACTCATTTTGTCTGTATTTTCCAAAGGAAACGCGCATAACTATCCAGTTGGTTGCACAAAACTATGCCTCTAAAATTAGAAGTATGCACTATTATTTGCACCAGTTTAAAGCTTAGTTACTTTCTTTAAGCTTAGTCAGTTATCTTAAAGGTTTTAGCGCATTTCCTTTGGAAAATACAACAAAATGAGTTACGTTAAACTCTCCAGTTTGTTCTATGATCTTTCCTCTTGTCCAACCAGGTTCTCTTCCGTACCGAATCCAAACTAACTCATCTTTTTGAAATCCCCACTCTTGAGTTTCTTTATCATTACAATTTCAATTGACTTCATGTCATAAATACATGCGAGCTAAATCTCAAATTGATTGCAACATTTTCCGCGTTGAATGATTATTCGAAATTTTTGCAGAGTCATTATTGTAAATTAATGTCATAAAAACAATATTTTCTGAATAGCACAACTACGCCTATAGACTGATTTTTGTGCAAACTTTCAACTCTCTAGCATAAACACAGTGGCAGCTGCGATGATACTAGGCACACAAACACACACACACACACAGACAGAAAGACAACTTTGTGGAAACCTCTTAGGAGGTCTCCCTGACGTTACAAAACCAACAAGTAAAACTTATGTACAAGTTAACAATGTACTGCACATGATAAGAAACTGTGCAAGCTTACAATCTATTGCATGATCTGCGCACGTATTAATTTATAAACAATCTTACTTTCCACGACTTACAACCTTATTCGGTAAAGAGTGAACTGTTTTTTTTAAACTTTGATTAAACCTGTGATTGCGGCTTTTACAATATCCTGTAACGGAGGATTTGCCTTTATTTCTTTGTCTTCATAAAATGCTTGTGAGGTCAGTATATTTCCCTAATAGAATTTCCCCTTCATCCAAGATTCCTTGGAGACTACAGATACTTAGACATGATAAGGGAAGATCTCTCTGTAGAAGTTCAATACACTTTGGTATTACCTATGCATCTACCCATATAAGATAATAGTATGTGGACTGACTTTATTTTGCTAGTTCATAACATGAAATAAGATATATTATATCACATAAATATAAAACATATTTAGCAATTGCATAATATAGATAATACATAACATTAAACACGTGGTGAATATTTACATATTTATATTTAATGATTTTGCATAATTATAGAGGCTTGTGGAATAAAACATTCTTGAGCTAGACAGCACAACATTTTTCAGTCCTCTAATGTGTGGCAATCAATCATTTTAGGTACCTTTTATAATGTATTTAATTTATTTTTATTTAATAATTAATTAAATACATAAAAATAAATTAAATTTTAAACATAATTAAAAAAATTTAATAAATAATTAATTATTATATTTTAATGTATTTAAAGAATTTTATTTAAACAAATCAGGTACGGGGTACCTCGAAACGTTTCCTCGTTGGATTTGCTACTCTCACCCTCACCCTCCCTACTTGAACTCGCTTTGCTCGTCCTCAGAATATAACAATCAGCAAATTTATATTGCAACAAATCTTCGGACTAGCTTCGCTCGTCCTCAAATAGTGAATACGTTCGTTTTGATTCCTGCGGTTACATAAAACAGTTGATATACACTCTCGTATTAACCGAAACTTAGTATACTTATTCATTACTTAAAGGATTTTACTCGTACCGAATTTCAAATTAATTGGATTATTTTAATTTTTTACATTTTATTAAAAATGTATGTAAGTAATTTGATAAACTATTTCTAATAATGAGATAAAACTTGACACATTTATGACTACATTCATGATAAATTTAAAATAAATTGACACATTGTTCCTCTTTTTATGGATTTCGCAATTAATAAAATCGTAATTAATGTACATCATGTTAGATGCGTATCTAATTTTAACCCGATCCCAGCGTTCGAAAGATATATATTCGTGTTTCACAGAATATATATATATATATATATATATATATATATATATATATATATATATATTATATATATATATATATATAAATTCTGTGAAACACGAATATATATCTTTGCATGCATTTTTTACGTCTAAAAGATAATTTATTTATCATCTAGGGTAATTTTCGATAGGGAATGAATTTGTCCTAAATTGAAACATTGCTTGAGTTTTTTACAGGTTCAACGTTATATGATGATTTTAAATTTTTACAGTTTAACCTTAGAGGAAAGTAAACAAAGTAGTTATAATACTTTCTATTGCTTAGCGGCTTACATTTAGTCAAGTTGCTATAATTTATGTCGTATAGACTTTAGAAACAGAAACTTATACACTGAAGCCAGAATTGTGGCACAATTGGCTCAACACACAATAGTGACGGGGGAGGCAGGGAATGGATGCATCTTATTCTTAATAAGATGAAATTGCCAATTTCTCGTGTTTATAAATTTGTTGCCAAATATTTTTGGCTTACGGGTGGTTGCAGTCATTGTTAACTTTATTTAAATTTAATACAAAATAATTTCTTACATTTTTTAAAGTAAAATAAAATTCATATTTAGAGCTACATAAATTAAATTTAGTATATAAATAAATATTTTGTACTATGCAATTTTTAATTTACTTCTGTTTTTAAGTAATCAAAATATATGCAAAGACTTTATAGTATTACATTTAAGTTTTTAAGTGTCACAATGTTATATCACAAGAATAACTACAGTCAAAATGGGAAGGGGAAGTAATAATTTGATTTGTTACGGGTGGAAATATTTGGACAGTTTTTCTCTCAACAGTTTCCTTTAGAAAATATGTTTTTCCATGTTGACTTTTTCTCATCTTGCGTTATTACTGTTTGGAGAAGGAACAACATTTTTTCGAAAGAAAATGGCGGGGGAAGACTAATAAAAAGCAATGATTACGTCTTTTTTGCTCAATTTTGTCAGTTATAAAGGGATATGAAAAACAAGATGGCGGCTGTTTAGAAAAACTAAATCTTTATGATGTTATATCAAGGCAGTGTTGCCTCCAGGCTTGATATTTAAGTTCTCAATTTCACCACTCTGATGACCTAGTGTTGATGTTTCATAACTATACTAAAGTAGATTCACAGTAAGTCGTGTAAAAGAGATTTTCTCCAGTGTTTGCAATTTTCTTTATAAGTAATAAAAACTGCCCCTTCTTTTTCTACGGTTGCCAAGTTATAATATTTTTTTCTTTGGTGCTAAAAGCTTAAATAACCCCCAGAGAGCTTAAATATAATAATACTTAAGTTCAAAATATTTATCTTTACAAGTTTATATAATTTACTTGAAAAAACACTTTTATAAGAGCTATTAAGTTTCTAAGTTAATAAAGAGTCAAAAATTATTAAAACAAAATATATTTCTATTTTCTTTCTTTCATAGATTTATGCGGAGTGGAATCGCACAATTATCATTAAATTAGAATGACTACTACAACTGGCATACAATTAGAATGGCTATGTATAATAATAACATCAAATATAACTTTATTAGTTGAGAGCTCGAGTGTTGCCCCAACTGCTAATGATGGTGTTAAGCCGAAACCGGTCCAGGCATAGAGATATGTTACTAGAGGGGCCTTAATGGTTGAATTTCGAAACATTATAAAAATAAACCTGAGCAGCTTCTACTATCAATATAATCGAATAAGCAGAACAAAAATACACTAATTTAAATAGTAGAACGTTTAAAATACTGATAATCACAAAAAAATTGCAGGAAGCCGAAAATAATAGATTTATTATAATCATAACTTACTCTTAGAGGAGGTTTCAATGAGGTTACACAAAGCTCCAAAGAGCCCCAACATGTTTTAGATGTCCGAATGTATTGAGATAGGCTATGTCCTAGTTATATATCCGATAAGTAGGATATATATCTTGTTATATATCTCTATGGGTCCAGGGATATTCATATCCAACAGCATACATCGACTGTAGCTGATTCTTTAAAGAAATACAAGTGCACTGCGACTGTAAGTCTATTGTACGAAATCAGTTCGATTATGACTTAACGCAAAAACATGTCCTATGTATTACTTCTCCAGCTTTGTGCAGCAACAGAGTTATTATTTAATGAGGCAACATATTGGTTAAAAATTGAAACCTAGAAAGCGCAACCCTTCACAACGTCAACACACCTTTCAAGATTAAGATAATTTTAATTATTTTTTAATAAAACATGATTTTTTTTATTAATATCAGAAGAAATAGGTCCGTAATAAAAACAAAGTTTTTCGATATAATACTAATTTTTCTCACTTACCTATTAATAATATGACATTATGAATTCTCATAGTTGTCGATAACATTATAAATAAAAAATATTTACTCAAATTAATAATTTTATAATTATTAAGAAATATTTACTCTGAAATGTTAACTTTATGTCATAATCATAAACTTATTAACTTATATAATTTTAATAAACTTTTAAAATCATTTTAAAAAGTATAAAAATAGAACAAATAGGTAAAATTGAAATAATTTTAAAAAAGCTTACTAAAAGTAAAGATAAGAATAATTATTAAGAGAATTACTAAATTTCACTAGTTACAAAGTGCAGACATTATTGTGTTACTGGTTCAATGTTATCCTACTGTAATACTGCTTGAAATATAAAACAAATTTTCATTGAATATCTAATTTTCTTTACTAAATAAATAAAAGAAACAAAAGCTGAGTTAATTGTTAATTAAGACGAAATGATTTTGCAATATTGCGTTACTGAGTCGATTTGTGAAAAGATTGATAAATTCATAGTTAATAATCACGACCTAGTTATTAGTTAGTCTATATTCTTTTTCTTTTTTTGTCTAAAGAAAGAACACGTCTCTTATCAAGAATAATACGTTGAAAATTTTTTTAGCCTTGCTAGTGTTGAAGGAAATTCGTCAGATTTGAATTAATGTATAAAAATTTTTCGTCTTACTATCAAGAAGTTAATAAACGTTAATAAAGAGTTTAATTTATTGTCTTAAAAGAATAAATAAAAATTCCAATGGGTTTAGAAATATTGTTTCTAATGCGTGAAAATGTATCGATGATATATGTTGCTCAATAAGTTTATCAAATTAATTAAAAATTATTTTTTTACAATTTTTATACATATAATTGTGCGCTATTTTACTATTAACCTAATTAATGTATTTTGATAAAAATCTTAGGATATAGTTAGTTTTGAGATTTGTTTAGTAAAACGAATACGAAGGACACGGTAACTGTTAAGTTACAGAACAGTTAAAGGTTATTGATTTGGCAACTGATAAGATGAAGATATATCGTTTTCTAATAGTTGTACCCATTAATAAGAAAAATGTTTTTCTTTTACTGTCTTGTCTGGTTAATTAATGATAAATTTAATTTGTTCTTTTTATTGGTGTTTTTATTTAAAGGTACTAAGAACTAAGGTAGAATTAAAGAAATAGAAGTTTTGTCTGTAAACTAGTAGTTGCAAGTACTTCTTATACAATACAGTAAGAAATACTGCTAAAGTTGTAGTATATTAGCATCACTTGTATGAATTTGATAATTCTATGTTTATTAAGTCACGTAGAAAACTATCAAATGTTAATTAGGTTATTTCTGAAGATGGTAATTAAAAAACATTAAATGAATAGGCAAAATATAGAGCACAATTATTATCCACCCCCCCCCCCCTTACAATACTATGTTTCTCCAAACCCCCTTTGATATTGGTAATATAATCGTTCAAAATATTTGTTGTCCCCTAAAGAGCGTCTTACAAGGTACATTACACCATAATGTATTATAATGTATTTATGTTATGTACTACCATCGTACATAACATAAACGAAATTCTTATTACCCTTGCTCAAAATATAATTATATAGTCTTCGATTATAATATTTTTCAATACATTTTATATATATATACATATATAAAATTATATATATATATATATATATATATATATATATATATATATATATATATATATATATATATATATAGATATAGATACGTAAAATAATAATAAATATATATATATATATATTTGCCTTTAATTTTTACAATTAATTATTTTAGTAATAAGTTACTGTTCTAAAAAACAAAAAATTACATAACAACGGTCCTTGACGAATGACTAATGAACTTTATTTTCAATACGTCATTAATTGTGAGATTTACTTAAATTAAAATTAAGTCAAGGTCTGTGTACAATAACTGCTTGGGTAATTTACATACACCGTCTCGTGCAGTCTTGCGTCGCCCACGTCATCTATTATTATGGTCTCGATAGAACAGAAGATACGCACCTTTCTTTATTTAAATCAAGGATGTAATTTAGGTAGTTTTAAAACAAGTAATCTAGGTTACATGCAATCTTAAATACCTCATTACATTTTTATTGTCATGCATGAATCTAAATTGTAAGACAAATCATAAACTATCCTCTTAAATATATTTGTTCTAGAGTACATTCCATCATTGTAGTAGACAATATTAAATAGTAATATAGTATAAGTTAATGTTCAGTAAGGTACATAAGTTATTAGTATGTATTTTAAGTTGAAGTAATAAGTCCTATTTCTAAGCCAAAACAAATTACTTGGTGTTATCTTATACAACTTGTATTCTGTTTAAAACACTACTACTACATCCACGTGATATGGCTACTAGAATATTAATTGATATGCCAAACTTAAAAATGTCTTCAAAATTCAAATATTTTCATAATTTCTTCAGAATAGCACTTAAAATGGTGAACCGGAGCCTTATCACAGCACTATTTCACTGATAACACGAAAGTCGGTGACTGGTGGTCTTAAGTGGGGTCTTAATTATGTTAAATATGTGTCTTAAATATCCATTGTAAAAAGATGGTAAAGAACAAATATAATAACTTAAAACACCTGCAGAGTATTTAATAATACCGGTCTTAGATGGCAAAAGGATAGCGGAATACAAGAATCTAAATTTAGTTGACGAGGACTACTTTTAATATAATTTTAATTAAAAATGTTAAACTACAATTTAAAATGCTTAAAATATGTAATTCACCGATACTTATATTAGCATTTTATGAATAATCAATCATTAATTATTTATAGAACATAATAATTCAGCAACCGGAAGTATTGGCAACTTTTTTTATAAGAAAATTGTATATTGTTAGGGTGGCAGCATTACTTAACACCACCAGTGATCCGCCTTTCGTGTTATCTGTAGTGCTCCTTCTATGTATAGTATTATTCTAATAGAAATATATACTAGAGGGGGCATAGCCTATCTTAATACTTTGAGAGGCGTGAAACATCTTTTTGGGGCTCTCAGGGGCTCTGTGTAACCTCATTGAAACCTCCTCTAAGAGAGAGTAAAGGTTATAATGAATCAATTGTTTTCGGTTTCCGGCACATTGTTAGTGTTGTGATTTGTATTTTAAACATTCTACTATATAATTTACTGTTTTTTGTTCTGTTTATTTGATTATAAGGAGGTCAGGTTACTTTTTCGATGTTTCAAAATTCAACCAATAGGGCCCCTCTAGTATTAATATCTCTATGATTATTCTAACACCGGAGCCCTTAGTTGTTCATCATAAGTGAAATCAATTTTATCCTTATTATGTTAATCATTTGTTTCTTATTTATGAACATAGATTGAATGAATGAATTAATTTTCCAACGGCTTTGCAGTTCGCCTTTGAGACCTTTTGGCTTTGAAATAAGTCAATATTTATATTTTAATATAACCTTCTGCAACAGGAAATAAATAATAATTTTAATAGAAAAAATATTGGTCGCCATTTTTAAAAAATTGAAATTACATTTAAAAAACTTTAAATGCCTATATTGTTTACTGCTTTTCAACCTTCGTCATATTATCAAATAGCAAAACACATAATAAATTTTCAGTGGAAAAAAATCCAAAGTTATTTAATCGTGGTTACATTTTTAAAAGACAATACTTTTCTAAATGTTATTTAAAAGCTATTACTAGTATACTATATTAGTATGGGATGGAGATTATAATTCCACGTGAAAATTAATAAGCAATCAGTGGCGGACTGAGCCAGAAAGGCCCGAGAAGGGTTTGGCCTAAAAGGGCCCAAACCTACAACTCAAGGGATCTAATAAGGAAGGGAGGTTCCTATAATGGTTCTCAGAGGGGTCTACTTTTAACTAGAGTAGTATTAATGATTATAGCATGCTTTGTTTAATGTATTTAACTTTAATTTTATATTTAATAAAATTAAATCAAATCATATTATCTTATTTAAATAAATTAAAATAAACTTATGTAAATAAAATAAATAAGTAATAATAAAATAAACTTAAGTAAATAAAATAAATAAGTAATAATAACTTAAGTACTAAGTAAATAAAATAAATAAGTAATAATAAATAAACTTAAGTTTATTAATTAAAAATGAAATTATTAACTAAAATATATGATGTCCTAAAATCTTTAAGACATATATTGTTAAACTTATATACTTATACTTGACCCTGATCAAGTATTTTAAGGCCCCATTGAGAAATTAGTCTTCCGTTTGGAACCTTTATAGGCCTAAGTATAAAGAAAGGACCTAAATTTAGGTATTAAATAGAGAATATTTTAAATTATAAAAAATATTATTGTTTTAAAAACATTTGTCTCTAGGAGCTAAAATCTTAAATAATAAGAAAATACTAAAATTGTAATCACCACGCCAAGGAGTGTCAATCACCACTGGGTGATTCCACCTATTAAGATTGTCAAGTTACTTAATGTATGAGACAGTTAACAAAGTTATTAATCGACAAGTCTAGCATACACTACAGGAGCTTAATTAAGCCTGGAGAAGTATGCTGGAATTTAAATTGACTCGGTAACACTTACTGATTTAATTTAAGTAATATCGGTTTCATAGGACAAACTATGATTTTGACATAGTTTCTTCAGAACTTATTAAAGATTTTGAGGAGAAATAAGTCCAAACTTTTATTATAGGTCAAAAATGTATTTAATATTTTGGACTTATTCCTCCTTAAAACCTTTAATAATTTAAAATAAAGGTCCTTATAAAGTTTGTTGTCTTATCTTCAGAACCTGAGAGAAAATATTTAGATCCAAACGTCTTTGGATAAATTTCAGTTGTGTTGCTCATTGTGTTATTTATTGGTTCAACAAAACTGCTATTAGATGGTCGCGAATTTAAATGTGACCCAATATTTTTAAGTACAATTGTTTTTGATAAACTATGCAAGAAAATAATAATAAATTATCAAAAAAGAAAAGAAACGTAACAAAGTTATAAATTCTTATTATAACAATGTTGACAAGTAAAGTCAATTGTGGAAATTCTGGTTATATAATCAAGGGAAAGAGAAAATCTGGCTGAAGAAAAAGGATGGAAATTTGGTTGGGGGAAACCCCTTGGTAGAGTGAAGGAAACCCTGCTAAAGGAAAGCCTCGCAAAACTGTTACATCATTTTAATTTTCACTTCACTCAACACTCCCCCTCCCATCTCTGTAAA
>JACMZG010001908.1:22611331-22671209 GCA_018340805.1 Microvelia longipes | reverse complement strand
AAGAGAAGCTGCCATGAACTAACAAGTGAATTACATTAGAATCATATCTCAAGTTTCATAAAATTGCTATACCCGCAAAAAAACACGGCATTCTTTACCCTAAAATAATAATAAATAATGCCCGTTTAGAGCCTTGTGATAACCCAGGCTATCACATGGGTTATCACTCATCAGTGATAACCCCTGCGGGAACCACTACGGTGGTAGTAGCAACTGTTACGCTCAAATTTTAATTCAAAAATTGGCGATAATATATTAAACAATAATCTTCTATCAACTGAGAGCGTACCTGGGATGGTGTCAAAGGTCAGTGTAAAGACTAACGCCTTAACGACCCTCGGCAACGGAGGCAGTATTCTATTACACTATTTACAATATTCAAAATGCTGTTGTCTTTTGATGGTTAAGTTTAAAATTGCATCAGCTATTTGAGGTAATGAGGTTTAACAAAAAATTCATTCATATATCCTGAGAAGTTGGGAACCACACATGTGATGCCTCTCTCGATTCAAAACACGAGAAAACTATTTTAACAACAAATATTTATCACAAAATTTGTATGCTTCTTGCCTTGACACTGAGGACACCACAGTCAGGTATGTGTTTGACTGAACAAAGCTCAAGCTAAGGTATATCAGATCTTATAGATTTAGGGTGGCCCAGGCACCTATATGACAAACCTCCTAAATCTGGTGTAGGTCGTAAGAAATTAGAATAAAATAAAAAAAATCATTTCACTAAATTTTATTATAATATAAAATTTTAACAATGAAAGAAAAGTTTAATACAGTTTAAATCCTAATTAAGAATAAAATATTATGACTACAGTCGCACAAAGGTGCGACAGATGCTCGTGAAGGCTGTCACCGTAATGAAACTTGACTTTCTTGAGGTGGGCATAGCTTCGCAGTTGTTATGAGTCTAAAGTTTGACATACAATATCTTTTATGAACATAGATAATTTGTACATTGCATTTAGCAAGTACATTTATAGGTGCCTCTCGATCATTATAATGTGGAGTATTTATGTTTCAAAAATCGGTAGATCAAATAATACATGTTTTGCTTGCCAAGCATGATAGTGGTAAGAGAGCACCGCTCATCTCTGGTAAATACTTCACATTATATATTCTTTGGAATTTTAAATCAAAGGTTACAGTGAGTTCAGGCTCCGTCGCACCCTACACTGACGAAACGTGGGGCATGACATTATTGTAGAGCCATCAATGAAGACAAATGTCGAATGATGGAACAAATCCCAGGTGTAGTATGCATTTGCTTGTTAATTTCCTAGGTGTCTCTCGCACAGTTATATATTGACAGATTATTTGGTTTTTTAACATAAATTGAGTAAATGACATTGACATCTTACAACAGTAATTATTTATGTATGAAGTTGATTCAACTTGTGCCAATGTCTCCATGCATCCTTTAGAAGATGTGACATTCACTTAAATTATGCACGGCATCAATGCACAGAAGTGACTTGAGCAAACTTATCAACAAAGTTACTAATATTCCATACCACAAAATGCTGATATACATACTTCTTCAGTATAAACAAATTACCTTTGTCGTTGGAACCAATAATACACGATATTATCTTAATAAGAAGTCAAAAATAGTACAAAAACACCAGAAACAAACGAGTGCAAAAAATGTAAACAAAAACATTAGATTTTACTACCGTATTTTTCAGAAAAATCTACTAAACCTCACTGATTTGTTTCTTTTCGATAATATAGATGTCCAACTTTCGATTCATAACATTTCAAGAGTTAAATAATATGAATTATATTAAAAAAAGTCAAAAAACGGAGAGTCCAAAATGCACAAAAAAAGGTCACTTTTCACTACCGTATTTTATTCGGAAAAATCGAACATACCACACTTGTTTTCTTTCATAACATTTCAAGAGTTAAATACTAAAAATTATATTAATAAACACCTCCTAAAAATTTTGTCCTATGCTAATACATGGGGAAAATCTTTTGTTTAGAAAATGGTTCTTATCAGTAGGTTACACCAAAACGTACTGTGGTTATCTCTAGGTTACCCTTGTCCAGCTGTCCATTATTATGTTCTATTATTAATGATTGATTATTTATAAAATACTAATATAAATATCGGTGCATTACAATATTTAAAGCATTTTAAATTGTAGTTTAACGTATGTATTAAAATTATATTAAAAGTAGTCCTCGTCAACTATTCTTGTATTCCGCTATCTTTTTGCCATCTAAGACCGATTTATTAAATACTTAGCAGGTGTTTTAATTTATCATATTTGATCTTTAAGAAATTTCTTCAATTATAGATATTTATGACACATATTTAACATAATCTTTTGTTGTTAGGGTGGTACCCCTACTTAAGACCACCAGTCAACTGGCTTTCGTGTTATCAGTAGAATTAAATTGTGTTTACGGTCCTGTGCTCCTTCTATATTAGTATTATTCTAAGGTTATAGATCACGCTTTCAAAGTTAAGAAACAATCCGTCAAAAACTCTTGAAAATTAAATAAAATATTGAATGTTTTCAATCTTTTAACAAATTAGTAAAGTTACAATTTTAAACAAAATAGTAAATGGTAAAGTTAATTTATAAAACTTACTCGTTTACTAAGTCTTCAATATCAAGAGCTTTATCAATAAAAAGCGCTAGTGTCCTAAAGAGGCACGACAAAATATAATTTAAATAACTTCGTTTCCCAAGTCAATACGGTAAAGAAGTTTCAATCAAGGTGAAGGAAAGTTAGCTTTAAAGTAGATGTAATATGAAAATGATTGGATAATGAATCTGTCACGAACAGATTTTACACTGTGTTTTACTAGATTGACAACTAAGGGTAGGGCAGGTATAATAAGGAACAAGTTAAAGAGAAGGACGAGTAGAAAAGGACAGGAGATTTAAGCAAGGGTTAAGGGCAAGCAAGCGAAAATAGAGCGGAGAAGGGCAAAAGGAAGAAACAATAATGTCCCACAAGATAAGCTACTCAATCCACTTCTCTTCTTTATTTGATTGTGTTTCTTTCCCGTCTAATACTTTTTTCTTAATTTTGATTCACAAAATATTATTAGCTCCCCCCCTCCCCCTTTAAAAATGTTTTAACAAATTTGTGAATTGAATAAGATGACGTTATGAGGTTTAATATATTTACCATATTATATGTATCATCAATCATATTAATATGAAAAACCCGTTATAGTACAATAAGAATAATAGCCAACATACCGGCCCTAAAAAGTTAACCACTGCCATAAAATTTACGTGTCTGTTTTAAGGAAAAATTGCAGGGAAGATGAGCGTAGCGAATCCGATGTAATGAGGAAAAATTTTAAGTAAACAAATCAGCTTCGGCGTACGAACCCGATTTTTTTACTTTTCGAGAATAAAGTTGTTTTAACATCGTCACAAGCAAAGGTAATATAACCTTAACAAATTACGTGGTTTGGATAAACAAATCTTATCATATTTAATATGTACCAAAATGATATTGTGGTTATATGTTGTATGTTATTATGTTATATTTAAGGTTTCAAATAACAACTCCGTTCCTAAACACTAATAGACCAAGAGCCCAGGGGTGTTTTGTTAATAAAAAGTGTAATGGCTGGTCTCTGGTAAATGTTCCCAGGCTACAACCAACTTAGGTCAAAGTCGCCTGGCCGCACCCATCCGATACGATCGCAGAATGCATATCCTTGTTCAGGAATATTACGAAAAAATTAAACCCGTTCCCGCCATACACTTTTTAATATAAACAAAACACCACTGGGCTCTTGGTCTATAAGTGGTTCTAAAAGTAAGTGCTAGTATTAAGCATTGGAATCAGCTTCATATTAGAAATCGTTTTTATAATCTGAACAATAATCTAAACGCAGTCAGAACAAAGATATTCTTTGCATTATAATTCTCATTTACTCTTGTTAATCATTAATATTGTCTTAAAATAAATTAAAAAAAAAAAATGATTTTCAAATTTATTTCATCTTTCAATATTTCAATCCTCTTTTGTAAAATAAATAACATTTTTGAATCAAAATAAAATGAAAGGTAAATAAGATTTAAATTAGCTTTTTAAAAGTTCTCTTAAATCACTTATTAATGACTTTATTTAAAATTTTCCACTTCTTTACATACTTAGGTAAATAAACCGAGAGGTATTTTATTAAAGATATTGACTCTTAATCAAATGTCATTTATCATCTTCTTTTTAAATGACTATTTTCTTCTCTTCTTTGCACTTGTACTCATATCGCGTTATTTCTTTCTCGTTTAATCGATTCTCATTTAATTTTCTCGTCATGGATATCTTTGATTTTTTCTCGTTTATCGCTATGCTTTAATTTTCTCTCGTTTTATCGATTGTCTTTTAATTTTCTCTCGTTTTATCGATGTCTTATTCTCTCGTTAAAATTGCCTTTTAATTTAATGCGTCTTTTACTACCTTCAAAAATGTTGACCAGCAAATAAATGTCAGATTTTTTATACCAAGTAGATTGTTAAGGAGGTCATCATCATTATTGTGCTGCCATCGTGGGGTCATTATTACTGTATGGTCATCACTACTAAAACGCTTTGGTCTTAAACATTTCACTATTTATTGTGATTATTATTGCTTATGACCTTTATAAACTTGACCATAAAAGATGTAATAGTGTTAACTTATACTCATTAATTTTTTTAATTAACATAACTAATTGGAGAATTTTATTTCGAGCTAAAACAAGAATTAAATTTATTCCTTGTCTCATATAACAAAATGGTTTGGCTTTTGAGCCAAGATTCCGAGAGGATCTTTCAATTCTAAAACTTGCACCATGAGTGGTATTATTTTTTAATGAATTGTATTTTCTTGTATCTTTTGCACTATTATTTAAAAAGATGAATAAAATAAAAATAAAAACTTGGGTATGAGTACATCGGAACTGTCGGAACCTTACAACTTCGGACTCGCTTCGCTCGTACTCAGAATGTACAAATCGCCAAATTTATTCTGAAGTACGTCTTCACACCCGTCCTCAGATTGTAAGTACATTAGTTTGATCCCTAGTAGTCACCAATCCAAGGCCAAGACCTCGCTCGATAATGCTAACTATATGATCTAACAAAAACCATAGATATACTTGCCGCATTGAAACGAAATTTTAGCTGAATAATTTTTACCGGTTAATGACGTCAAAATTATGTTCCGGATAGCAAAACTAGATCTAAAGATTGATTTTTTCCAAATTTCAACTATCACATACGAATCTACGATGATAGCACACACATACAGAAAGACAACTTCGTAAAAACTACTGAGGAAGTCTTAGAACACCTAAAATGGATGATTCAGGTGAAAATCTGGTTTTAGATTTGTTTGTAAACACAAACACTTTCAATACAACTACGGTATAAATGAGGGAAAGTAAAAATTATTTTCTCTTTATATGAGAATTTCTTAAACTGGAAAAAAGATAAATTGGCATTTTGATCACAAGAACTTAGAAGAGCTTATTTCACAATAAGATAAACGAAACTGTCAACTGTTTGAAAATAAAGATAATATCTTCTTATTCGGACATAGATTAAATATGTATGAGAAAATGTTTATAGGTTTAAAGGAGAAGAAAAAGAAAAAAGCCGTTTGAGTTAGAGGAGTTCTGTATCATAAGTGAAGCGTCGTGTTTGAGACACAGTCTTACCAATGTTATAGAATTTCCTTTTTTCCCTTGGGATTTCTTCTTGACTAAAACGAGATATCCCAAGTTTTTTTTTAACTTTAGACTTGTTCTTTTTATATTGGTTACTGAAATATCTTCCTACTTTTTTCTTCTTATTTCTAGATGGCAAAAACTCTTATTTTCAAGTTGTAAAGTTAGTTTGGTGAAAATAAAGTTTTTATTTGGTTTAAATACTTGATGTTTGTCAGACATATTAGATATACAAGTCCTAAGTTAAGTTTTAGTTTCTTTCTTTAATACACTATTTAAAGTTTTCTTATCTGGGAAAAAACGTTACAAAGGTTCAAATGATCTCTTAAAATGACCCGGAATCGACAAGATTTTAAAAGAGTGTTGCGTATGATTTTATTTGTTATTAAATAAAGAATGATAAATATATATTATATAATAGTAAATATATAGTATAATATAATATATAGTATAAAATTGTAAAAGTTTAATTTTATAATATTATTTATAATTAATAAATAATAATATAAAATAATATAAAAATTAAAAATTACAAATAATAAAATTTATAAAGTAGATTTAAATTTAAATCACTTCCACATGAAACAAAGACAAAATATTATATAGTATTAGCACCATAACTGATGTGATATACAAACTATAAACAATACCTAACAATCCTATTCCTATCCTAATTTATCTAATATGGAAACCTATACAGCAAGAAATAAATGTTGTACATATTATTTCGTGATAACTCAATTACACACAAACCACTAAATATGGAGCTAATACAACAAGGAATCATTAGCATATTTATTTTATTATGCTATTACCGCAATAGCTTAGCATTATAGCTTGCATAAACCACAAATAAATTTAAAAGTAATTAATGCGTGGAGATAGATCTAAAAGTATTACTATTTATTTCCTTGTCTTATGTATTAAGTTATTTTATAAAACATGAATAAGGAAAACGACAATATGTTTGTAAATATTTTTTACAATATACAATATATAATAATCATATTTTTAAATAATTATTTAAAAAAAAGAATTAAAAATTAAAATATAAAAAGAAGATATTTTAGGATATCTTAAACATTTTTACAAAATATGCTTAGATGTTTAATTTGTTTATGTTAAAAGTTCACAACATGTTTAATGATGTAGTAAAATTTTACGAGGTATTTTTAACGTTTCAACTTTATAGTTATGTTAAAACAACTATTTTTCGTATTTCATTTGCCAACATTTTTGCACACGTTGTTATCGAGCAAACAAGCAGTCGTTTGTATGATGATTAAATTTTTAATATAAAACATGACTTCAATGTCATCTTTAATCGTACCGAAATCACCTCTCATTAAAAATTCGCATATTTCATGACACAAGCAAATTTTCAAAGAAATGATCTTTTGATAGGTCATGTTGGGAGGGAGAAATATAGGGGTGGATATATATATATATATATTTATATATACAGCATTAGTTCTAATCTATCTATTGACATATATAACATATTGTAAACAAATCACATTTTATGACCAATACGTTGAAAGGCCCCAACTGCCGAAGCCGCAGAGCCGAAGGCCTATTGTTTTAAAATTTAACAAAAAATCCTTCTTAAAAACCAAACTCGCTGTCGATCAAGCTGATAAGAATTTATAAGGTGATTTAGTTGAAGGGTATTTATTAATGATATCTTTTTTACTATTCCTCATTTATACCGTAAGTATTTAGGAAAAGTATTGTGTTTGCAAAAAAATCCGAAACCGGGGTGTAAACGGAATTATGTGTTTCAACCGTTTTTTAGGCCTCCTGAGTGGTTTTTGCAAAGTTGTCTGTTTGTATGTGTGTTTGTGTGTGTGTCTGTTATCATTGTAGCGCCTAGTAGAGAGTTGAAATTTTGTACAAAAATCAGTCCACCGATGTAGTTGTGCTATTCAGAAAATATTTTTATGACGTCATTAACCCGCAACAATGACTCATTAAAATGTTTTGAATAATAATAAAACGCGAAAAAATGATGCGATCAGATAGAGATTTGGCACGCTTGTGACTATGTATAAGACTAACATATGAGCCAAGTTTCATCTCATTTTCGGCAGTAGTTCAATTTGTATTACATGACGCACGTTTTTTAAAAAATGGTTAGTAAAAAATTGGTCCCATTGAGTTGAAATTGAATACAAGTTTATATTATTACCTAATAAAAAAGAACACAAAGTTTCGTTTCTATACAATCAGTATATCTATGATTTTTGTTGGATCCTAAAAATTAAGGAGCATTGAGCGTGGTCAGTGCTGTATGGGTGATCGCTGGGAATGATACGAATGCATTTACTATCCGAAGACGAGTGAAACGAGTCCGAAGGCATGTTGTAGTATACATTTGGCGAACTGTATTTCTGAGTATGAACGTAGCGAATCCGACGTAATAAGGAAAACTATTGAGGTACCCCGTACCCAATTTTTTTGTCAGGTTATAGTCCAGCATTGACGTCATTGCAGGAATAAATAGACAATTCTCAATGTTAGCCCCCTGTACCGATTCCTGCAATGAAGTCACATTCATAATAAAAGTCAGGCTATATCCTGCAAGCAAAGATACAACCTAAACGAATCACGAGGTTTGGATAAAAAATTATGTTTTAATAACCACAAATAACAATATCCTTCATTGTAAAAAGCG
This sequence comes from Microvelia longipes, assembly GCA_018340805.1. NCBI lineage: Eukaryota > Metazoa > Arthropoda > Insecta > Hemiptera > Veliidae > Microvelia > Microvelia longipes. The sequence continues at coordinate 22,662,835 of JACMZG010001908.1, read as the reverse complement.
CTTGCAAGAACCTCGCTTAAAGCAAGAGAAGCAGCTTTATTTTGGAAAATCTTATTTTCTTTTAAATAAATATTTACACTTTTCTTAGCCTTATAAAAAGGTACCAAAAACGTTTGATTATTATGAGGTATAAAAGTCAATTAAATTGAGGATGAGAATTGAAATAAAGGCAGAGAGAGGAGTAGAGTTGAGTAGTAAATAGGGAACATTTACAGAAGATAGGGGTAAACGTGCGTACAAAGCTCTTATCTGGAAATATGTATCGAATTCGAGGCAACACATTACACCAGGTTACACTCCAATATCAATCAGTTCCATCATTAATTGCATTCAAATTGTTACTAAGGTAACGGCTAGCTGCCAACCTGTGATATATAGCAGAGGTATTAACATAGATATCATATTGAATTAGAGCAAGTATCAAATGGGAGATAGCGTCACTATTTTAAACAAAGATTACCTATTTAAACTCCAACAATGATCTCTGTAATGCTTCTAAAACAAATCAGTGGGTATTTTAAATGCGGATTAGTTACTTTGTGTTAGATAAAATACATTTATTTTACGTTTATAAAAAATACCTAATAATTTTTTTCTAGTTACCAGTTTCTCATATTTAAATAAAATTTTAAAAAATTACTCTGCCAGGCATGTCCGAAAGATTATATTTTCACAAATTCAATAGGGTATGAGCGTAAAAAATAAGTTTTGAATGCTTACGGTTCAGAATCTAATTGATTGATCTTGACTACACTTTAAACTTTGACTATTCACGGGTCTTAATGAACGTATTTTATGACTCATCGAGATCTGTTCTCAAATAACAATAGGGAGTTAGTGTAAAGAAATAAAATTTGAGTACTTATGGCTCGGAATCTAATTAAAGGGGTTTTGACTAAATTTTAAACTTAGAATGTTCATAGATCTGATCGTTTATGATTTATGTCTCATTAAGATCCGATCAAAAATAATTGGGGTTTAGTGTGACTTAAAATTTGGAGATATTACTGCTCGGATGCTAATTGATGGATTTTGACTAAACGTTAAAGATAAACGACTCATAGGCCAGAATGAAGACAATGTGTGCCTTATCGATATGTGTTCTAAAATATTAATAAGGGTTAGTGTAAAAAAAAAATTACACTGATTTTGACATAATTGACATCTTTAATGTCTCATTAAGATCAGTTTTAAAATAACTCCGGTCAGGATAGACACATCCTATGCTTATCAAAATCTGTTTCTATATAATATTGGGTATACGTTAAATAACATTATCATAGATACAACATAGATATTTTTTAACTTAAAGTACTAATAGATCAGAAGAGTAATCTTTTATGTCTCATTGAAATCCGGTTTAATTAAAGAGTTATAGTGTAACTTATACTATACCCCTTGCTTTTATTTGTAGTCTTAAAAGGATTTTTTTAAATATATTTGATTAATTAATACAACAACAATTACGATTGTTACAAGTATTAGAGTTAAACTGTTTATGTGGCTTGAGAGCCTTGGTAGAGAAACAATCCAGTAATTGCACTCAGGTGGGAGTAATTAAAATTAGTAAAAATATAGTGGTAAATATACATAATTAATGTCTTCAAAGGAGTAACTAAACATTTGTTGTATAATTTAAATATTTGCCGGGCGAAGCTCGGATATTACTGCTAGTGCGTTTATAAATAAATTCTTATTTATAAAAATTATGTTATCTAATAAATTCTTTCACGCAATCAAGCGATATTGTACCGTATTGTTTAGAATTTCGTCACAAAGAACCTTTTAAAATGCCTTTCCACGAGGCATAGATACACTCTTATTTGTCTAATAAGATCAGCCCGGCATTTAAAAGCTGGGTAAAAATTAGCCGATTATCATTGAAAAGTTTAGAGAAAAAATTGAAACTATGATTTTTGTTTCTATATCATTTGATACTACCGAGTTTTGCAAAACATGAATAGTTGACACAATATAATTGTGCGAGAGACACCTAGGAAATGTAACAAGCAAAATGCAATGCTACATCTGGGAACTGTTCCATCATTCGACATTCGTCATCATTGATGGCTCGACATAATGTCATGTCCCACTCTGTTTCGTTACGTCTAACTCATCAGGGCGCCAACATGATGGCGGTAAGAGAGCACCGCTCGTCTCTGGTAAGTACTTCACATTATATTCTTCGGAATTAATTGAAGGTCAGAGTGAGTTCAGGCTCAGTCGGCGCCCTGATGAGTTAGACGTAACAAAACAGAGTGGGACATGACATTATGTCGAGCCATCAATGATGACGAATGTCGAATGATGGAACAGTTCAAAAAATCGACCTAGTTAATGTCCCGAAACTTATTCTTTTTAAAATATGTATGACGTCATTAACCCACAATAATGACTCAGCAAAAATTTCAAAAATCATAAAACTTCAAAAAATGCCCAGATCATTTTAAAATTTTATACACATGTACTAATATGTATGTTTAACACATATTGTATGAAGTTCAAATTTTATTATTAGCATTAATTCCGGTTTGTCCGGTTAAATTATATTTTTTTTCTAAATGTAGTTGTTATAGTAATCTACTGATGATGTAGTAAGTTTTGTTTTTATTTAAATTTTTTACTACTTTAGGTTTTATATCTTGCTTTGGTAATGTTTTGTGTAAAAATGTTTTGTACTTGTTGTTTAGGCCTGAAGATGACCCAAATAGGTTGATATATATAGATTTCTTTAAAAAAAATACTTGTAGAATTGAATTTAACTTTTTTCTACAAAGTTAAACTCAAGTTCTACAAAGAAGATATGGTAATTAACTTGTAATTAAAAATTACTTAAAAAAGAAAATTTACTCAGAAAAAATACAAATCAGAATTTATAGAAAAACTTTGAGACAGAAATATATTGTGTGCAAGAAAACAAGCATTCCGTAGGGAATTTTCTGAACTAGCGGATCTCTGCGCCAGAATTGTTTTGTCATAAACTTATGCATCTTTTTATATGAACTTAGAACAAAAAAATAAATTATTATTACAAAATAAAAAAAAGTTTTAGAGCAGTTCGCTTATCATAAAAATACACAAGTTTTTGTGTAGTTCAGGGAGACAAATGCGGAGCTGTGACATAATTATGACTTTTATCACCTCCTGCTCCCTACCTTAAATAAGTGATAACAGTTATCAGATATGTTTATTTACATTATAATCATTGTAAATTATAAGTTGTTTTTTACAAATCAAGACATTAACGTTAAAAGTTATATAATTGTAATTATCAAATTTATTACAGTATTTAACTTTGTTTAAAATAAGTTAATTTATTAGACAGAATCATTCGGTTACTCTCATTATGATTTGGTAACATGTTCTCAATTCTGATTAATGATTTTTAATAGTGTATGAAGAAAAAAGAGTTTAGGGACAAGATACTGTACTTGTTGGTAGATGCCATTACTAGAAGTCGTTTTAAATTGGTATAATATGTATATGTACTACCTACAACTATATGTACACCCTACCAAACATCAGAGGATACCCTTGAAATAACAAACTTATTTGAAGGTAGTCTCTATTCAAAAATGTTTGCAAATTTTGATGGAAACCTTCAATTTGTTATAACAATTGTTTACCCAGGCCAGCATAAATACATTCATAATTGTATCATATTAACGACAACAGCCTTCTGAATTTGTTGGTTTTGGCAATTCTGCAAAAAACCATTCAATGGACAAAACAAATGTTTTCCCATGTAAAAACATTTACATGGGAAATTACTTAAGATCAAAAAGCTCAATGCATAAAAATGTTTTGATGGATGAACCGACTGAATGAAAACTGACACCAGCTTTATCAAACTCATTCAAACTGTTTCAAGCTAATAAGACATGATTTATATTGTCTTGGCAGCCACCTCTTTCCTTCAGCCAACAAACAGTAATTAATAGATTCATCGTTGTTTTTCGCTTGAAACTTTCTTTAATCAAGATTTATGAAAGGAAGAGCAAGATGCAACAAAATTTCGGTTGAATTTATAATTTTAAGCTATTTTGCTTTATTTTAAATTGAAGTTACCCCTGATAATGTGAAAGATTTTAACTCAGATGATATCAGTAACTGAATACAATATTATATTAGAATTAAAGGAGAGATTAGATGGGAAAACTCTGTGCGACTTATAATCCAAGAGCCAGGCCTAAAAAATGTAACTCATTTTGTACTACTTCAAACCCATTTTTTTCTGAAAATATACCTTAAATTGTAAGGGAAAAGTATAGTCTGCCTATCCAGAGTGGAGCTCTTCATATGAATGCGCTCTCTCAAAATATTAGAAAATCGCACTAATTTCAGTTTTCTTGTAGTAAGTGGTTCCCTGTAGGTCGTGTGCAAAACATGAAGAGAACTTTTTTTAAAGCTGATAAAATTTCCTATAAAACGAGTGATTTTTCGTCAAAATCGGATAACTGCAACTAAAGGTGTAAATAATATGCACAAAAAGCCAATATTTTTTCTAAGAAATTCGCTGACTGTGCATAAATTAACAATTTTTTAGTGTTTTTTGAAAGGGTCATAACTTTGGTTGAAGTTTTCCGATTTTGTTGATTAAACACTCGTTTTATAGAACATGTTATCAGCTTTAAAAAATGTTCTCCTCATGTTTTGCACATGGCCTACAGGGAACTACTTATTTCAAGAAAACTGAAATTGGTGCGATTTTATAAAAATTTGAGCATGCGCAATTATATGAAGGGCTCCACTCTGGATTGGCAGACTATAGGTTTTCTTCATAATTTAAGGTATATTTTCAGAAATATTTAGTTTGAAGTAGTACAAAATGAGTCACATTTTTTCAGGTTTTTTAGTCAGCTCTTGGACTATTACAAATCTATAGCGAATTGGACTCAGCCGACCTTGCATTGTAGATAATCTAACTTACACTTATTGTAACTTAGTTGCAAGAAATTCTTTATCAACTTATTCTATGTTAATCTTTTAAATGACTATGAATCATCAAGTTCATTGTTTTATCTTGCTTTTGCTTTATAATGTTTTTCTATTGGTCTTCTGGCATTATACACATCTCTATATTTATACCGAAAAATGTATAATTTGGCAAAATTATATACCCTAGAATACGGCCATCAGAATGGCCGCAGATTTTAGCAGATTTAATCAGAATCGTAATCTGCTGAGTTTGTACACAAAGTTACAAGTTTCTATGACGAATAGTGACGAAGCAATCTAAGAAATTCGGGAAGAATGTACCACGTACAGCACAACATTACGTAAAAATAAGGGTCCTCGGTCCGGAAGCCTCCTATGGCCGCTTCGCGGCCTCATTGTTGTAGTTTCCTATTATTTGTTGTTACATATAGGGTTTCCAGATTTTCAATAATCGAATCCAAGACGTTCACCTTTAGCCCCTTCCCGTTTTGAACACAAACTATGTATTTCCTCTTTCCTCTTTCAAAAAATCTCAACTTGTTATACAAGCATATATTTTATTTATAAAGAACAAAAAATCCGGAACGATTTACTTAGAAACTTATCCTATAAATTTCTGACTTAAAACAAAGCGACTTACTTATTCAAAAGTGTTACATGGCATTTCTCCAGTATTTAGCGACTTTTTATAGCTATACGTTTACATGTATACAACAATACACATGTATCTGTTTACTCCACTGGGGATGGTTCGATTACCATCGAACTATCCCCGTTATTTGAGTACCATTTATTTATAATTTATCAATTTATTTTTTCATGACATCGTAATTTGGTTTGATGAAATCATAAATCTATCGCAAACGATGACCTTCCTATCCTGAACATATACCGTTTACTAATAGTATATCAACGTCAACCGTATAGTAAAAAAACCCTTACCCATAGATGATGACGTCATAATTAAGTTATTGGGCCATTGCGCCGCTTAAGGTACCTAGTTTGATTAAGCTGAAACCGTTCCCTGTTGTTTCAACTTTGAGGGACTTCCGCTTTACGGGTTTGCTTGGCTTGCCGTGGTTCATTTTTGTACAGTCTGTCTGGAAGAGTAAGCAAACAGAGCGGAACAAGATATAGAAGACCCTAGTCCTTACTACCTTTCCACCCTCTAGCATTACTGAACACCTCAAATATCGTAAATGTCATTGACATAGACGTATAAATATATACGTAGGAATATATGCGTTATTTTCAGGATGAAAATTCGTTTTCATCATAAAAAACGATATATGTTCAATTTTTTTTCAAAAAAAAAAGTTGATATTACAAGGCCAATTCAGAAAATAAATACCAATATTAATATTAAATACCAAAATTATACTTTTTATTAGCAATCTATCGGCTTGTTAAATATTCCATCTACATATTTCTAACGGCCATTGAATGATTTGTGCGTAGCAGAAACCGAAATATATGTCAATTATATTTAAACCGTTATTATAAAAACCTTTAGGCACAACACAAATATGTTCCCCTGTAAAGGGACAGTTATGTAGAAAGCACACACAACAGCTATATAAGTACCCTTCATTTCACTATTTAAAATCAGTTTGACATTTACTCGTGAATAGTTTACGTTGTGAATTGTGTTTAAAGGATAAAACACACTACAACCATGAAGGGTAAGTCTTCACATGCAACATCCAACTTCACTAAAAGTTTTAAAAATAGATGCTTTTAGTCCCTGTACTTTTAAAGGGCTTAAATTTTTTTTAATAAAACTTTAAAAATGTTGATACTCGAAATAACTATTTTAATATTAGATTATACATCTTATATATATATGTACGATATTTTTGTGATGTACGATGTTTTTTGTATATAATTTATATATATAATATATATATATATATATAATATATATATATATATATATATATATATATATATATATATATATATATATATATAATATATATAATATATATATATATATATATATATACACGAGATTATAAATCGTACTATAAATGACAAAAACACTATTTTATTTATAAAACGTATAAGTCGTCATTTAACCCGGAATAATCAGCCAGTAAAATTCACTAATCCACGAACAATGGTCTGATCAGATGATGATTCAGTAGACAAGTATGGTCATGGGTACTACATAAACGAAGTTAAAGTTTATTACCACTAATACTTTTGAAAATTATCTTGGCGTGACAGTATGACACTTACAAGACTACAAATACGACAAACTGCTACAGGACGAAAACTATGTGGCCGCGAAGCGACACCCAGCCCTGACACTGCGAAGCTGCCGAGGCCTAATGTTTTAACTTAAGTTAAGATATATAAGTTTACTATAAGTTTTATTGCACTATTCTACAATTTGAAATCAATTTTAATATTGAATGCTAGTACAAACTTATTGAAACTTATTGGTCGTCAATCCTTCTTTTAAGTGGCGGTACATTAATTTCAATGAGAATAAGCAATCGCGGGTTTTACATTACCATCACAAGCCTCACTGTCAAGTTTTAATAAACACGCAGGATTTTTTACATAATAAATAACCCATAATGCTAGTGAAGCGAGTAGAACATTTTTTTTGTTAAAAATTCGAACATAAAGTTCGCAATACAACTTTAAAAATCAAAACTTTTATTTTAATTAAAAATGTAGGTCTTTCAGTGGTGAAAATATATTAGAATGATTTATGAATCTTCACTCTTGAAACCTCAGAGTGCATGTAAAAATTAAAAAAAGATTCACTACTGATCACAGAATAAAATAATAAAAAGCTTAAATTGTATAATAAAAAATAATTATCTTGTTTGAGATAATATAAAACTCAAAAAAGGGGCCCCGCGACTGGATGCTCTTAAAAAAGAATATACTAAGATTTCACCCAGGGCCCCATTTTTTGGTAAAGAGATTATATACAAATCTTTCAGGGGGGCCCCGTAACTTAATGATGATGAGACAGACTGACTAATCTATACTGGGGCATGGAACCATTTTATTAATATGTTAACTCTTTTGAACTTTATCTTTTTGGGCCCCTCCCCCCGCATTGCGGGCCGTGCGTGCCCATAGTTACGCCACTGCTGCGAACAGTAATAAATCAAAAGTAGCATTGTTGTAAAACTTATTACGTTTGCATAATGTTTAAATTTACATTTTCTTTGACTGATATACATATCTTATCATCGAGAAAGTTGACCACAGAGTAGCGCTCGATTTTGTGTTTGACAGTTCTTTTAAATACGCTAACACAATGTTTTTACTTACATTCTTTACTTTTTTCTCTGAGCACCATTCTTTGAACACTTCATATGCTTTGACACACCTACTTCCTGATTTACCGGGTAGTAGGCTCTCTTTGGCATTTGTAGCTATTTCCAAAACATCCGGCGGGGTATGTTCGAAAAGTTCGGCTATATCTTCGACGATATTCATCACAAAACACTATAGAATCGCTATAGATTATACTAACTTTTAAACTGTATTAAATACGGGTTCGAATGATAAAAGTAGTGAATGACTTGACAAAAAAAGATGAGACAATAAACCTAAAACAAAAAGTGTTGCCTTTAATATAATCAATAAAATTAATTTCTAATTAAAGATTTATAAATTGTTTTATTTTAATTTTAATTAGTTAAATAATGTAATTATTCATTATATAAATTATTAAATAAATTCAATAGGCTTTTTATTATTAACTAATCATGTTTACAAAAATTATCTATTAACTTTCTTTATCAGCATAGGCAGGAGCGGCTGGAAAAGGCTACTTTCCTGCCTAGGCAGGTAAAGTGCAGTCATTCATGACTAATTACCAGCCGATCTGGAAAATACTACTTTCTCGCCTAAAATTAGTTCAGTAATGCTTCATTTTCCTGCCGTGAGCAGATGAAAGTAATTTCTGAAGCAAAAATTATACTTTACAGCCAACTAGAATTATCTTATATTTTTCAATCAGCAAATTCTATTTAAACAACCTCACTAACAAACAACATTTTAGAAGAAAGAAACTTCGTATTAAATTAATTATTATATCATCTTTCCCTGAAACATTTTTATAAAGCTTAAGAATAAGTCAAAGACTTGTATTTACCATCAGCTTTAATAGGCTTTTCTAAGGAACTGGTTTTTAAATTGAAAAAATAATGTATTTAAAACGGAAGAGGAAAAGTAGGGAAATTGCATTTTTGATTTGATGGAAAACTGTCTGGGGCAATAATAATTTCTTACCGATTTTCCCTAGAATATTTTTTCAAAAAAGAAAAGCAATTTACTAAACTCTTTAAACCTATATTTACTCTCAATACTATGCTCAGTCTAAGAATGTTGAGGCACTTGAGTGCCCTTACCCCCCCCCCTTCTTCAGTCTAGCAATTAATTACTTACGACATCTTTAATTTAAAAACATCCAAAGGATTTTTTTTCTTTTCATGAAAATCGTCAAAAATATATAGTGCATATTTTAAAAAATTATATTTTTTCTTGAATCTATCCTGAACACGACACTACACATTAGTATCCAGAGGCGGACTGGCCAGCGCGAGCGGCAGCCCTTCTTGGTTCCCTCAGCCAAAAATAAACTTAAAGAAAAACCAAGAAAATTTTTAAAAATATTGAATATTTACAAGCCTATAATATATAAATATATTTAATTATGTAATATCTTTATAACATCAAAGAGGTCCCATACTCAGGGTAAGGTCCGAAGAGCTCCCATGGACCAATGTTTTAAAGTACTTAAAAATATTCCTAATTTCTTATTGTTACCTGAATAAGGTCTTTAACGTCTCTATTTATTTTACTTGAGCTTTTAAGGGCTCAATAAAGAAAAAAAAAATAATACGAGAGACTAGGGCAAAAGAGGGCTCTAACATACTCTATCAGGGCCCTCATAAACGACCCTCATACTATATCAAGCAGCATAAACGGGTTTCAGATAATTAAAAAAATATTCTAATTTTTAGATCTTTATGGCCCCAATTCATTATACTAGACGTTTAAGGGCACCATACGAAGACAAAAGCCAATGATAGCCCTTGAAATACTTGATAAGGGCCCTAAAGCAGACCAAAAGGGTCTTAGACATTAAACATAAAATATTTTAATTAAATATTACATTCAAATTAATTAACTTAAGTTTTTATTTTATACTTACTGATTTATTTTATTTACTTAAGTTTATTTTAATTTATTTAAATTATTTTATGTTATTAAATACTAAATTAAAATTTAAAAAATAAATTATGCTTGCTGTAATCATTAATAGTAATCAAGTTAAAATTGGACTTCTCTACTTCGGAAGCAATATAAGAGCCCCTCCCCAATGTGGGCCCTTAAGATCTAGGTTTGGGCCCTTTTAGGCCAAACACTCCTCGGGCCTTTTTGGCCCGGTCTGCCACTGTCAATATCACTTTGAGAGCAATAAAAATGCTTGAAAATGCTTAATTATATTATCGTTCTCTAAATCATTTAAATTAAATGTGGGCAATTTAATGTGGGCTTAATTTTTTACTTTTTTGGAAGAAAATTTAAATTTTCTTTCTACGATTCTTCAACCTTAATTCTATTACTAAAGAAAAAATATATACAAAGCGGAGCACCAATGAATAGCATAAAGAGCTATATAAATGTTTAGCTATGATAATGTATAATGGAAATTACGACAGTGTCCTAGTCGAATGAGTCAAAGTGAGACAAACATCCACTTTCCTTGATCGGGTGAGGTTTGTGGGTTTCCTTACATTTCTCTAGTTTCTATTTTTCAATCTTACACTTAGATTTCAGTTTAAAACAGAAAGTATCCAAGTTTAAAAAAGTTGAAAGTAAGAAAGTTAACGTCTTTATTATAACTTGGCTAAGTTTTTTGTAATTTTAACATATAAAGTTTTGTTTACAGTCAGCAAATAAACTTGGTGTTAAATCTTATTTTTCCTCACCAAGTAAACATTTGTTAAATATTTTTTTCTAGGATATAAATACGTAGCCCATCAGGCTCATATTACAAATCTAAAGTTCGTAAGACTGTTAAATAACAATATATCTTGTTGCAGGTTTGCAGGCGTTGATATTGATAGGATGCATGTACGAGCTTGTATCAGGTGGATCAATGCTTGATGGACTACTTCGTAGGGAACACCATGAGCAAGAGAAAGACCATAAAGTAGTGACTGTAACCACTACAGTGTTTACTTTACCCATTCCAACACTACCAACCTTAGCATTACCAGCACTGCCAACCAGACAGACCTTGACTTCAACTAAAACTGTCTATTTGGAGGTACGTTATGTTTGGAACGATTCCTAATCTAAAGTAATATATAAACCAAATCGGGAAACAAATGCGATTTCTGTCAGACCAGGCATGTAGTTCACATTTTGTCAACCAGGGGTCTGCTCAAATTTTCCTTTGGGCAAGCCATTTTGTTTTACCCTTGTAAATGTAAACAAACTATTTACAGCACTCAACATGTTTGTTTTAATTGCATTTCTTTGTACATTTATGTATAAAATGTTAATCATTTGTGTAAGAAATACGTTTTGACACATCCAATAGAAGTTTAAGTGCAAATCTTTAAATACTTGGTTTGTTTAAATTACTTAAAACGAGCGGCTAATTGAACTTTTTTTTCGTGTGCACTATTTGCATTTTTGCAAGTAATATTTGTTACTTCCCCTTCAAATATTAATTGTGATTTGTACTTTAACAACTTTAACCTAAAATTTTTGAATATAATAAAAGCAATTGTAATTTTAAGTTATTGACATCGACAAGACATAGACCTATTTAAGGAAATACGCTGTCGTCGTATGTTCTTCAAAATCTTAAGAAATACATGTGATTTACCTTTGCTGTAGTTTCTCTTTTTCTTTAACTAAATTATTGTAACAATTATTTCACTGAATTTTATACAAAACCATTAAATTATCACGGACATATTAAAGTATGAAAACACGATAAAAACTAAAACTCGCCTAATGTTGTCAGGGTTGCCAATAAAATTAAGTAAAAACGCGTAAATTCTAAATAACTCACGCGCAGTTATTCCGATTTCAGCAATTTTTAATTTTTGAGTCAGCTATCAGCTGACCACGCATGTCTGATTTTCTTTAAACTGGTGAGTTCATAGAGATGTTAAAACTAGAGGGGTCCTAGTTTAAAATTGTTGGGCCCTAGGTAAAATTTTGAAACATCGAAAAAGTAACCTGACCACCTCCGTTTATAAATATAATCTAATTATCAGTACAAATTAACAATAGCTTATATAGTAAAACGTTAAAAATACAAATCAAAGCATAAACAATGTGCGGGCAGCCGAAAACAATTGATTTATGCTAACCTTAAATTACTCACGAAGGAGGTTTCAATGAGGTTACACATAGCCCCTGAGAGCCCTAAAAAGATGTTTCAGGCCACTCAGTGTATTGAGATAGGCTATGCTCTCTCTAGTATATAACTCTATGGGATAGTTAGTAAAGGAGTTTCCCTACTTGGTTTATATAATACTTTATCCTAATCATAGCCACCAACAAAATTTCTGTCATCGACTTGAGTGATTTTTGTGTTTTAAGAAGGGGAATAATCCACATAAAACGATTTTATTGCTCTTTATAATCAATGAGGCGAAAATTAGGGATGAAGACCTTAGGCAATACATATAAGGCGCGGTCGAATTATCCACGGCCCCAGCTTAAGGCCGTGGATAATTCTACCGCACCTTATTACACTACAATATAGTATTAGCCACCCAATTTATTTTAGGTATAGTTTAATGTTTACATTCTTTCTGTAGTTGCTTTGTGTAAACCTTATGCAAAGCCTGCAAAACTTCAAATTGGATATAAAAGTTATATGTCAGCTTTCATAATTATTTTACAATGTTATCTAAATATACAAAAAATCTCCTTAAATTTAGCAATTTAACGAAAAGTTATTAAAGGTAATTTTTAGGTATTAATAAGAAACTGAATTGAAACAGAAAATAAAGAGAAATAAAAAAATTCATTCAATTGTAATTACATAATTAAATGAAGCCATTTTATTTCTAGATTTTGTCTTTTACCTAAAACGCTAAGATAATTAGCCTCTTCACTTATCTTGAATTAAAAGTAGGAAGAAAACTCTGGGTTTTGTCGACTTGAAAAATTCTTAGGTAGGATAAAAAAAAGCGGTTTTCCAACATGTAACAATGCTTTGCGCAGCCTATTGATTGTGCCTCCCTAGCTTAAGGAGGCTCAATCAAGAATCTTTACTCAATATGTTTTATCATAATTTGATTAAAATGTTTTGTTTAAATAAATTTGTATTATTTTGGCAATTTAGTCCCAATCAAATTTATTTAAAAATTTCCACCATTATAAAGTCCATAGCCATATTGTCATAATTAGAGGATTGATTGAAAATGATCTTTCATTATAAAAATTTGGCTCCCTTCATTAAAAAATGGGCTCCCTTCGCTCGCTAGATTAGGTATATTAATAATAATGATAGTAAAAAAGGGCTCGCTTGATTGTTTATATTAATAATAAAACATAGAAATAATGGGCTCGTATCGCTCGCTAGATCGCGAATGAATATAATTTTATGTATAATAAAGGGACTCGCAGCACTCGCTAGATTACATATATTAATATGTATAAATAGTAGAATGGCTCATTTATGCATAGTGAATTATTCAGAGGAAATAAAGGCTCGCTAGATTACATACATTTAAAATTTTACATAGTAAAAAGGGGCTCGTAAGATTGCGGTTATGACTAGTAATACTCAGTAAAGAGAACTCGCTTCGCTCGCTAAGTATCTAAAATACATTACAATTGATCTTTATTTTGGAAATTCTTAAAAACTAATTATTATATAAAATTATAACAGCTTTGTTGAAATTTTTTTGTTCAGGTAGAGACGTGTTATATATCGTTTTAAAGCTGGCGGCAAAAATGGTGAACATAAAAAAATTAAATTAAAAGGATTAATTCGAGTGATATATCGTTGAAAAGCTTGATAGATAATCAAGCTTTTCAAGAATGTATCACTCAAATTATTCCTTTCAATTAAATTATTTCATGTTCACCATTTTTGCCGCCAGCTTTAAAACGATATATAACACGACTTTTTCAATCAATATATTTTCTATATGGTCCGCCACATTAGCCGCTATTTTAAAAATATTTGTTAGACGTAGTTAATTCTACATGTTTACCAAATTTTATTAAAATCAGTCAAATTTTACGACAGTTATCGCGACACGTACCGTCCCAATCTTCAGAAATGTAAGAACTCGCTTACGTTAGTTCAAAAAGTAAGGTTAGTATAGATAAAACAATAATCTATTATAAAATAATTTGTTTTTCAGACCACTAAAGTAAGCACTATTCATCCAGTCTGTGTAACTGTTAAGCAGCACCTACCACCCTGTATCTCAATGCCCCGACCCCCAGTGCCTCAACATTATCCATTAATTGAAGAAAACTATCAATACATGGCTGCCCCTCAGGCTGTTCAGCCACCACAACCTCCACCACATTTCAGACCTAAAATTCAACCAACTGCTGCAGTTGAACTAGATGAAGTTCAGTAAGTACTACTATAATTATTTACACACATATGTACATATAATAATAATTATTATAATCTTATAAAAGTAGTAACATTAGCTTTAGTAAAAGAAAGTGTTTTATTAATTAAAAGCACTAGTGAAATTGAATTATGGGTTTTTACTTTTTCTCATGTATACCGTAGGTATATAAGAAAAGTATTGTGTTGGCAAAAAATCCTAAACTGAGATATCACCAGAATTATTCGTTTCAGGTGTTAAAGACCTCCAGAGTGGTTTTCAAAAAGTTGTCTGGCACGCATGTATAAGACCAACATATGCGCCATGTTTCATTTCAATACCAACATTAGTTTAATTTTTAAACGAAAAATGGTCCAATTAAATTGATATTTGGTACAAGTGTATCTCTTTTTCTAATAATTAATTATACTAAGTTTGGTTTTCAATATGGCAAGTATATCTAAGGTTTTTGTTGGATCATAAAAGTTATGCAGCATGGAGCAAGGTCAGGGCCTGGATGAGTGACCACTGGGAATAAAACGAATGTAATTACTGTCTGTGAACAAGCAAAGTGAGTCCAAAGACGTGCTGCAGTACATTTGGTGATGATTATAATCTGAGGACGAACCAAGCGAGTCCAAAGTAGTAAGGAAAAGTTCCGAAGTACCTCTTATCCGCGTTTTACTAATGAGTCAATTATTTAAGGAAATTTAGACAAAAACAAAAAAATTAAAATTATGGAAAATGTTGCTCTTAATTTCCAGTGTAGATTTCTAAATTATTATTTCATTAAAGTATAAAATCAATATATATGGCCAAGACCAATCTATCAGGAAGCACAAGTTGATAGAATTTCAACTTTACTGGATACCTTATAGGCCCATTTATCAGATTTTTTATTGGTCAGACTTATTATTAAATAAACCATTAAAACTATAATCCTATACATTTTAAATGCATATAAAATTATTTTGTAAACCCGTATTGACCAAGCTAGCCAAAGCTGTGGTAAAACGCATAATAAAAACAAATACCAAGTTTTAAACTGTATCAAATTTTACAGAGCCACACGTTCAGCTAATGAAGTAGAAGAATCGGAACCAGTTGAACTAGAAGAGGAGGCCTCTGAAAGGTCAGGGCGTTATTTAGTTGCCCATCCCGAACCAGCTTACGACATGAGAGCAGAAGAATCTCCAGAGACTGAAATTCAAACTAACATGGCTGATATACAGCTTCGTCAGCATTTAGTAGATCGTCTCATCCCACCAGCTTATCAAGTTGTAACTAAAACACTCTGGATCACTAAAGTCAACAAAGTAGTAGATCCCCGTGTCACAGCCACTTTGGTAGCATCCAACTGCTTACCTGTAACTAATGACATCCCGTTCTGTCATCAACAAGTACCCGTATTACCTCCAGTTTTACCTGTACCACAGAAAAAACCACACTATAAATCATAAACTCAAAATTTTTAACAACTTTAGAGCTTTTTGGACTATTACAAATTGAATATCAATTAAATTAATGAAGACTTTAGTCCTTATAAAAATTTATTAAAAATAAATTGTGGAAGAGCTTTCGCCCAGGGATCCTGAGCTTCTTCAGTTCTTAAAAATGACAAAAAATGAAAAAGTTAGATTCAATAAATAAAAATAAATTTTATTTATTGAAAATAAAAATTTATTTTCAATAAATTTTATTTATTGAAAATAAAAATTTATTTTCAATAAATTTTTATAAGGACTAAAGTCTTCATTAATTTAATTGATATTCAAAATTTTTAACAACTAAAATTTATAAACCAAGGTTATGTCACAATGATCATTTTTAATTGAAACAAAATCCTAATTTAATAGAGTGAATTATTAACACTTAGGAAAAGAAGTAGTTCATATTGAACATTATTATACAGTCTTTAAAGTACATAAATCAAAACATTATAAACGAATTATCTACCAATATTTTAATATACTTATGAAATGACATTTTTCTCTTGAGCTATTTTTTCAGGCAACTCAAGAGTCTATTTCTACAATAAACTTAAAAAATTAAGTAATTTTATTTAGCTTAGTCTGTTTTTTTGATATTCAAAATGTCCTAAATGAGTAAAGGATGATCTGATAGATATTACAAAAATAAAATGATTTCCGGAGAAAATCATTAAAAAATCTGTTAAAAATAATTCTCTCAGCACCAAATTTGAGAAAATCATTAATATTATTATTATAACATTAATTAATATACTTGTATATACATTTTACTTATAAGATTTTTATTAATTTATTTATTTATTTAATATGTATAATTAGAAAAATAAACAGTTAATTTATTTAAGAAAAAATCAGTGTTTTAATGGATTTATGTTACTTCTCAAAAAGCTAAAAACCACACATAAGCCCCAAGATAATATTGACACGAATCAAACCTGTAAGATTGATAATAATCTTGATCAGAGGATGGTCAATCTGAAAGGACTCTGTTGGGCAGCAGGGTTATCAATCCCAATAAACCTGCTAGTATGGATGAGATGTTTTCAGCTCTTATTCGGAAAGCGATCTACATCATAATTTCACTTTTATTATATATTTTTTAATCCAGAATTGTTTTGAGATGGGTGCCTAACTCATAGATAGCTGATTAATTAATGCCTTAAAACTTAACCTGCATACCTTTACTAGTTGCTGACAAGCAAAAATGTTCATTACTGGATTTGAAAAATACGAATTTTCTTACTGAAATCACTACCATATCCATGCCTTAAGAACATTAGTCGATGTGATGAACTGTTACAGTCTTTTAAATAAAAACCTTTACACATTAGGTTATATAGTCAAAGGGTAGCAGACCTATGTGTGGCTATAGTGAGGAAACAGCCTTTCACCTGCTTGCAGAGTGTAAAGCTATACTTCTCACCGTACCAAAATATTTGGAGTTTCATGAAATGATAAAATGGCTTCTTTTATGAAGAGGAGCTTTCTTGCCTTAGTTTGAAGAATATCCTCTAGTACAACAAAAATTTAAAGAGACTCTTGGTAGAGGTGGTTTAGGCTAAGGAAATTGAGCATAGACAACAAGGCTTAATTATGAGGCTTATTTTCCTTAGCCTACCCACCCTATTAATACTAATACTAGCCTCATGTTCCTTGAACTCTAACCTAAAATATGATCTAATAAAAATAAACACGCTTCATCCTTGGATATGATGCCTTATCATAAGTAATATAGCAACTTATAGCCTTGGAGACAGATAATGTGCTGACATAAAATCAAAATAAAATTTTGCAGACTAAGACAATAATACACAAAAAAACATAATTTACAAGCAGAGCAAGTCAATTTTTATTTAATTAACATTTTAACGTAATTTATTTATAATTTTTATTATTTATTTAATTTTACAATTTTATCATACAAACTTTAGTCATCTTTGTCGGCTTTCATACAACTGAAAAATATATCAAATTTTCTTTTTTATCATTTTTTTTAGTAATTGTTTATTTACTTTACTTTATTTAAATTGTTACGTTTTACAACACCAACAGTTGGAGGCACATTTCTTTTTAGGTCTTATCTCTTAGTTTTCTGCTTTGAGTAACGGTTTATTATGTAAATTGTGAGTAAACAGAATTTGCAAAACATGTTTCAAAAAGTAGATAAAAAAGTAAAGAATTTAATATTTTAACTATTCCCTGCTAATAACATAACATTAAACGATCTAACTTAAACCAAATTCCAGTAAAGTATGTTAAATGACATAATCTGTAACTATGTTAAACTTATGAAGTGTTTCATCACATGACATTTGCCAATATTTATTCAACATATTATGTGCCACTCTTTGTGGGACTTAAAACTTTAGGATAATTTTTAAAGAAACCAACAGAGAAAAGACCTTTCAATAATTTGTTACTTTTCACTCTTAAAATATACAAAGGAGATTTAAAAAACTAAATATTTATTAAAAGACCCTATTACCAGGTATTATTCTCTACTATAACTATTTAAAAAAAATAATCAAAATAAAGTAAGGTTTTATGGTGATTGTGAATGAACATACAACCACTTCAAATAAAAAATCTGTGCTTGCAATGGTAACTTCCAGGGTGATTTCTTCCCATTGAACAAAAATAGATATTATTACCCAGAAAGAAATCCTCATATTTAAAATTTTAAATAGTTAAATCAAATTATTTAAATACATTAAATTTATTTTTTAAGAAATTTCCTTATAAATTTAATAAAAGATAAGTTTCTTTTTCTTTCATCAACAAATTTTAAGTCAATTAAATAAATTTTTGATAAGGTTTACACTCTTTTTTATCATTTATAAGTATAATAAAATTTAAACAATCTATATTATCACAGAAATAAAATAAATTTAGAAATGTTTTACCAAAAATAACAGCAATTGTAATAATTAGAAGACAGTTGCCAGAAGCATATTTTAGTTTATATATACAAACATACATATATATATATATAAAACAAATGTGTTTAAATCAAAATAATGATCTGTCATTGGAAATTACTGAATTGTGTTAATAATTTTTTAAAACAATTTTTATCAATAAAACTTATCATTTTTTGTGAAAAAAGCATCCTCATTTTTAACTGAAATTATAAATGTTCAACAGAATTAAATACTTAGGTAAAACTAACCTAAAAGGATTTGAGGAACCTTATAGGATACTAGAAAATCTTATAACAACTGTGGTTGACAAATATTAATGATTAACACAATTCCAAGAAAATTTGTATAATGTAAGTTATTAATTAAATGAAAACTCTTAAACATTAGAAAAACATATTCTTTTGCAAGTAAATGAATAAATGAATGTTTTAGTTTATAAAGGATTTTGCTATGCTTACAGTATTGATTAAATTAGATGATTACTTTTATAAAATCACACAAAATGGGAAAATTTTAATTTAATAATAAGGACATTACAATTCATTGTAATGCGTACAAAACATTTTCCTTGAGTTTCTTAGATTTTATATTCCTATAAGCATAATTATAAAATTGACAAAGTAATTCCAGGAGGTCTTACTGTAGTCATAAGTGCACAAAACTTTACCTGGAGAATAAAGAAAACAAAGGTTCAAGGGGTTTTCGGGCTATTCATATCAATGGTGTATAAGCCCTGCCTCGTAATTTTGAGACTGAGTCACTGATACCGAGTTAAATAGACTTCTGTTTTAAAATAGCCACTTAATAAAAGTCTAAGCTCTTTATCCAATTTGGAGTCACAAAGAAAATTCCAAAGGTGATAATGGTTGACTCGATTGTTTTGTAAAACTTCTCTCATGTCTGGAGGAACGTTATTTGTTCCTCCAAAGGTTTCTATACTAGTTACAGTTATGTCGGACAGTTAGAGGCATGCAACTTTCACACAAGGGTAGTGGTGTTGAGTTTATGTGTGAGCCCGGTGTGATTAATGCCTACTAAATAAATAAATAAAATGAATGTAATGTATTTTTCTAAATAAATCAACAACTTGTACATGTGAGCATAGTTTAAGGAGATTAAAAGCTGATTATGTCATTCTTGAATTTGAATACTGAGCAATATGCATATTCGGCCAGACAAACAACCTCATAAGTCAAATTTTTAAATGAAAATTAGCTGATCCAAATCATAATTGTAATCCATGTTTTGTTTATTCTCAGCAACGTCATTTCAAGGGGAGGAGGGTGGAAGGAGAAGAGGGAGTCTACTCATTCTCAAAAAAAAAACACAAGCACACTTGTGTTTTTTGAGAATCTCTGTCAAATTTTTGTGAAATCACATGCAAATTATTTAATGTTTTTAAAAATTAATGAAATTTAGCAATTCTGACAGGTAAAAACAGCTGTGAGCGCACCTCCTAAAATAAAAACAAAAGATAAGGGGTCCCCTTTTATTTACACATGAACCCTATAGAGTTAGTAAACTTCCATTTTTCCTTTCACCCCCCTTAAAATGACTTTAATTCTCAAATAAAAACTTTTCAAAAGCTTATCATCTTCAAGCTAACTATTGACAAAAGAGATATCTATTTTCTTAAAGTTTAAAAACAAATCTCTTAAAATACAAAATAACTATAATACGACACACGGCTAAAATCAATTGACACCCCGCCAAAAATCTGTGAGGGAAAGAATTCTATTGGCTCAGACCGATCCCGCTCTTTCCCCCTCCACTTTATGCCAACCTCGGTATAAAAAAATACCGTTTTCGTAAATAAAATCATAAAAAGGCAACACTGGTTGTAAATATTTGTAACCTCGCGTCGCTTTTATTTCCCTCATTGTGCATATTTATCTGTTCGAGTTCGTTTCGTTCCATTCCAATCTGTTTAATTCATCCAATTATTAGACAGCATTTTTTTTCGAAAATGCCAATGCCTTTCAATAGATGACATTCTTGACTTTTTTAAGTCATGAATGCATATTGTGTCATATTATTTTTATAATATGAATGCATACGCATTCAATTATACAAACATGACACAAAAAAAGAAGTTTATTTTGGAAAAAAGTAATTATAGCTGACGATTTATTAAAATCGTCAAACTTTTATCATAGAACTATTATGATCCATTGCATTACGTAATCAAAAACTTTAACTTCACTTAATTCATACTTCCCGAACAAATTTAATGCAACACTTAGGTAAATTTATAAAATACAACGATATTCCTACTTAAAAAGTTAATAAATAAATATTTAAAAATAAAAAAATACGATATCAAATAAAAACAAATCATAAAATTCAAAACATAACCTGACTTTCAGTGTTGCCAGAGTAGGGATTTTTTTTTGTTACTATAAAGAAGGGATTTTTTTATTTAAAAATGAGGGTTGAAAGCATTGAGATTTTGGCGGGGTGTCAATTGATTTTAGCCGTGTGTCGTACTATACAATTTTTTAAATAATTTAAAAAATTCTAACTCTTATTATACAAAATAAAGAAAACAAAATTTACCCTTTAAATTTGATTTTCTTAATCAGCATCCAATTTGACTAACATAACATAAATTGACATTTAAAATTAAATTAATAACTAAAACAAGCTCTAACATTTTCAATTCCTTAAGAAAAAGATTACAAAAAAACAAGCCTTATAAAAATTTGGGTAACTCTACCTAAGCGCATTATAAAAGAAATTTCTATACAGTTAAATTTAAGTTATTTACAGAAAATTATTAAATAAAGGAAAACTAATATAAAAAATAATTTAAAGGTATTTTCCTCAGATGATCTTTCCACAAAGAAAATAAAATAAACTTTACTATTTAAGAAAAAAATCAAATGTAAGTCCTAAATAGAAGAAAATAAGTGAAATATTTTTTTCATACTCCTAATTAAAACAGTCAATTATAATAGTACGAATAATAAAATATAAACAAATGATAACAAATTTATACTAATACAGTAAATTCAGAAAAACGATTATTGATTTAGAGTAACAACAATTCATAACTCAAGGATTATTTCATTCTGGTACGAAACAAGGCATATTGATTAGCTGAATAAAGCATTAAATTTAAAAATAAGGAATACATAAGAATATAAAGTGTATTACTAAAAAAGTACACTAAAGTTATGGTTTAAGTTTTTTAATAGTATAATTATCATGTACCTAAAAGGTGTAGCCATATATTTTTTGAGAATATATGAGCTTAAAAAGTTGTCATGGAGAAGTAGGAGGTTAACCAATATTCGAGAGTAAAAGCCAAAAATATAGACAGAAATGATTTCCAGTCATCATTTACTCTTACTGCTAATCTACTTAGTTGATAGTTCTTTCCCTTTTTTTGTTTTTGCATATCCTACTTTATAAACTTAACAAATAACTTTTTAATAAATAACCTGATCTTTCTGACCGATTTAAGATCAGGAAGAGTTAACACATAAAAAAATGTTAAAGGAAAATCAAAAATGAAGCCTAAAAATAAAGTTCTACAAAACATTTTTTTTTTGTGATCAGGGACCTTTGAAACGTATTTTATAACGGTCATGGTCCGAGGTTAGACTAACACCATGAATGGTATAGGTGTCTAAACCATTTGCGATTTTTTCAAAAGGAAATTGGTTAAAAACTAAACTAGTGAAAACTGCATTAGATCAAATAATTGTTTATAAAATTAACAGATAACATCCTTGAAAAGAATTGCATAAATTTGCATTGATGTTTTACTTATTATTACAACCATCTTCAAATATAAACAAAATAAAACTATAACAAAATTATTAGAAATGAAATTATTACAGCTAAGATTTCCTGTCATTTACAATACCTTATTATTATCAGTCAAAGAGACTTGTACTACTAGAGGAAGGACTTAGGTAAAATAGCACAGCTAAAAGGGGTCTGGCAGCATCCACATTAGGTGCTCGCCCCCTACTCTACAGAGACTAAAGACTCCCCACCTCTCTACAACCCCTATCAGCACATAAAATTAAAATGCACCCTAGAAAAAGTGAGCATTTTTAGTGACCACAATAAATTATTTCATACAACTTCATATTGATTACTGAATTAATGATTATTGAAGTAATAATTATAAAATTAAAGAAGACATGTAGCAGATAATAATTAATACTAATTTAAACTCATTTTAACAATAACATGACAAAATAGTCATAAAATAATGTAAATCATAATTAATATGAAAAATCAAAAATTGATGTCGCCAATGTACCGTTTTGGTACCAAGGCACCCAGATCATGATAAAAGACCTTGTATCCTCCCTCTAGAAACATAAGTCTCTTTGTTTTCAGTATAAGATATGCAGCAACGCTATATAACAGAAAAACTTATAGAAAGTTACAGATTGATACTAAGTTATTAATAGAATTCCAATAATATTATTAATTAATACTACTAATTAAGAACTAGTTTGATTATTATTATAAAACTACATCTATTTCCCATTGTCATGCTTCAAATTTTGATTCATTTATTTTAAAATTAAACGCTTCTTTAAAAATAGAATGATAAAACAAAAATATAATAAATTTTAATAAAACATTTTAGGACTAAAAAAATGTTTACATCTAATAGGTAAGGAGTAAACCTTATAGAGAAACATTAAATACAATGACACTAGATTTAGATTAATTATTGTTATGGTAGAAAAGATATTAACTAATGGCCATGTTACATAATGTAGCAGTCATGTAACATAATATAATGAATAAAATTAAAAATGTCAGGTCATTAAAAATTTAAACTTTTAAATATAATAGTAGCAGACTACATTTAAAAATTATTTGTAAGTTATTATTTCTTGATAAAGCTTCGATAAGCTCCGATAAGTTTTATATTATTTTTTTAGTTATTGTTCCTACCTATACCTAGTTAGAGGACCTGTTAAGATACATGTTGAGGCTTCCTCTCAGCATGTTAGCTCTTTGAAATTAACTTTGAGCAATAAAGAGTTTAAATTCATAAATCAACATGAAAATCTCCAAAATTATTTTAAATATTACACCCAAAATATAAATTAGTATTACACAAAAAATAAAAAAAAATAAAGAAGGTAGTTTGTAACTTTTGCCATTGTTAAATTAACTAGTAACAAATTAATTGTAATTAAATTAAGGCTGAACTTCGGTATACGGTGCACCCTGCTATCAATACTATATATCGATATATTTTTAGTTTAGAGATATGACGTAGGAATAATCGATATATGCCTTTTCTTTTACGTTTATGAACATATTTTATTATTTTTTTAAATGTTTTTTTGTTGTTTGTGTTTTTATTTATTTGTTGTAAAATGGTTTATAACTATTTTCATATTTTTTTTATGTTTTTATATTGTTTTAACTATGTTTTCATAAGAATAATCGATGATACACCACATCTAATTTTATGTTACGTGTATTTTTTACGTATTTTTGTGTTTGTTATTTTCAGGTTTTTTATTATATTTTTGTTGTTAATGTTTTCATTTATTTGTTGTTTTTTTTTTAATGTTCTAATTATAATTAATAATTTAACGATGCTGCTTACCTTTTAAGTGCTCAGTTCTCGTTTACGTGCCGCGTAACTGAAAATATATCGATATATAGTATTGATAACAGGGTGCACCGTATACCGAAGATTTACCTTAAATTAATTGTAACAATAAACTAGTAACAGCCAAAAAATGAACCAAGATAAGACTAAATCATTTAAGTAATTTTTACTTTTCCTCATTTTTATCGTATGTGTATAGGAAAAGTATTGTGTTTGCAAAAAAATCCAAATCCGGGACGTCACCAAAATTATCCGTTTAAGGTGTTGGTTTTCACAAAGTTGTCTGTCTGTATATGTGTGTGTATTGTATGTGTGTATTGCATGTCTGTTACCATCATAGCTCTCGGTATATTTATGCTAAAGAGTTGAAACTTTGAACAAAAATCAGACTATAGGTGTAATTGTGCTATCCGGACAAGGGAAGTGAGTCCAAAGTAGAGAGGATGAGAGTAGCGAATCCGATGTAATGAGGAATAGTTCTAAGGTACCCCATACTAGATTTTTTAATTATGCATTTAAAATTTCTAAAAATAGTAACATTTTTTTTAAAAAAAGCATTTTTTAAGTGCTGTTGAAAAAATAAAATAAAATAGTAAACAAAAACCAGTCACAAATTTAAACATTTTTTTCATAAAAACTACTTAACAATAAAATTTTTAGAGTCAAATTAATTTTAAAAATAAATAAATACTGGGTCATATAATTTTTACATCAAAAATTAAAATTAAAGCATTATTAACCTCAATCCATACAATATTATAGTTACAGTGAAAAAAATTGATGTGGATTTTTTTCAGTGGGAACAGATTATCTTAGATTTGACAATGTCTGTGATGTTAAAGAGAATTTATTTATCACTTTTGAGCACAATGAAACAAATTGATATGAAGCATAAAGAAACTAGATTAATGTGTTTATTGATGATAAAATATAATAAAGTGCACACGAGATTTTACCACAGATGAAAATACGAATAATAAGAGATAAATAAGAGATACGAATAATAAGTTGAAAGGCATTAATTGTGCTACATTGTATACCGTTCTTCCACAACTTTATAATCAAATAAATAAAAAGTAAATTTATTAAAAATGCTAACTTTGATAATATATGAATGGAAAAATAAAAACAAAGTAAAATTTAATTTTAGGCATGACTCAGATTATATATCATTTACAGTCGGAGTTTATCAATGTCAGACAAGTTGAGTTAATGAATACTGATTCAATTTACAGATGATACAGATTAAGTAAGGGAATATTTCCTGTATTACAGGAAATATTCCCTTACTCAGCCAGAAAATAAAGTCAAAAAGGCATGGTAAAAAATGGGCATTATTGTAAAGCCAAAAAGGCATGGTAAAAAATAGGCATTATTGTAAAGTCAAAAAGGCATGGTAAAAAATAGGCATTATTGTAAAGTCAAAAAGGCATGGTAAAAAATAGGCATTATTGTAAAGTCAAAAGGCATGGTAAAAAATAGGCATTATTGTAAAGTCAAGCAGCATTATAATTAATAACTTAACACTCCAACAACGTTTTCTAAGATAAAGCTGCTTCTCTTGCTTCTGGGGCATCTTTCTAGTGGTGCAAGAACCTCACTTACCTATTTATGAAACGGAGGTTATTGTTATCTGAGGTTATAATTTTTTTATCCAAACCTCGTGATTATTTATTATTGATTATTATTTTAGCTCATGAGGATATTAAAAAACTTATGCTTGTATACTCTATTTCACTGTGTTTTGCTCGAGCATTTAGATAAGTATTAGCCATTCGCTATTATTAGGATTAGGATAAGTAGTGTAGTATTGGCCACAAAATTAGTTTTCTGGCAGCCATCTTGCTCTGAAGTAGCTTCATTTTGGAAAACATTGTAATTAAATACAAGCAAGCCCCTTCCCCCTGAATGCCATCAGTGTATTTCTGTGGAGAGTCTTAAACACAACAATACCCTAAATAATACTTGTAACACCTACATTAATTTTTGTAGTATCAATCAATAAAAACCGTTAGAAAAAGAAAGTAGGGTAAAACTTTTGGTAACCTAAATATAAAAACTAAATTAAATGCTAAGAGAAAAGCTGTGTCAGAGTAGTCATATGAGCATTATTATATTAGTAATAATACTTAGAGAAAACCTGTACCAGAGCAAAGTCATATGAGAATTATTCAATTAGTCAAGTCATCAAAAATTTTCATGTTGTTTTTCAGAGCCACATTTCTTAGATAACAAACACCTACTTATATTCATATCCATACTCACAAAGTGATCGTTAAAAAACTATTTTGTGCACAGTGCATTTCATGTGAATACAAAAATGTTGGTTCTTAAACATGTGCCATATAAATGCTGGCCGAAAAGAACTTCTTTAGGCCGACACAAGAAAACTTCTCTTATTAAAAAAATATTTAAAGTATAATATGTTGACAACATAACAAGTGTAATTTTCTATGAAAATCAGTTGTGATCAGTTAAACATTATGATAAAAACCATGAGAGGCATACTATTTATTAATCCATATAACATGGTAAATTTACAATATTGGTTTATGATACATAGGATTAAATCAGCCAGGAGCTGTGGTTAATTGAGTTCCCTCTCAGAGGTTAATGTGTGAAAAATAAAAGTTCTTTTATATAATTTAATTAATAATAAAACTCTGAGGTGATAACAAAAGAAATTTTCATATTATTTAAAATGCGTCCGTTTGTTGCTGCTTTACATAACTTTGAAAAATGAAATGTGCTCTAAAACATTAAAACTTCATGACCAAAGGATAATTTACAAACCAATAAATAATAATCAAAATTACGACAAGTTGTAAGTTTAGGTAACCCTCCCAAGAAATAAAGAAATCTTGAATAACTTAAAATTAAAATAAAACTTTTCACACATTCTACAAGTAAACTTATGTGGAAGCTTTAAACTTCAGCTACACACAAGCAGAAGTTATTAATTGAGCCTATGTTATTTAACATGGATGGACATGAGGTTTAAGGATTTTATCCTATAAAAGGATTATCAACCTAAATAAAAATTCTAGTAAGAAAATATAATTACTTAAGTAGTAACGGTAGTTTTAGATGGTTGAGGCTTATTGCATGTGTGTCTGTTTGCCCAGGCAGTAAGAAGTTGCTTGGGAGTGAAGCCATGATATGATACCATATCTTTTTTACATCCGAGTTCTGATTTCTCTGCTTTCGAATAGGTAAACTTCCAATTGTTTTGCCTCTTGACACCAGCTATACTCGCACAGATACCTGCCACATACAAAGATATTTACAATATTTAACATATACCATACTTATGTTAACCATATACTTGCCAAAATCAAACAAATAGAAATTTCAATATTTTTCTATATTTTATAGTTTTATTAGTTTCATAATAATACTTTTTTTAAAAATATTAAAATAAATTCTTCAAATGAATTTGATCAAAATCAATTCTTCCCACATTACTATGTTTCAACACCTCCACAAATCATATTAATGTAATATTTTACTCAAAGAATGACATCTTACATAAGTTGCATCATATAATGAAACTAGAGAAATGATCTCTTTAGTCCATAAAATTTATTGTCAAAAATATTATTATAGTAATATGGGGAACAATGGAAACACTAGGGGAAAAAACATTTGTTTCTATTTGATATATTTCTATATGTTATAATTCAGGTACAATGGACTCACATACGAGGTCTATGTACCAAGGAAATTATTTCCTCCGGAATTAATAAAAAAATATGTTATAATTTCTATATTGATGCAGCCAATTTCCTTAATCCTTTCTTTAAAGTTATTGAGAGAGCAATTTTAAAAATAAATATATAAATACATTTCTTAGTAAGAAACAAATGCCCCGAGCAGAACGGGTTTTGGATTGATTTTTCAACTCAGCAAGTGTTGGTGCATATCATTAAATTTTACACAGGATTTATGGCTCTCTTTTGATTTTTCTACTATTTATCCCTATTTTTTATGGATTTTCCACGTCTATAATGGAAATAAAAAATAAAATAATAATATCATTTTTATGCATAGTATGTAAAAAATAATATATTTTATGTGTCTCTGTATTATTTATATTGACTTCTTTATACAAAATCAATAAAAATAAAAGATTAAAACTCGAAGCTTTTGATAAATTATCCATAAAAATTGAAGAATAATTAACCCTCTTATAGAGGAACCACAACATATGGTGATTTGCATGTTTTAAAAAAATAGAACTTATCATAAAAGCTTCAATCCAGAGAATTGAACATCTTTATCTTACTGGTCTTAGGCAAATTGTAATGAATGAAACCTTGAGATGGTGGTTCTCATCTCTCCTTAAATTCTTTATTTTAGGAGTAAACATAATGTACAAATCCAATAAATATTTATCATAAAACAGCAAAATATAGTTGTAATAATTAAAGAAGGAAATTTGAAGTTTATCTCCCTCTTCAAACTCAATGCTTAAGTTTAACCATCAGTATTTTTGAGATTAAATGGACTAAATTTACAAGGATATGGGATACTTCATTGTAATACGATTCCGTAATGATTGGCTTACCAGTAATATAAACATCTTCTAAATGAAAGAGAGGAGTGTAGAGAGCTACATTATACAGCTTGGTAGCCACATCAGATGACATTAGATAAGATGTTCCACTCACATAATCAGGATACCTATTCTTATTGAACATATATCTCGGTGAATACCTAAACAAATCATTTATACAATTAAGAACCCTCATGATATATTTTATTTTGTAAAATTAGAATGGAAAAAATAAAATACCCATTTATATTGTAGTAATAAATCAAATAAAAAGTAAGCGCCTCCAGCTTCAAGCATTCTGCTTAATGAACTGGCAGCAGATATTAAGCATATTTTTTTAATTCTTCAAAATATATTCATGTTATAACATTTTTGTAAATTTAATAAATGTATTTTTGGCAAATAAAGTTATATTATATTATCACAAACAAAGTTGGTATTTGCTGTGCTTACAAAGGCGCACATAATTAAAGATGATGCACACTAATAATAATTGTTCATAACAACTAAGCTCAGTGGTCGATCCTTTGAACCTTGAGTTCATTGTTACAAAGTCAGCCAGTTGAGGACCATAAGAGTTTATTCCCTGTACCGTCCTTTCATGGGGGTTTGGAATTGAAGGTCGACCAAACCAGCCAAGGTTTTTACATGGTTCCCTTTCGCTATTATGTAAAAGGTCTGATTTTGTATGAGACAAGTCTAAATTTATGTTTTCATTTTCTCCAGCTCATGTTAAGACATAGTTCAGTAGTATGGTTGAGGCTTGGAAATATATTTTTGAATAGCTGTCTATCTAGGACTCAGATTCACGGGTGTTTGTGGTCCAACAATGAGAATAAGAGATGAGGAATGCTCAGCTCTGGAAGACCCTTTCTAGAGATCAGCAGAACTTTGGCTTTTAAGAAAGGGCTAAAGAATTCTCATGGGCTTTACTGAGGCTAATGAGATCAGAGTAGCTAGTAGTACTAGAGAAAGTATACTAGATAAACTAAAAACTGGTGCAGTCTAGTAAAGGGGGAGAGTGAAAGTACAGAGATCTTCCCTGATACAGTGAGTGCATAAACTCAAGGGGTTATCAGTAGAGTGGCATTCGAGAGAGTGAAGACACTAAAATATTGACCCTACGGCCCAGCTTAAAAAAACCAAGAGTTTAGCTGGGAACCTTAGGTATTATAGGGGGAAACTCTCCCATAACTATACTACACAGAAAAATAAGATAACATAAAATAATCTAAGTAAACAAAAATTGTGGAAATAAATACTAACCATTTACTTCTATGATCAAGTATAGGTCTAGCATTTTGAATGAGAGATCCAATAAGAACTCCACTTGTTTTGTTTAATCCAGAAACTAGGTTATGAATAGCGCTGACATTCAAATACATATCATCGTCACACTTAACTAGGAACTTGGCTCTGTCTTGTTTGTGGCTATCGATACATTTAGTATTGTACCATTTCAACATCAATATACTCTTAACAGTTAAATTATTGTAGGAATCAATAAAATCTTCTAAAATAATATCTTTGTGACGTTCGCTTTCCTCCTCAATCTGACTCTGAAATAATAAATGGTTCATGTAACCTAATTTAAGCTTTGCAAAGTAAAAATCACAAGACTCAGCTAAAGTGAACTTCACAAAAAAAATATAGTGTGACTAAGAAACGTAGTATAAGGATAGTTTAATATGGAAAGATGCTGACTCAACCTATAATTAAAATGAAGCATGTTCTATGCTAGAAACGTATAGTTTTATGAAAAGGGTATAAGCTAGGAGAGAGGGATGGCACAGAGCGAGATGGATTTGAGAGAGACGACTTCTTCAGAGTGGTTCCGGACATGTTTTTTTAAATGAGAGCAAGTAAATATCTTTCATTTTATGATAGGTTTTTAACTAACTTTACATAATTCCATGAAGACCCTCACACACACAGGAATACCTTGAGGGATTTCACAAAATTCTATATAAATATTTATTATGATTTTAACAGTGTACAATTTAATTTTATCACCAATATTTTTTTTGTTTTGAATTTTAGAGTAATATTTTGTTTTCATACCCATATCTTGTTTTTGTAAAAAAAAGAGCTTTGAAAAAACCCCCCCCCCCGCCACTACCCCCTCCATTAACCCAACCGCATAAGCGCTCTTTCTTTTTATGGCTTAAGCCCTTTAGATTTAAGTTTAAATTAAGTCATAGAATATATATGAGGAGTTATGAGCTAAAACTCATCCAACTACCCCTCATGGTAGTAAAAGGGTAGAGGTAAAAAATGACCCCAAAGAAGCAGACTACAAAGAAACACATACTGTCATCAATACTTATAATACCTATAATAATTTAAATTAGCCAAAAACAAGGTTATTAAAATATATTGAGTAAATAAGGGCCCATAAAATTACATAATTGGTTAGAAAAAATATACCTGCAATGTAGTATTGTTGTTAAGACCAAGGAGGAAAGCTATTGTTACGTACTGAGGTAGGTTATAAGCCCATGTTTTCCTAATAGCATTCCTTGCATCAAAATGACTAGGGGCAGACGTAACAATGATACATATTGTTGTTTTAGGTGTACATATGTTAGTTTTACCAAGCAAAGTTGTGTCATTATTTGGAACAACATATATTCTAGTGTCTCTAACCACTCCGACCTCCCAACCAGTAACTAAAACGTAACAAAATAGAATTAGAATCAAGAAAATAATGCGGCTCTTCATAATAACTTACATCCAAAAATAAAATTTTAAATTTCTATATTTTTCGTTAATCCATGCTTTCAATTAAAGTACAAGAAACAGATAATTTAAAACTGTAAATCAGTGTAAAATGATTTCTAAAAGCTGATGTAAACAAAGCTAATAATTGTAAAAAATAAACGAACTTGATATTTTTCATATATAAATTAAATATTCCGCTCAAAACATATACAAATGTTAAATGAGTCTAAAAAGAGCCTAATCAATTGACTTCCTATGATAGCAAGACACCACACTTAACAGTGAGCATATACAGTTATACACCTCAAAAATGTTGCCAATTGAATAATCTATAGAAACCTCAATACCAAAACCAGGACCCAATCATAGCATACATTTAACTAGAAGATATTTACTTATTTAATTTGTAGGGCATAGTAAGACTATTAGATTTCAAATGCCAAAAAAATGAATCCGTAGAAGATATCTAAGAAATTACATTGCATTTATTCTCTTACTTTTTCTCTTACACAGTTTTTAGGTGGATCTTATATTTCCTGATGTGATGCTTGGTTGAGCCAAAAGAAATGAGCCAGTTGTACAATTAGTTAAAAATGTCTATACTCACAAAATTTTGTAACAACAGAAATATAGATATGCAATAATATTATAACTGAAAACTAAATTAACTCAGCCTAAATACAGTATTTACGTATAAAATAAATAAATCTTTATTAACATATAATACAATAAATGCACAAAAGTTACATCGTCACTTAATACAATTTAAAATAAAAATCCCTCGTCAAATAGATGAGGCATAGGTTTAATCTCTTAAATCAAATCTGCTATTATTTCACTGATACTATTCAGTGAAAGAATTTTGGAATTGTAAAGTCAATATCACTTATTTAAAATATTTATTAATTAACAACAGAAATATAAACATTTATTTAGTCCTATTAATCACAACTATAAATAATCATATTAATAGGATTTTAAATGAATTACCTTCTTTAGAAGGAGGAAATCGTTGCGGTGAATAAAAAATAACCATAAAAACAACAGTACACAATATGACAAAGCAGAAGAGATAGAACTTTCCTTTGAATAGAATTTTCCTTCCCCTTCCTCTATCCTGTAGTACCATCTGCAGAAAAAAGTATATGGTATATTGAAGATATATAAATAGTATTAACAAACACTAAAATGTTAATGGCATAAAAACTTACTCTTTATTTAAAGATAGCTGAATATAGAACTCCTAGATCAAATAGGGGTAAAAGAAAAAACTATGGAACCAATACATCTTGAGAATGAGGGTGAATGGAGTTCATTATAAGTAATGAAAAAGAAAAGTCTTTCTACAAAATAAAACGTTATTGGCAAAGTGCTTTTAACCTAACTAGAAGCCATCATCAGGACAAAACCATAGAAGAATTAACAGGAAGAAGAGTGAGACTATGATTTAGCTTTAGATATTATATTTAGACTCAGATTAGAGATTAGATTTAGAGTCTAAATCTAATATCTAAAGCATTAACTCACTCTTCTTCCTTATAATTCTTTAACGGTTTTGAACTGATGATGGCCTCAAGTTAGATTGAAAGTGCTTTGCCAATAGAGTTTTATTTTGTGGAGAGACTTTTCTTTCTCATTACTTATAAAATCAATAGTTATTATCTTATCTTAAATTTTATTGCTTGTGG
Organism: Microvelia longipes; assembly: GCA_018340805.1. Classification (NCBI taxonomy): domain Eukaryota; kingdom Metazoa; phylum Arthropoda; class Insecta; order Hemiptera; family Veliidae; genus Microvelia; species Microvelia longipes. The sequence goes on along the minus strand of JACMZG010001908.1, from coordinate 22,629,339 downwards.
TAAGTTAAAAATTTTATCTCTTAGGAGGGAGAAAATCAAATCAAACAAATACAATGTTTTTAAATCAATATTAGCTTTATTAAATGATTTGTAAGATAGTTTGCTTTGTTTCTTAAAAACAATCTTAAAGTCAAAAGCTTGTTGATATCTACAGTGTTATCCACAGTTAGTATAAAAATGCACATTGAAGTCAATGGAACAATCACACTGAAATTAATTCTGAGATTTGAATAAGAAAAATAAATTTAACAGCTGATAGCTTAGTTACACTACAAAAGAGTGAAGTGTTTTGTAAAAACACTTCACAAAATCTTTGTTTATTTAAACAAAGATTGTGATAACTCTATTAATGAGACTTGTTATCATCAAATACTTTTAATCAAATTATTCATGTAGATTATATTTCATTCAACTGTGAATTTAAATCATTGTTATTTTTAAGACTTAATTAGCCAAAAGCCAAAATTGGCGGGGACTTTACTCACCATTCCATTGAATGGTGAGTAAAGTGGATCTGTGACGACAACGGTATTAAAAAAAGAAATACATGACAAACAGATTTGTTTAATACATGACTGTATATATTGTATATTTTCAAAAGTCATGCCAATGCTTTAGTTTTAATAGAATTCAAAAAATAAAAAACATTTGTCAACCGAGATTGGACAGAAGTTAATGCACATCAATGGAAATAAAATTGCATGCAATACCCAATTGTTTGTCTTTCAATTCAATTTAAGCTTACCGTTAGGTGGAATTAAGTCACACCATTTATTTTTTTATTTTCACGAGTGATTTTAGAGGCATCACCTCTGGGACTTTATTTCCCAAAGGCTTCTCCCTATCATATAGTACGTTCACACACACTTCTAGATTTCTCAATACAGTAATATTAGCTGTGTGAACCATGCGAAGGGGATCCTGTATGTACCTTTAGAGACGATCGTATTTAACAGAAAAAACTTTTGGAATATTATTTTTTTTTAGTGTAAGTTGACTATTATGCAAAGAAATCACAATTTAATTACATATGTTTTTTGTTTTAAACTTCCTTATAACCAAAAGTGAACCTTCACTATACAAGACACCATGTTTTGGCGGGATCAGTTATCACGTAATCTCACTCGATCGACTAAACAAATATGCTGCAAGAACCGTGAAGTTAGTTGACCGTATTGTATACGTATACGATCCGCCGATCTAGAGTGTGTGTGAACGTACTAATTGTTGCCACCACAGATCCACTTTCCTAATTATTACCACGTACACACAGCTTATTTAAGAGGCGATTGTATTGCATACATATGCAATACGGTCAGCTAACTTCACGGTTCTTACTGCGTATTTGTTGTCGATCGAGTGAGATTACGTGATAACTGACCCCTCCAAAACATGGCGTCTTTTATAGTGAAGGTTCACTTTTGGTTATAAGGAAGTTTAAAACAAAAAACATATGTAATTAAATTGTGATTTCTTTGCGTAATAATAAAATTACACTAAAAAAAAATAATATTCCAAAAGTTATTTGATCAAAAACGGTTATATAGAAGTGAAATAAAAGTTTGACGAGAAGGTTATCTGTTAAATACGATCGTCTCTTAAGGTACACACACAAAAAGACAGCGTATCGGGGGATCCATTTAGATTCCATCTCCCTAGTTCTAGCGTATGTGATTGGATCCCCTCCGCATGGTTCATACAGCTTAAATCTAAAGTGTGTGTGAACGTACTAATTATTAAAACATTTTCAGTTAACACGCCACAAGCCCCACCTTATAACAGGACTTTTCCTCATTCATAATACCCCCCACATACCCACCAAGCTCAATCAACCGGTGGATTCTCAAATGAATTAAAAAAATAGCAGCAAGTAAATACAAATCTCTAATAAAATAATTAGAGATTTTGGACTGAATCCGCGCCCATAAGTTGGCCGAAAAAAAAATACTTAAATATATTGATTATATGAATTAAGATATGATGTACATAATTATAACAAGTATGCAGTACTCAAATAACGTGAAACGATCTTCTTCGAAAAAAAATTAATCAAATAAAATATTGAAAATACTACAATCGTGAATAGGGTCTTAAAAAAACGAGGATGGATAAATAATATGAAATATTGCTGTACCTCGAAAACATTCTCTGGACTCAGATCCCATGGATAACTTAAATGTCACTTAAATTTTTAATATTAACACACTTTGACTAGCATATAACACAGAAAAGGCACACTTCATAATAAAAAAAATTCAAGTGAACATTTTTTTTATTTTTGAGAAAAATTAGGGCAGCCAACTTAAATACAAAATATAACAGGAATAAATTAACTTGAGACGTAAAAGCATTCTACGTTAGTGCCCGACAGTGTAGCAAACGTTTTTCAACGATTCTTAAGTTTTCTCGAACTGTGTTTCTAGTGTTATTTATTCAGTTAACTAAGTCTATTAATTAGTGATTAATCATGTCCTTAAAAACAATGACTATAGTTGCACGTAATAACCAAGTCCTAAAATCATTTACGTCCTTATTTAATGCACGAAGATGTGTTCATGACTACGTGAACACGGCTATGCCAGAAATCGAAGAACTTGGTTCCGTTCCGGAGAAAAAATCAAAATGGTTAAAATATAATGATAAAATATTTCCTCCTCAAAGCCCTGATGAGCCCAGAAGACCCGCTGTGAGTATTTTCTTTGTTTAACTTAGTAAGATTTTTAAATCTAAGAATAGATCTTTATACTGACTTCACTGATTGATAAGTTCATTCACTGATAACCGTGTTTGTGAAAATGTTAAATGTTGTTTACAATGCTATTATAATTGTAGCAATTATCAGGTTGAGGTAGTTTTTAATTAAATGGTTTAAATGTTTGTAAATATTAGTCATTAACTATGCTGCAAGTCACACGGAGTCATTTTGAAGCTTTAGCATATGACGCTATTGTATCAGAACTATCAAGTATTGCTGGTCAACCCTATAGTTCTGAACTAGCTGATAAATTAGTGTCTAAAGTAGCCGAAAATTGCACTAATAAGTTTTTGCGTATTAATAATGGTAAAGCCAGATTTATAGTGACAACAAATGTTGGAAAAGCCGGAGATGAAATCCCCACTCAACACACTGGTTACCACTGGAACCCAGAAACTGATTATTGTCTATTTGTAAATGAAGGAAATAATGTGTTAAATATTTCTGTCATAGCTTATATTTTAAATGAATAAATTAAATGTAAATTTATGATTCGTTTATTTTATAATCATTTTGAGGAGGAGATGAGGAAGTCTACCTGATCAAAAAACACAGGGTCAAACAATGCACTACCGATCATAATTTTTGAACAAACTTGCGCCTCATTAATTTCTTATTGATTACTTCTTTAATAATAATTTCTTGTGTGTAAACATCAAGAAATTATTTAATATGATTATTAGTGGAATAGAATAACAAGTGAACTGACTCCCCTAAAAATTAAGTGTGAGTTTCAAAAATTGATTCTCGATATTTTAAAAAAATAATTAAACTTATTCAATATTTTTGAAGATGGCTGCAACTTTGTTACTGACAGAAGATTGTCAAATGTAATAATATTTTGTAAACAAACTCTCTGTGTTGTTTTTAAATCAAAATTGTATGTTATTGTTTTTTATGAATTTCTGTCACACATTTTAACCTTTATCAATGACAAGCAACATGATAGTAGGCGTAGCCTCCTCTATGATTACAATAGTCGCTAAAAGTATCCCTACCAGCCAAACTTTTCATCTTTTGATATTTCCAGTCATATTGAAAGGCCGAAATATGTGAATTGTGATGACATTAATTTCTTATAGACATAGGATCTTTAAGAAATGAGTAGACTTCCTCTTCTCCTTCTATCCCCCCCCCCCCCCTTCAAAGTGACTTTAGTTTATTTTTTCTCTGTTGTCATTTCTCTGCTTCTGTTCAGTCAAGATGCCAGGTAAACTAGCATTGTTATAAAAAAACCAATAACCAATGTAACCTATCAAATAATTAAACAAGGTAGTTAAAACCTGTTTGCAAAATGATTCTGGTCAGTTGGATGGTGGAAAACTTTAATCCCTTCCACTTCTGAATGTAATGATCAGCAACCGCTGACTAGTTGGGCGTCATACTTTAAAACAGACAGGCAGCCTTAATTGATTATAATATTTTGTATTTTACGAAATAAAGGCATAACAAAAAATCCAAATCATGGAAATTATAAATAACTCTTTCTCTTGTAAGTTCTTTACTCTTTGGTAAAAATATAGTTGATAACTTATTATGTAACAGAATTAAGTCTTAAATTTGTACCTAAACAATTACTTTAAAACTATAGATAAACTAGTAATGCGTTGCATCAAGAACTCACGTTAAAAGAATACATCAAATAAAAGTATTTCTTAATAGACTCCCTTAATCGCTAGATAGTAAATAGGGAAACATTCGCACGCTAGTATGTTAAGAATTTTACATTGCATAGAAGGCTAGCTTCGCCCGCTATATTACTTATATTTAATATTTAGGATAGTACTAAAGGCTCGCTTCGCTCGCTAGTTAACGTATATTTGCAATAATTCATAGTAAAAAAGGCCCACTTCGATCGCTAGTGTGTGCATGTTTATAATAATACAAAGTAAAATAGGCTCGATTCGCTCGCTAGATTGGGTATATTTATAATAATATAGAGTAAAGAAGGCTCGCTTCGCTCACTAGAGTGAGCATGCTTATAATAATAGACGGTAAAAAGGGCTCGCTTCGCGCTAGATTGTGTATGTTTACATTTTAAGTAAAGATGGCTCGCTCGTGCTAGATTGCGTTTATTTATTAATTCATAGCAAAAGGCTCGCTTCGTCGCAAGAGTGTGCATGTTATAATAATACGAAGTAAAAATAGGCTCGCTCGCTTGCTAGAGTGCGTTATATATAATTATATTGAGTAAAAAGGCTCGCTTCGCTCGCTAGAGTGTGCATGTTTATAATAATAGACGGTAAAAAGAGCTCGCTTCGCTCGCTAGATCGTGTATGTTTTTGATAATACGTGTAAAAAAGCTCACTACGCTTGCTAGAGTTTGCATGTTTATAGTAATAAACAGTGAAAAGGGCTCGCTAGATTGGGTATATTCATAATAATACGTACTAAAAACTACTCTACTTTTTAAGAGCTTTCAAAGGATATACAACACGATTTTTTCGCTTAAAATTATTTTTTTCGGTCCGCCATATTTGCCGCCAATTTGAAAATATTTTTCGGAATATTTCCAAAAACTGTACAGCTTTGACACATGGTCAATTTTACATGTATACAGGTATCTAAAGTATATTACAATTTATCTTTCTCATGTAAATACTTACAAACTTTGTAAAAACTAATTTTTATTCACAATTATGGCCGCCATGTTGAATTTATCAACATTTAGTATATTACACGTTTTGTTCTATTACTTAAGAGCTTTTCAACGATATATTACTCGAGTTATTCCTTTAAAGTTAATTTTTTGAGTTCATTATTTTTGCCGCCATTTTAAAATTTTGTAAAAAAATTTTAAAATTTTGACCATGAGACATATATTTACTTTGTCTACTCTTTAAGAGCTTTAAAACGGTATGCAACATGAATTTTTCGCTCAAAAATTTTTTTTATCCGGTCCGCAATATTTGCCGCTATTTTAAAAAAATATTTTTGTATTTAAAAAAACTACAGTTCTGACACATAGTTAGTTTTACCAGTATACAAAATTTTATCAAAATCGGTCAATTTTTACGGCAGTTATTGCGACACGTACAAACAAACACACAAACATACAAACAAACATACGCGCCGTCCCAATCTTCTGTAATGTAAGAACTCACTGACGTTCGTTCAATTATTTCAAGTTGTATGCATGTTGGATATGTATGTTGAATTCGTATATTTTGTTTTGTTGTGTACATTAATAATATTTAAGTTAATAATAATAATAACTTTATTTTATAAATAACATTTTTTACAATTTCACAATTATAAATTATGATATATTTTTATTTAGTTTACACATTCTTAATTTTATTTTCACTTATGTTTATGTTGAAAATACCATTACATTTCAAACCACTTGAATCTTTATCTTCAAAATATTTTTATAAATAATTATATTTTAATAATTACTTACGCCAAATATACTACGTTGCACAGCTCGTTTATTCAAATAATTCATTTTAAAATTGAGAAAATTATAATAACAAAAACTGCTTGTCCTACTTTTGATGTAATATTACTATTTCATTTTTCAGTTACATTTGAATTTATGATAATTTATATGAGTACATTAGAGATTACATTTAAATTAGTACATTTAAGCTTATTGCTTTTAAAGATAATTATAGTCCTTATGTTGAAAGCGATTACAACATTCTTAACTATTCACTGTGTTTTAATAGTAATATCTAAGTTCTGAAACATGGATATTTCATCATATGGTTGCAATGCTTCCTCACTACTATTACTGGAGAAAGAAAGCTTAAAATATTTAATCATAACATATGATAGTAACCTTGATTATTAACTTTAAAAAGTTTGTGACAATTATAAATACTACATGCTTATGTTAGTGTAATTTCCAAAAGAAATTATGCTCATGAGGTCGGCTGCTTGTTTTTATTTCAATTAAAATGTCAAAGTATTTTTACTTTATCCTGAATTGTTCAAAATGCAGGTAATAAAGGTAAGAGCGCTGAAATATAAAATATAATAAAAATCATTTGCTGAGGTTACATTTATTTATAAATTGATTAAAATATATTTTATAATTGCTTATTTAAATAATGTGCAATTTTATCTAGTATTTACTCTTGATAAATTCTGACATCCATTGCAGTTAGGCTCCTATAATAAGATACACAGTTAAAATTAGTTGACAGCGTGGGAAAATTATAAGACGGAACCAATAGGGTTAGTCCTGGATATTAAACTACGCCCACAATGTCATATCAGGTCAACCTTATTGGTTCAAATTATTTTCCCACGCTGTCGACTGATTTTAACCGTGGTATCATACTATTAATTTATTCTTTTTGGCACTCTCACTTTCCTAAAATTTTAAGCTACTGTTTGACAATTAATATAAATTCATAAAAGAGTAAATTTCATGGACTGGTATTTTTATAATATATGTATATATTATTACATAATTAATATAATATATATATATATATATATATATATATATATATATATTATATATATATATATATATATATATATATATATATATATATTATATATATATATATTATATATATTAATATATAAAATATATATATATATAATTTACAAAGACTGCAGTCCTATAATAATATTAATTTATTTGATAATTATCACAACGTTTCACTGAGCGAAGCTTAGCATCTTCAGGTGATTGAATCAATTGCATAAAATATAAATTCACAAAGAAGCTCCATTGAGCATTAATACTGTCACCGAACATTGAAAAATATTTTACTTTAATAGTAGTGTTTTGCTAGGTTGTGTATTATTGTAATTATTTTGGTTATCTTAAAGGCTGCCTTAAAGCATTTATCTTATCTACAGTTCACTTAATGAGTCTAATTTTACCAAACATAAACACCCTCTGTCTTACTATTCTTTATTATTTGAGTTTATTAAAATAGTAATATTTTTATTTAAAGTCTTTGTATTTAATATTATATTTTATGATATTGAAATATTTTTATCATATTATATGGTGGTATTATATGTTTGCAATTAAATTAAACTTATATGGTTTCTATTTTCATACCCAGAGTAAATATCTAAATAACCAGCTGTATGTTTAAACTAAATTATTCGAAGTTATGGAACAATTTTGATTTATAGAGGAATAATATATTTAAAATATCGTAAGGCCTTTTTGTAGGTCCTTATGTATACACATCATATAAAACAATTATCAGATCATATGGATTTTTAAAAATTGGTTTGTTCTTAATGAATAATAAATTAATGATTACAATAGCCACTAACCCAAGGATAGTTACTTGTGCAAAAATATATAAATTGTTGGATTTATGGTAATTCTTTAGACGGTTTCATTCCTATAGTCATACTTAAGATGGATGGACTTGTAAATTATTGCCCAAGTGAACCTATTTTCTTTCTTAAATAATAAAAAAGTTTCAGGGGGAAGCAAATTGAAGAAAAAGGCCGTCTCTACCCGTTGTAAAGAGATAAGCAATTTCAATGTTGGACATATTTAGCCTTATGTCCCTATTGATATTATTCCTGTGCTTAGCAATTTTTATAGATGCCTAGACAAGTCGGTCTGGATATTGAAAAACATTCACTAGAACCTCTGTTTTCTCAAAAAATTAATAGGATTGACCAGCATCTTGTAAATGCTCTGCAACCACTGACTGATCATCATCAATGGTGTGTTGTATGTGCTCAGCTAAGTGCTTAGATATGAGTCTATATCTGTCTCTCTGATGTAGACTTTGCCATATCTACAAGGGATCTTCAGACATCTATTATTTTTCTTAGATGGTAATTTTTTACCCTTTCAAGAAGCTTTTTGGCGGTGGAGCAGGTATTGAAGATAATACCAGAACTTTGCTAATTCTATCAGTAGTATCTTTGATATATGGTAGATATGCTTTCCTCCTACATTCCTTCCTATCTTTCTCACTAGTTGATAAATATTTGTAGATATTTAATAGGGAAACCATTAGATCAGCACTTGAGCACATTCTTTTTCTTAAGAATGGGTTTAATTTTGCTATACCAATCGAGAAGATCATGTGTTATTGAACCTGCTATTGACGGATTACTCATAGAGACCACTGAGGCTAGAGAGTACTACAACAGGATTGATTAAATTATTTACCTTGTTTATTAGATCTAGAATTATGAGCATTCATTAAAATTAAATATTTTTGAACAAGCATTAATTAAAAATTATTTTTTGCATTGTTGGTATCAGTGGGTTCTGATATCAGCTGACAGCTACCATAGTATGATGAACTAGTTTCCTGTGTATATTAAGTGAAATGAATTGCTAAAATTTTAATTTTTGTTTTTATTATAGATCTTTTCAGCTTATTTTGTTGAAAAAATCCCTATTAAGTTGTGGGAGTTTTATATAGTTAGTAATGCTGTAAAGGAAAAATTACTGGAGCCACCTAAAGTAGTTGTATTTATTAGTCATCTCAAATTATTACTTTAAAATTATTTATTGAAGTGGTTGTTTACTAATAAAATGGCTTTGTTTAATAATCAAAGCTCACAATGTGATCAACTAAAGTATCGTATCAGATCTGATATCCCTATTTTAGTGAATCTGATCCTCAGAGTGTGATCATAGCAAATTTTTGTGTTTTTAATTTTGTTATCTAATGGCATACTTTATGTGGTGTTTTTATTAATTGTTAAACTCCAATAATTCTTTTTTTCATTTCAGTATGTTTGTCACTGGAGAGAGAATATAAAATATAGTCCTGATAAATTGTGGTATATTGCTTGCTTGGTTAGAGGTATGAGTGTTGAGGAAGCACTGAAACAACTAGATTATGTTAAGAGAAAAGGAGCTCTACCTGTGAAGGAGACAATATTAGAGGCTAGGGAGCTTGCAGTGAAAGAGCACAATGTAGAATTCCCTACTAATCTTTGGGTTGGTTAGTATCACTTTTAGCATATTTTTTCAATTTTATTCACAATTGCATGAAAATAAATAATAATTAAATAAGGAAAAATAAGAAACAAGTCTCTCCACTGATGTTATAGTTTAATGACAGAGCCAGCTTTTAGACTTAACAGTCCATCATCAGTGCCTAACGAACAAAGTATAAAATTCAATCTTACAAAAAAGTATACAAAAACTTAAGAACTAAATAATAAATCAAAAATCAAAAAATTGCAAGTCATTACAAACATCATAATAATTAATAAAGTAAATGTAACCAAAAAAATGTACAACCAATAAATATATAAGAGTATATATGCATACGAGCTAAATAAATAAATAGGTAAATCAATAACAAGATAAAATATAAATATAGAATAAAAATTGATAAAACAAAACGGAAATAGAGAAAAAAGAAAAATATAAAAATAATAAATAAATAATAAAAACAACATGAAAGTAAAAGAAACTGAGAAAAGAAGATGTGAAAAAAGTGTTAAGAAACCGAAGTGAAGTTGGTTGAACTATTTATCCCAGGAGTATCTATTTCTTCAGATGACCTAATATTATAGGGGTTTTTTATTATAGTTGAATAGTGAGTTTAATAAGAGTTTAATTAATGTGTTCGAAGTTCAAGTTTAATCTGAATTGGTCATTATCCCTTCAGAATGTATCTACCGAATATATATTCTACTCTGAAGTATTTTGATAGTATTACAAAATTGATACTGCACGGATTTCAATAACACTGGTCAATTAAGGTAACATCATTTTAGCAAAGGCATTATGACATTTTACTGATTTTTAATTAGGTTTATTATGTGCATCTTAACCCACTTGTATTGATTTCATTTTCAAAGTAATTCCAAAGAGACTAATACTTAGAGGGGGGACTTAGGTAGAATAACACAATGATAAGGTGTCTGGAAGTGAGACAGTTTCTGTTAGGTACCATAACAGTACTTACCCCTGCTAGAGGGAGGATATATAATACGCCCAAACAGCAGGCATATTTCAGTGACGTCATATTCAATCGCTTTATACAACACAAATAATTAAAGAATATATGCAATAGATAATAATTACAACTTATTTATAATTTATTTTACTTAATTTAAGACGAAATAGTCACAAAATGATGTAATATTTATGTGAAATTGTAATTATTATGAAAAATCAAAAAATGACATCACCAATATACATTTATGGTAGGAAGCTACCTAGGGAATGATTAAAGCTGTTGTATCCTCTCTCTAAGTATTAGACTCTTTGAGTAATTCAAACAGCCTCCTCATTCAATCAAAGCTTAATTTTAAAATTTGTAAGACTTAAAATTTTTGTTTAAATTACACTTTTCTTACTCTTATTCGTGCAGTGCTTTTCATTGTCTAACCTTTATTTTATCTTCATAAAGGATAAACAGATCAACTACTATAATTTTTTTTCCTTATTTATACTATAGGTATATAAAAAACTAATGTGTTTGCAAAAAATCTGAAACCGGGATGTCATCTGAATTATCCATTTTAAAGCCTCCTAAAACAGATAATTAGGAGGCCCCCTAAGTGGGTTTCACAAAGTTGTCTGTTTGTAAGTGTGTGTCTGTTATCATCGTAGCTCCCAGTGTATTTATGCTAGAGAGTTGAAACTTTGTACAAAAATCAGACTGTAAGTGTAGTTGTGCTATCCGGAAAATAAATGTTTATGACCTCATTAACCTGCAATAATAACTGAGCAACATTTTTGTAAAATCATAAAACACAGAAAAATGTTGGGATCAATTATAGAGCATGTAACCACATATAAAACTAACATATGTGCCATAAACATAAGCAGCCTCGAGCAAGGTCAGTGCCTGGATGGGTGGAAATGAAACGGATGTATTTACTATTTGAGGACAATCGAAGTGAGTCCGTAGGTGTATTACTGTATACATTTAAATTAGGGAGTATGAGGAAGTAGAGAGGATGAGCGTAGCGAAACTGATGTGAAGAAGAAAAATTCTGAGGTACCCCAAACCCGCTTAATTAAAGTTTTGTTTAAAAAATTTGTAATACTATACATTTTAGTTTAGTTTTCTAGAACAAGCTTTTTAGGAATTTATTATCATTTCTGTTTCAGCGGAATCATTTGTAGGCAAAGGACATGTGGTGAAAGGAATGAGACGTCATGCTCGAATGCGGGTAGGTGAGGTTGAGTATAAGTATACTAATTACTATGTAAGACTCGAAGAAGGCACACCTCCCGAACAGTATTATCTTAAACCTCCCAGTGACAAGGAATCTCTTCTTAATAAATATATGCACCAGATAAGGCAAAGAAGAGTTATCAATTCATTGTAAATCTTCTAGATTTTTGTTTTTGGTCTCAAGCAAGGATTATAAGCGATTTTTGGTTTATATTAAACCTACCATTAAACAAACAAAAGATTTAATAATTTTAAATGGCAAATAATGCAGATTCTCGGACTACTATGTAGCAGATATTTTTTATACTTATAGTTTTTAATGTGAAATTATGCCCTTCACAATCCATTTTATAATCCAATCCATTTTTTCCATATCCTTAAGGATAGAATGATTTACTTTTAAAGTTTTGGATTATTAGTTTTGGAATGGTACATAAAAAGAATTTAAAATCCTCATTTAAGCAGTAGGTTTAGATAAAATGTTGAGATAGAACCTGCAATGTTGGAATTTTTACTATGAAAAAGATGTTTTTCAAAAACAACTTCAAGTTTATTGTTACATTTGTAAATATTTAAATATATTAAGTAGATTAACAATGTGTTATTTATTTTTTAAATATTTTAATCTTGGGTATTATTATTTTTCTGAAACAAGTTAATAAACGTTGCTATGATGTTAATCAAAATTATCTCCTTTTACTTTATTTTTATTATTTTACTGTTAGCATTGTTTGTTTTATTATTTAATGATATGAAGAAGACTTTCTTCTATAACCTTCAGTGTTCATTTTGATCACTCGTTCCAAGTTAGAGAAATTTTGATTTCATAGATGTCTCAGTATTTAAGAAAAAATTTTTTTTTCAAAAAAGGTAAGATCATATACATTTGATACTACCAAGTTTTGCAAAACATGAATAGTCGACACAATATAACTGTGCGAGAGACACCTGGGACATATAACAAGCAAAATGCAATGCTACTTCTGGGAACTGTTCCATCTATCAAATGTTCATCATTGATGAGGATTAAATAATGTCATGTCCCACCCTGTTCACCAAGGTGCCAACAGTGCCTGAACTTACTCTGACCTTCAATTAGACATTATGTTGAGCCATCAATGATGATGAATGTCGAATGATGGAACAGTTCCCAGATGCATGTAGTATTGCATTTTGCTTGTTACATTTCCTAGGTTTCTCTTGCACAAAGGTAAGATCAACCTGAATAGTAAAAAATACATCAGTAGTAAATATATTTTAACTATTCTAAGCATAGATAATCTAATGAACCAAATTCTCAAACTCAGTTGACATAAAAACAGTTTTCATAAATTGATATCAGTTGATGTAAACTCAAATTAAGAAGTATTACACATGCTTTTATGTCACGAGTTTTTTTTAGGATTAGGTTCTCTTTCAACCTTACCTCCCTTAGGTATGAGTTATACAAGGTCACAAACTTTTCAGCTACATCAATCTTAGATTTTGGTGGTTAACAAGGAATTTGAATTAAACAAGTTACTTTTGATTAAAAAACAATATAATTTAAAAATAAATTAAATTAATCAATAAATAATATTACTTGATAAAAATTTAGTTGTAATTTAACGGGTATTGTAAAAGGTTTCTTTTCTTGTGGCTAATTTTTCCCCTCTAAATTTTAAAATAGAGTTTTAGCCGGAAGATCAGTTTTGCTAGAAGTAATTTATTTTTGTTGATCAATTACCCGGAATAAAATTTACACAAAAAATTCCTTTAACTGTGACTAGAGTGAAGAGATATGCTTGGTTTTCCAAATTCTTAGTTCATAAATCTATGGTGGCAATATTTGTTGATAGGGTATTTTACTGAATACTCTATTGATAATATCGCTCATTACAGTAGAAAAGAAACTATTAATAGATGGCTTGAAAGCATCCACTATACTCTCCCAGTTGTTGTTTAAAGCTGTATTAATTGTCTCGCCTAGACAAATAAAATTTATTAATGAATAGCATCGATAGTATCAACAAACTGATACAAACACCTTTTGTTTAGGATAAAAACCTAAAAGTATAGATATTGATTCATGTTTTCTTTTAAGTTCAATAGAAACAGTATAAAACAAGCCAAGATTCTTTAATGAGGTTGAAAATTTGCCGTAGTCCCTAGCTAACTCAATGTACAGACTATAGTTATTTGTATCACAAATTCATGTTATATTCACAAATTTATATTTGCAGCCTGGGTAAACTCAGGCTGCAAATTTTGGACCTCTGAGCTACAGACTGGAACTGCAGATGAGTTTAATAAATTAGGCCAAGCTGAAGGCTAAGACAGGCTATGGAAATTACGCGTTTAGACTGATAATCAACCCATTTGTCTGACGTGGCGAAACCAAGAAGCATTTAGTGAATTGCAGCAGAGGGGGGCTAATAAATAGAAGATTTTTTTAAATAATTTAGAATTTAATTAAAATAAATTGTACTTACTTAGTACTTTATTTCCTTTAAAAAGATCTTCAAAGTCAACCCTTATGTTTTCAAAAGAGACAAGTTTAAAATTAATAAACCGAGGCTTCAGGTAAACTGTTGAGTGTTTTTTTACTGGTTCCAGGCTCATCTGTAGTCTTCCTTTTAAACCTTCTGTAAGTTACAATATTTTTTCTTTAGTATTTATAGAATATATTCAACTGATAATGTATATTTTTAATTTAGTTTTTCATTTTATATGGCTTAGAAGTGAGTCTTCATGTTACATCAATTAGATTTACCCAACAAGTGAAGTGAGTCAGAAAAAATTGCATTGCCAATGAGCCAAATGAGTCTATCTTTGAAATCTGATCTGTAAGTCTCGTCTATCTTTTTCTTCTTTATTCAACGGCTAGCAATGATGATGACCTCTTGTTGGGTTGAAAGAGCTTTACTATTAAGAAATATATTTTTGTGAGACTTCTTGTTTTATTAAATGATCTACCATTTATTTAACCAGAGAATTAAGGACTTAATATGAAATACTATGAGCGTATACTTACTAAACTGCATGTCTACATGTCCCTGGCCTCTGACAGGTAAGAGTATCATCTGTCCTTTCATCTCATATTTTCCTGATAATTTGCTATAACTTGAATATGTAGTTATGTCCAACATGATTTTATCCACACTTACTCTATAAGCAAATTCATTTGTAAAATTCAAAGTTATAAATAGTTTTTTAATGTAGTACTGCTCCATTCTACGTGCATTATTATTTTTAGCAAATACTCCTTAAAATCGGATTCTCATCTCCTGCTTCTATTGCTCTTTGTTTGTATGTACTCTTCAAATTTTTATTTATTAACTAGCAGGGATACCCGTGCTTCGCACGGGCGTTAAAGAAGTAAATAATTTTTTATACAATTTCTTTTATCTGCTTATAGAACTACAGAGCCAGTAAATCAGTCCTCCCTCTAAATATACTATACTAAATCTAATCAAATCAAGTAAACTAATGACTTATGCCCTGTGCACCACAATTTTCTTTTACATGCTTATAGTACTACATAGCCAGTAAATCAGTCCACCCTCCAAATATACTATACTAAATCTAAGCAAAACCAAGTAATCTAATAACTTATGCCCCGTCCACCACAATTTCTTTTATCTGCTTATAGTACTACAGAGCCAGTAAAATCAGTACTAATAGCCAGTAAATCAGTGCACCCTCTAAATAGTCTATACTAAATGTAATCAAAATGAAGTAAACTAATAATTTATGCCCCTGGGCACAACTATTCTCATTTGTCTGCTTATAGCACTACATAGCCTGTAAATCAGTGCATCTACAAATTAGTCTTTATACCAAGTTTTAACAAAATCACTGGAAATCCGTTTTTTAAAGTCAGCAATATGAAAAATTTACAAAAAAAATCTGAAGTCCTTTAAAGTTATTTTAACTACACCTTAAGATTTTGAGACTCGTACAATTATAATTTCCTGTTCGTAAGTTACTTATAGACATAATTTTATAGACTTATTCCGAGGCCATTGTCAGTTATATTCATTACTTTATTCAAAGTTATTTACTGCCCTAAAAAGCTTATTATAGCTCTAAAATCAAAATTTTTAGCATCAAAAATATTGTAAATACTGCTCTAAAATAATAGCTCTAGACATGCATGATTTTATGCTCTCCAAAAAGGCTATGATTTTTTAAATATTTCGATGCCCCTGTAGACCACTTTAGATGCCTTTAATCATCTTAAGACTCGGCTCAAACCTTCCCATCACTGTGGATTAATTTTGTAAAAAACTTTCGTGAAAATTCGTCCAGTCGTTCTCGAGTTTAGAGGGAACATCGGTAGCGACATTTGAATATTACTTAAATAGATAGATAGATAATAAACTAATAGTTTATGCCCCTTTGGAACAATACTCCCTTATATCTGCATAGAACCTGCAAATTAGTTGCATAGCACTGGATAACCTGTTAATCAGTGCACCCTCTAAATAGTCTCTATAAGAAATTTAATCAAAATCAAGTAAACTAATAACTTATGCCCCTGCCCACCACAATTTTCTTTTATCTGCTTATAGTACTACAGAGCCAGTAAATCAGTCCTCCCTCTAAATATGCTATACTAAATCTAATCAAAATCAAGTAAACTAATAACTTATGCCCCTGCCCACCACAATTTTCTTTTATCTGCTTATAGTACTACAGAGCCAGTAAATCAGTCCACCCTCTAAATATACTATACTAAATCTAATCAAAATCAAGTAAACTAATAACTAATGCCCCTGTCCACCACAATTTTCTTTATCTGCTTATAGAACTACAGAGCCAGTAAATCAGTCCTCCCTCTAAAATATACTATACTAAATCTAATCAAAATCAAGTAAACTAATGACTTATGCCCCTGTGCACCACAATTTTCTTTTACATGCTTATAGTACTACATAGCCAGTAAATCAGTCCACCTCCAAATATACTATACTAAATCTAAGCAAAACCAAGTAATCTAATAACTTATGCCCCCGTCCACCACAATTTTCTTTTATCTGCTTATAGTACTACAGAGCCAGTAAATCAGTACTACATAGCCAGTAAATCAGTGCACCCTCTAAATAGTCTATACTAAATGTAATCAAAATGAAGTAAACTAATAATTTATGCCCCTGGGCACAACTATTCTCATTTGTCTGCTTATAGCACTACATAGCCTGTAAATCAGTGCATCTACAAATTAGTCTTTATACCAAGTTTTAACAAAATCACTGGAAATCCGTGTTTTAAAGTCAGTAAAATGATAAAATTTACAAAAAAAATCTGAAGTCCTTTAAAGTTATTTTAACTACACCTAAAGATTTTGAGACTCGTACAATTATTATTTTCTGTTCGTAAGTTACTTATAGACATAATTTTATAGACTTATTCCGAGGCCATTGTCAGTTATATTCATTACTTTATTCAAAGTTATTTACTGCCCTAAAAAGCTTATTATAGCTCTAAAATCAAAATTTTTAGCATCAAAATATTGTAAATGTACTGCTCTAAAATAATAGCTCTAGACATGCATGATTTTATGCTCTCCAAAAAGGCTATGATTTTTTAAATATTTCGATGCCCCTGTAGACCACTTTAGATGCCCCTAATCATCTTAAGACTCGGCTCAAACCTTCCCATCACTGTGGATTAATTTTGTAAAAAACTTTCGTGAAAATTCGTCCAGTCGTTCTCGATTTTAGAGGGAACATCGGTAGCGACATTTGAATTTTATTTATATAGATTTCAAAATTAATTCATAAAAATTATAGTTTTTATTTAACATAAAAATGTCATGATAATATTCAAATTAATATAACTGTAAAATTTTTAATTGAACACTATCATTGTGTACCACACCTCACATTGGGTATGACTAATAAAAATGTCAAATCATTCCTGCAGTATCAAAGAGACTAATAGTAATAGTATTAGTCTCTTTGTGCAGTATCAAAGGTAAGCATTTTGACTCAAAGTATAATGAATGAGCTCCATTCATAAGAATACTTTTACTATTTATTAATAGCATTTTTATTTAACTTAAAAAGTTTGTACAACCTTAGCTATTAATCTTTGTTCGGTTGGGACCTATTTAGATGTTTTTAAGGTTTTATTGCATTGCTTATGAGATAAGATATAAGCAACAGTGGCGGTTC